>CM055444.1:8552397-8779104 GCA_029228465.1 Salix viminalis | reverse complement strand
GGTATAATTGTTTTGACATTATATTATTTACCTTTTTGATAAAAAGGAGGAGAACTTGTGTCATGTATACATTTTAACTTATGTTATTTATTACATGCTTCAATATTTTATGATCATAAAAAAATGGAGATTGTTATTTTATATACACATCAATCATCTAAGATTTTAATGACAACAAAATCTGTCATTGTTGTTGTATGAATATTATCACAATGTAATATTTGATTAATATTATTTTATGTATATGTTTTTGCATTGATGTCTTGAATTAGCATAAAAGGAGTGATGTTTTGATTTGTTGCACCAAAATGATTGAATGAAACATGTATTAATTAGATGGTGGTTAAATACAAAAGTCAAGCCATGCATAAAGTTAAGGTACAGTAGTTATATTTAATGTATTAAACAATATATTAGTGCCATTTATGTGTTGCATAAGATTTGTGATGATTTAGACAAACTTCAAAAGAAAGGAATCATTCAAGGAATTTATCAAAAATGCAAAACGTAAATACATCAAATGATGCAATAATAGTTTTTCATCTTCAAACAAGAATCTTGACCCATGATATTTTGAAAATTAGACCCATAGGGGTAATTTTGAAAAATTATGTGTGATAGTAAGCTTTTATGTTTCACCCAAAAACTTATTTGGTTTCACCCACTAATATCAGTTTTTTTTATTATTATTAAAATATGACTAACCAACCACTTTCACTCCCTCCTTTTTTCTCACTCCTTCATAATAAAAAAAAAGGAAGACTAAAACATTACAAAAATTACTTAAACATAAAAATCTAAAATTAAAAGGACTAGAGATGCATAAATGAGGGCTTTCTAAAATAGTGATTTTAGTTTCTTTATAATAATAAGAGTGGAAATAAAATATATTTTTAACGCTTGATGTGGCATTAGTACACGGGAATATATAATAATAATTATCATAACCCATTTCTGGGTTATTTCGCAAAATCTAAACAAAATAAAATAAAAATTAACAAAAAATAAAAGGGGTTGGTGTTGGTAGAGAAATGAAGGTGAAAATTTTTGGTGTTTTTGAAAGCCCAATCATACCTCTTTTGTGATAAAAAAAAATAAAAAAAATATATAGATTCAAGACTAAAATAATTTATTGTGGATAAATCTTTTTTAAAATTAAGTTGAAAGATATAATTATATTTTTTAGGCCAATTTGATTTAATTGTGGGACAATTTAAAGTATAATTATATTTAGAAATTAATTTAGAGTCCAATTGAAAGGATCTAATTAAGTGCAAGAACTTAATTATACTTTAAATTAGTCAAATTAATGTTATGAAGAGCTTAATCAATGAAAAATCAAAGTTCTTGAGCTTAATTCTGGTTGAATTAAGAAGGTTGGAATTTTCTGAGACCAAATTGGATTTTTCCAAGCCAATTGCATGAGGTCAAGGGAAAAATTAAAGAAAAAATTGAGAGTTTAATGGTCAAATGAGGGTCAA
Organism: Salix viminalis; assembly: GCA_029228465.1. NCBI lineage: Eukaryota > Viridiplantae > Streptophyta > Magnoliopsida > Malpighiales > Salicaceae > Salix > Salix viminalis. Next base: position 8,777,623 of record CM055444.1, on the reverse strand, counting down.
AATGTGTAATCTGAAACCAATGACCAAAATAAAACAAGGCACGCAAAGTTAAGGTTGCTATTGAAATTTTCTAGGGGATACAATTGTATAAATTTAAAAGTTTAAAGTCAAGTAGGGAGTGCAATTAGAACAATTATAAATTGAAGGACCAAAATGCACTTGCACCTTCTCCTAAAACTGCAGACTCATCGCTACAAGCATGCTGCTGCAGGAGGTAACCCACCGTTGCACGCAATGGAGAAGAAAGCAAAGGCAGATGGGGATGAACACAGAACAGAGGAGGAGAAAATAGCAGAGATAACGTGACTAAAAAACTTACATGCGAGCATAACCACCACCAACAACCACTCTTCCCCTTTCTCGGTGCTGACAAAACCACCATCGACAACTCTCTCTCTTTCGCAGCATCAGTCCCCCCTCTCTCTCACTCTCTCCTATGATGTCGATAACACTCTCTCTTCCCATCCAACAAGCTGACCAACTATCTTGCATCATCCAACTTAGCATCGACAACTTCTCCTCCACACTAGCAACTCCATTGTTGCCTCCAAAGACGCATCAGTAATAGTATAAACCAACAATCTTCTTATAGCTCTCCTGGCCACCACATGCTACCATTTTCCAATGCCACCACCACAAGAAGAATCACCTCGACCTCCTCTACATGGCGGCAATGACAGGTAAGCCAGTCATCACCCTCCACCCACTACCATTTCACTGTTTATCATTTTGGTGAACAGTGAAGGGAGTAAATTAATTCACTCCCATGTCCCATTATTTCTCCCACCGTTCACGTGTTGAACAATGAGTTGATAAGGTTGGGCTCTGTGTCCAGCCCTGACCATCTAGAATGGGTGGACCGATCTCAATGAAAATATAATACAATTTAACTCTTATCTCAATGAAAATATAATACAGTTTAACTCTTATCCTAACCCATTATTTCAATCTCTTTTTATTTTTTTCAATTAAACATTTTTAAAGCAGGAATGAAACTTCAAATCTTGTTATCGTCACTACTGAACCTTAGATCACAAACTCAATTCGTGGGATTGAGATGAATAGTTGCAAGTGTAAGATGGAGACATTAGGATCAAATTGCAAGTTAATTAAAGTTTTAACTTAAATAATGCAAAAAAAAATTTACCGTCCAATAATATTTATTTCGATGTGATGAAAAGGAAATCCTAGGCCTTGCTTGAAAGCTAACGTACACGTATATACCATGGCCAGGTACCACTACTATATAGTACAATAAGTTTTATTTTTTATTTTTCTTTTCAAAACCAGCAATCCTAGTAGCTAGCGTCCATCGAGACATGTTTTAAAATTCTTAAGTTCATTTGATGTTTGATACATGTGGTTGACTTTGCATTTCTCGTATTTGCTGATGTTGTTTTGCATATGGAACATATAAAGTATAGTCAAATTGAATTCAATTATGAATTTCATTACACAACTTGAATAATAGAGAATATGCAAGGAGAATAAAATATCACAAACTTTAAATAAAAAAAAACATAAAATTTAATTGCCAAAAAGAAAAAATCATTTGTTATAGTTTATCTATGAACACAATGCTTTGTGAGTATATAAACACTAATAATAAACACTAAAAATATATATTCTTTTAGTTATAATTTTTAAAACTTAACTCGTAGCTAGAATTTGAACGAGTTTAGATGGGTTGACTATATTAATTTGGGCGAACATTATATATTTAAAAGTAAAAAAAATTTATTTTGAAGAACAAAAACAATGAATTTTGACCAGATTTCTCTAGGTTGACCAAGTCACGAGTCAATTTAGGTTTTTGATTGGGTTATAATGAATTAATTATTATTTTTTTATGCCCAATTTGCTCTAAAATCATGGGTCACTCGGGTCACTGGTTAACTTTTCAAATCAAAGCGGAGTTTCAAAATTGTGTATTTAGTTTCTTTGTATTAATAAATATGATAACGAAAATATATTTTCACATGCCAGGAATAATAATAATAATAATTTTAAAAAATATATTGTGGAAGTAGCTTTCAACGAATTGTAATGATATCTTAATCTTTTAAAAAAAAAAAAAGATTCCTAGTCTCATTTTTAACATCTTTGAAAGTATATTACACTTTCAACTCTTATTCCCACCTATATATTATTTCAATTTTTTTTCTTTTCTTGAATCATATATTTAAAAGTAGGAATGAAACTTCATTTCTCACCATCATCATCATCATCATCATCACTAGCTACCACCTTACAAGATCACAAACAAAGCGCAAAGGATTGAAATAAATAGAATTGCAAGTGTGTCTTGATGGAGACAGCATGCCCAAAATTGCAAGTTAGTTATGGTTTTGATTTAAATAATACTAAGAATATATATTTTACCATCAAATAATACTTCTTCCAGTGCTATAAAAAAGAAACCCTTGGCCTTAATCAAAGCAAACGTACACGTATACTACAATAAGGTGTATTTTTTCTTTTTTTTTCAGAACCACCAATCCTATTAGCAAGACGGCCACCAAAACGTTTTAAATTCTGAAGTAAATACTTTTGATATTCGATACATGCGGCTGACTTTGCATTCCACCTATTTTCTGATGTATGTTTTCCAAATGGAACGTATAAAGTATAATTATTATTATTTTTTTTTAATTTTTTCTGCTGTATAGTTCATACGATTTCTCCCCTCCCAATCATATCTAATTCCATGGGGACAGAAATCTAATACTAGTTTTTCTTCCCACTACCCCTCCTTGTCAAATAGTTTGGCTATAAAAAATGATAGCATGAAGAGGTTGATTAAAATTAGCGTGTAGATTAGTTGAAGTATATGTAAGCTGACCCGAACAAGCGAAACAATAAAGATGAATTGAGATTTCAAAAAACAAATTCATTGAAATTTAAAAATTATATTAGTGAATTATACATTATATTGTATTTAATAACTTAAGTTATTGGGCTAAGTTAATTTTCTGATATGATATTCAAACCTAACTCATCTCTCATCCCTTCAAGTCATTTTTTTAATTAACTCATCTTTTTTTTCATTCACACTTAGCGTGAGAAATATTAGAATTCCTCACATTAAAGTTAAGAGCTCTTACAAGTTCTTGGCCATCCTTATCTCTTAAGATGCATTTATAGACGAGTTAGACTTTCTTAACTTGACTCTTTAGCCTTTCTTTGAAATTATTACATTTCTCTTCATGCTTTTGTTTCTTAGTCTTTCACGTTTTGTGCTTATCAAGATATTTCTAAATAGTACTAGAGTAAGTGATTATTATTTTAAATCTCATAATTTTTATTTTATTTTATAAAACTAACTATGATGTACTTGTATCTCTACAAGTTTCAAATTCAAAGATTTTTTTTTTAATTTTAGTTGACATGTTGAAAAATAATATAAACCATGTTCTGAAATCTCATTTAAAAACTTAAATTTCTAGGTTAAATTTGGTTATATATTCGACAAACTATTATATTACAAAGAAGCTCGATCTTATTCAATATAGAGGAACTTGAAAGAAAGAGAAAAAAAAGCAAATTTCAGAAATCAAATTTGAAGACGATGAAATACATGATGGAATTGGATTCAAGATGGAGTTTGACTTTGCTTCAAGAGTAGTAGAAGACTCTTGTTGAGAGAAGATCGTGAGACTATTTTGCTGTATATATTTCTGGGGGCATATACTATGAACATTAACGTCACGATCGATGGATTATTACTTTGCATTTGCTGTGATTTGTGCAGAGATGATGAACAGAGCTTGAAAAACCTCAAGAGTCAATAACTTTTACTCGTGGCTTTAGAAATATAAACGTAATCATTATGGAAAACTACCTTTGAAATATCGCAAGCTGCGCTAATGAAAATCTTTTGTGTAAAGGCAAATTAACAAACTCATTATATTAATGCGATTAGAGCTAGCTGGAGAACCCTTTTAAGAAAGCTTCACTTCTTCTTCTTCTTCTTCTTTTAAAAATACTGAAGAAAATGACTTCTTCTGTCACGTTTACAGGCCATTTTTGCTCCTTCCTGTTCTTGCTCGACCGTTTAAATTTGAAATCTTCATGCCACGCACGCATGCATATATATATATATATAGTTGCAGACGATACAAACACACACATATAGTTGCAGAACGATGATGGAGGTTGTAGGTGGCGCCGGGAGGAGGGTAACGGCGCCGGGAAAGGTCGAGGAATGAAGATGGGGAAAGCAAAAAGGGAAAAGAAAGTCGAGGGCAATGGATTTTTAATTCATGTAAACATCAACTAAGAATTAAGAATTAAGAATAGGTGCCCAATGAAAATGAGATTAGAAAAGATAATATTTTCTATTGGCTTGTGTACGGCATGAACCAGGTTCAATCGATCTGGGTCATCCATTCCAATTGTCACAATTTTAGCCAACTGTCTCCACCTATGAAACATTTGTTTTGTAATGCTTACATTTACTCATTGGATAATGTCGTCCATGGCCATATTCAATCCAAATCTCTCTCTCTCTCTCTCTCTCTCTCTCTCTCTCTCTCTCATATATATATATATATATATATATATATATATATATATGTATATGTATATATGTATATTATTCTATGTTGAGTAACAAGTAGATATTAGACACATATTCAATTAATAGAGTATAAACATCTAGATTTCTTATTTGTACCATATGAAAATAGTAGAAACTATACTTATTATTCCTATTGATATCTACATAAATACGCTGTGAAAACTACAATTGAATATGGGTTTAGTATTTTATTTGTTAATGTATAAAAAATTATATTTAAAAAAATATATTTCTGATATAGCGTATCAAAACCGTTGAAGAAATAATAGTTTAGTATATATATTTTTGTTTTGAGTAAAACACACTCAAAATCAAATTTTCATTTCAGAAATTTACAAAATTGCAACTTACATGGAACAATATATCAAACAAGTTTTGAGGGACATAACGTGATGATAAAAAATTTGTGATCTGTACAACAAGTATCGAATTAAAATTAGGACGTGCATCTCTTGTAAGAGCATGAGATAGACGGGGTTTTACTCGTTTATCTGAGCCTACAAAGTGACTTACCGGTAGGTGGCGTTTCATCACATCAAAAAAAAATATGCATCAAACAAATCATTATTTTGTTTTATTAAATGGCCGCCAAATTCTAAAGTATATATTAAAGAAGCTAGATTTATGTAGAATACGTCAAGGGGTTAAAATTGCCAATGATTTGATGGTGTGTGTATGTGTGTATATATATATATATATATATATATATATATAGATTCCAAATATGACTTTGTAAAGAAGGGTAGATGACATAATGGTCACCATTTTTTATGGCTGAGATTGAGGTGACTAAACTACATAGCTACTACGAATATACCACCCAATTATTTAATTGTTTGGATAAAACGTAAAGTTAGGTTTCATTTATCGTATTTAAATAATTGGAAAGAGTAATCAGGGAAAAGAAAAGCATTAACGTCGAGATTTTATCTATGCGGGAAGAGCTGAAGTGATGTAAGTGTAGGGTTGGTATAGCAGTGTATAGTGTTTTTTTTTTTTTTTATATTAAAATATTAATTTGATTTTTTGAAAAATATCTAGAATAGAAAATTGTAAAATAAATACAAACACTCACTTAATATGAGTTGAGTCGGCATCAATATCATGAAGTCAAAAACTATAGTTAATTTGTTCGATTAAAGAAATAGGAGCATGTATATGACAATTATTTATATGGACTTTTGAAAAATAAAACGTTTAATTAGACTACGTTTTTAGAAAGAAAAGGATAGATATAATAAAAGGAAAGGTTACTATATATATAGTAACTTTTCCTTTTATTATAACTTTATATATATATATATATATAGTAACCTTTCTTTTTTATAAATGTATATGTATAGTAACTTTTCCTTTTATTATATCTTTTATATATATATATATATATAGTAACCTTTCTTTTTTATTATATCTTTTATATATATATATATATAAATAGTAACTTTTCCTTTTATTATATCTTTTATATATATATATATATATATATATATATATATATATATATATATATATATATATATATATATATATAGTAACCTTTCTTTTTTATATATGTATATGTATAGTAACTTTTCCTTTTATTATATCTTTTATATATATATATATATAGTAACCTTTCTTTTTATTATATCTTTTGTATATATATATAGTAACTTTTCCTTTTATATTATATCTTATATATATGGTGGGTTCCGGGGGAAAAAGTTCCCCCCTTACTTTTTTTTCCTTTCATTTTCTGATGAACTATCATATGGAGAAAGTATTCTTAATGATATGAACCGGTCATCATATAACCCACAAAAAAAAAGGATAGATTTTGTAAAGTTAAGGTATCTAGTTTAATACGAGTATGCCACATAAATTACAGCCAATAATATTATTAGATTGAATCATCACCTACAAATATCAATTCGCAAATAAAAAGTACATGGAAAACACCATAAAATCAATTATATATTGATAAGTCGGATTTATTATTTGTTTAACCAAAATGAAAATGTTATATCAAGCAAAATATAAGTTTATTCAAAATATTATGCCTTAAAAGCTAAGAAACCCAAGTGCAATCTAATCTAAGTAACTGTATTTATTTATAATATGTGAAAAAATATCGTAATCAATTCTGAATAATAATAATAATAATGGAGTTCTGAATAAAATAGAAAAAAAGTTCTAAATCAATTAAGAAACTAATATAAACCTCGCACAATACCTTCTAGACTTTATCGTAAAACACTTTTGATGTTGAATAGATTTGAAATCTCACCCCGATATAAAACAAGACCTCTAAAAATATCTAGTAAAATTTCAATTTGATTCAGTGGTTGAATAAAAATTATACTTGTTAACAAAAAAAAATTATGCAATAAGAAAAACGTAGCCTAAGAATTCTTGTAAGAAATGGGTTTTGGAACATTATAGGAATCTTTGTTGAACTTGACAACAATGTCACTGCCTATTAAAGATACTTGTAGAACTAGAAAAAATCTTAAATTAGCTATTGAATATCCTTTCATTATTAGAAAATAAAAACCCTTTTTAAAATAGATACTCCACAAGTCAAAAGACAATTACAAAAATTATATTGCATCTATTGACCTATATCGCAATACCTTTTAAATATTCCATTGTCCTGAAATTTTAACCTAATATCGAATAATATATTTGAAAACTCTTGGTGAAATTTTAGTCCAATCTAAAAGTTAAATGGAGAATTATACTTGATAGCATAAAACTGGATAATAGAAAAAATTGTGCTAGAATACAAATTTCATTGTTTAACCTTTTATTAGATTGTTTCAATCATTCTCTTTAAGATGATTCATCTTCAAATCATCGATAATACGATGGGCCATTTCATAAGCCTCTTGTTTAAGTTTTTAGAACTCTTTTCTTGTCAACGCTCATCTCTAACAATTTTACATGAAAATAGTAGCCCTTCTTTTCACCTTTCATCCTTTTAGTGTTGTTGCTTCTCATTCTCTAAAACTTGACATTCATATAATAGTTCTTTTAATTTGTCAAATCATTTCCTTAAAACCTCAAGTATATGGGATAGGTCTTTGTAAATTAGCTGAAAACATAATATATATATATATATATATAGCACAAATTTTTTAACCTGGTATAAAAAAAGATAGAAACATATGGTAAAACTACAATCCAATCCAATAAAAATTGTGCTTCTTAGCATAAAATTGTGAAATAGAAAAAATCAACCCTAGAATCTTTATAAGAAAAAAAGATTTTGGAATATTAAAGAAATCTTTGTCATACTTGGAAAATATGTTGCTACCCATTAAAGATTCTTGTAGAATTAGAAAAGATTTTAAAATTAGGTGCCAAATATTCTTGTATTGATAGGAAAAGAGTACTCTTCAAATAGAAAGTTCACAAATCAAAATGCAGCAAATAACAAAATATTCATATGGGAAGATGAGACTCAATGTAGATAGGATTTTAAATAAAACATTTACAAGGTATATAATTGAAAATAAAAAAATCTCATAACATTTGCTTAACATTAATAGAAAAAACTATAGCAAATCAATTAACACTTGTTTAAGCACTTCAAAATTATAAATATGTTGTTTAAGATTCTATTGTAAGTTCAATGCGTGTAGGATGATATGCTTTCTCAAATCATTTAATAAAACAATAACAATATATATATAAACTACTTTTAGTTATTTTTATATTTTTTTCTCGCTATTTATAAGATATAATTATAAGATTATTTAGAGTATATTATTACGATCACTAAATTTAAAATATTTATTATAATTTTTAAAAACACGATAGAAATATATATATATATATATAAACCATTGGTATAATTTTCGTAATTAAAATGACGATGTATATCATCAAGGTCTTGGGATATTGGACCAATCAGGGGGTTGGGTCGTACAAAAGATGAGGCAAGACGTGGACCAATCAAAATGTGCCAAGAAAGAGATGAGTCAGAGGAGTAATAAACCGTCACCAATCGTCACCCATCTCTTTATCTACTTTGCTTTGCGGTTTCGTTCTGGGCACGATAGTCAACACAGTAAAGCTTTCCCTTCAGGGTCCACACGCTTCTCTTTTTTCTTTTCTTTTTTCTCTTTTTTTTTTTTTTTATTTTAATTATTTGCATACCTGCTTGCCTCACTGTCCTTTGTAGCGTATCCCAGATATTAGATAATTATATTCTTTTCACACACCATAGCATATGCATAAATTCTTATACGGTTTTTTAATTTATCTTAATATACTGAAATTAAAAATAATTTTTGAAAAGTTATACTATACTTTATAAAAAAATATTTTTAAAAATAATTGTTGTTATACATTTAATTATCTAAAAATATTCGATAGTGTTGAAAGTATAGCTTTGGGTTGTTTTATCATGGTGATTTTTTTTATTTAAAATCATATTAAAATAATAATCATAGCATTAAGATATTCTAAAAACACTAAACAATTAATTTAAAATAAAAAAATATATTTTATTTGATGTTTTTGGATAATTTTGGTGTGTTGATATAAAAATTATTTTATTTACGTATATACATTTGATTGGTTGAGCTTCACATTCGCTTACGTGGTCAATTAACTATTTAATGAAACTAGAAAAATGAAAAATTACACCAATTAATTACTAGTAAATTAAATTTGTATAATTAATAATGCCTCATATTTTAGACATCCTTTGACTCCATAAAGACGACGTCGTCTCAATTTTTTATGCTTGCTTATTCAGAAAAAAAAACTCTCAATTCGTGGATGATTAATATAAATTATTCGGTGAAATAATGAAAATATTTGACAAAAAGATGTGATAAAAATTAATATCACTCAGTCAAAACAAACAAAATTTTGCAATGCTTGTTTCGTTCCTCAATATTCTCAATCGAGATTGTATTATGGAAATTAAAATCATCAATTAAGTTATTAGTTATTTTAATTTTATGGGTTAAGGATTATTCCCTAAGAGGTTTGGTGTGATGATAGAGAAATTGTGATTTGAACAACAGGTCTCGAGTTCAAATCAAGACATGCATCCCTTCTAAAATTTTGGGATAATCGGAGTTTTACTTGCTTTATTTAGACCAACAAAGTACATTTTTTAAAGATAAAATTTCCTCGTATCTAAAGAAAATTATGGAAATATAGACAAATTTCATAGCCTTTTTTTACCTATTACAAGTGAATGCTAGGACAACAAAGTATTGTTTTTACCAATTTGCCTAGAAATTGTACAATTTTAAATAGTATGAATATTGCTTGTACATAAAAGAAATGCAAAACCCATATCATAAAGTTTATGCACTTCCATAGAATATTAAAATCGAATAATTAAACTGACAATTCTTTCTCTTCTTAAGAAAATTCTTTTATGCTATTCTTCTTAGAATATTTTTAAGGGAAAAAAAAACATTTTAAAAGTTAAATTATGAATACAACTTTTTAAAATATTAAAAATATTTAAAATTTTTAATTCAAAAGTAAATGCTTTTGGCTTTCTATCCATCATCCATGGAGATGCTCATATTAAATTAATGGAAGTTATCTTAAATAAAAAAAAATGTCCTTTAAAAAGCGGTTGAAAAATAATGTGCATTAAAAGTAGTTAGAAAACAATTATTTTATATATATATATATATATATATATATATATATATATATATATATATAAAAGGCATCATGAGAAGTGATACAAAGGACAAAACCATGACCAAGCAAATGTGAATGCCCCGGCGTATGATGTAATCAGAAAGTAATTGTCCAGCTCAGCACGATTTATTTTCCAGTGTCAACACGTGGTAGAAGATTTAGCTGGGCCCCACACCTAATCATACGATAATCTATTTAATATACAAAACTTCAACTTGAATAAAATAATATTAATACATAACCATAAGACAACCAATCAATCAATTAATTAATTAATTAATTGTGCTAATCAGTTTAATCAGTTTATTTATTAAAGAGAAGTTGTGCACAACTCTATTTTATGGAAATATGCTGTAGTTATAAAATAAAATAAAATAAAATATAAAATAAAAAAATGTTGATGTTAGAACCGTATACTGTATAGAGCTTGATTTTCTCTTAGTTGGCCCCGAGGTGTTGTATTTATTTATTTATTTATTATATTTTTCCTTATCATCTGGAAACAAGGACTTGATTATGTATGGTATTTTACAAAGTTATAAAATTTAATTTATTCTTGTTTAAAGCATGTGTCATAGATTATACATCATGTAAGTTAACTTAAACTAACTATATCAATTCAAATCAATAGTGTTTTTTTATATAATATTATTTTTAAAAAAAATTAAAATCAAACTAAATTTTAATTAAATTGACCAATCATGTCAATGAAATTATCTCATCTAAAAGATTAAGCTGTTAAGTGAGATCTTATAATATGATTTATATTATTATCTAGCACAATCTGTCAAGTTAAAACTCTTTGTGTTTAAAACTTGCATGACATGCTAGTCACTACTGAGCTTTGATTTTTCATGTTAAATAGAATGAGTTTCATCTGAGATTTGAACTTCAAACTGCTAGGTTACAAGACTCAATAATATAATTTATTTATTTTTTCTAACAAATCAATTCTCATTCAAGTGTTTCCAACAACAACAAAAACAAAAATCCAGCCAAATCGTAATAAAAAATATTCAGTAATGAAACCACTTGCTAGTCAGTCAATAACTAGATTTTTTTTATTGGTATATCTTTTCTTTGCTGATGTAATTTGAATAATATTTATTATATTAAATAAAAATTAAAAACAATTCAATCTCTATCGAATCGATGGTTTATCTAGAAATACTTTTTTTTAATCATCCAGCTAAATAACAAAAATTAATAATGCATTACAAAACTTTAAAATATATTTAAAAGAAAAATGAGAGCTTCGTAGCAACGACTTTCATTAGTCAATTCCATTCGGGGTAATAGTAACTTGTATTGCTGATGTGATTAGTGATAATGATAATCATTACTCGGCTCCGCGTAATGAACCGCGTGGGCACTTTTATTTTGGGAAATGTACATACTGGTCCCCAATAATAACTTACTTATCAATTAGGTCCCTGAACAACAACATTCCCTTGATTTTTTCCCCTTTGAGAGCATAAAAGCAAGGTTGTCCATACCGTTCCGATCGCCATTCCGGTTTCTCTATTAGAAACAGAATGTTTTGGTTTCGAGCGGCGTGTCGTTTCGGGATTGTACTGTTCATATATAATTATATATAAATATATATGAAAAAAAATTAAAATATTAATTTAACAAGTATAATTTAAATTCAAGATAAATTAACTTTAAATTATACAATACAAACACAAAGTTAAACAAACATAATCTCAAAATTAGAAACATCTCTAAAATTTCAAAATATTATGATAGTAAAATGTTCTAAAATAAAAGAAATATTATGATTTTGAGCCGGAATGGTACCAAGTCATTCCGGCCGGAATTTAGACGGAATTTTTGGAACGGGTCGAAATCATTTCATCTCGGTTTTTAAATGGTACGGAATGTTCCGGCTATTACGGCCGTAATAAAACGGAATTAACAAGTCTGCATAAAAGGGCTTCTTTTCTTTAATATTCAATTGGGAATTGTTTTTGTTTAATTTTTTTTTAATTAAAATAATGGGTTTTTAGGCTATGTTATTTTTTATATCAGTATATAAAAAAACATATAATAAATAATAAATTATCACAATAGTTGGCATCTCTTTCGTGCATTAAAAATGTTGTTTGCTTTCCTATCGAAAGAAATTTGTTTGACTTTGTGCACATTATTCCATATGAATTATGTGGAAAGTTTCCTAATTATGCTCTTAATTTCTTTATGGAATATTGGATATATATAGATGAAATTGCCACGATGCTCAAGGATTAAGGGATCGATTGACACTCAAGAAAATTGCTTATTAAAGCAATACCGATAGGAAAAGTTGCAATTAATTTGTTTAGATTTCTAGAAGATGATTTATTTATTATTATTATTATTATTATTATTTGTTTAGCTAGATTTCAACATTCTGCATAGGAATTATTCAGTGTTGCTAAATCTTAATGATTGCCAAATTAGGTTGCTTTCTTCAAATTAAGACATATTTGACATTGCGTTTCAAACTTTTTATTTTAAATAATTTATTTTTATGTTTTTAAATCAACTTTAATCACACTCACAAACACTTAAGATTAAAGATTGGAAGATATATAAATACAAATCGTAGCTTTGTAACAGTATTTTCATCAAATAATTAGTACAATCTCACACATAAGCAATAAGATGATCAAGAACACTACTAAAATTAATTGTTTTATTGATGAAAATTTATGTCGGTATAATAACATAGTTTTTATCAGTCATCGATTTCCCGACCAATACACGGACGCGACATGTTCATCAATAAAATCATCGTTGCTTATTTAGTTTCTATCGGTAACTTTATAGGCAATATCCTCACATCAACAAAAATATTTTCATCAGTAATTCTGTACGAATTAACCGATTTTCTGATTGTAAAAATACTATTTTCATGGGAAAATGAATACAAAATATGGTTATGTATTAAAAGATTGAAATAAAATCTGCAAGAAATAGAATTAGCATAAGGTCAGCTAGAATCTAATTAGATTAAAAGCATTGAAACTTCTTAAGTTCTTCATCTATTGACTTTTAAGCTCAATAGTTCCCTAGATTCCCTCCACTTAGCATGCATCGCAGCTTTGCAGGGAATGATCCTTCCTACTTCAATCCACCTTGTTTAATTATTATTATTATTATTATATATATATCGACCAAACCCAAATAAGATTTAGTCAGTCAAATCCGATGAGCTTATTTTATTTTAATGTGAAAACAACTTTTATTTTAATTTTTATCAAAAATAATTTCATTTTATTTCATTTAAAAAAACGAAACAACATTATTTTGAGGGCTAACCCAAAAAACCCATTAGTCGAGTGTTGGGCTAGGTCAAAAATCAGATCAGGTCAAACAGCTTTTATTTTTAATTTTATCCAAAATAATTATGTGCGGTACATGGTGTTTTTGAATTGAAAATACATCAAAAGTTACAATTATTTTTTAATTTTAAAGATTAGCATATTAAAATCATAAAAAAAAACACATGAATTTAACACATTTTTAAAATAAACAAAACAGTTAAGAAATAACAATAAAAAAAAAACATGTTATAACACATAAACAAACATCCTTCAAGCCATGCCAATAGAAGTCAACAATAGATGCTAGCTGAGCTGCTTAAATGGCCAAGAAAAATTGACAAAGTAACAGCTTTTCTTAGTGATAGTAACTATTCAAAAGCATTGAACTAAGACCTCTTGGTTCAATTAAGAGACTTAAAAACCAATATATATATATATATAAAGTTAATATCAACTAATTATTTCACCTCAAATCTTAAACTATTAGGTGATTTTCTAATATATAATTTATATTATTCTCTGATACATTCCCTCAAGTAAAAATCTTTTGGGCTTGAAATTCGCATAGATTCATACTATCTTTATGCCCGATTTTTATCAAATAGAATGAGAGTGATGAGATTCGAATTGGTGACTTTTGAGTCAATAAGACTCTGATATCATATCAAGAAACTATTTCATCTAAATACTTAAACTGTTATATAATATCTACTATATAATTTATATATTATATAATAGTTAAGCAGTTATAAGAAAAAAAAAAAAGACTCCATTTTCTAAGTTTTTAATCTCTAAAAAACACATGGGGTCCCACACCAGCATATGATAATAGAATGAAAGCTCCTTTTACCATTTCCCTTTTTCACATTATTTTTTCAAACAAGTAGATGATTATAGTAGCCAGCTAAGACACCAGCACAGCACAACAACACACACTATCGAAGAAGAAGAAGAAGAAAAAAAAAACCTATCGAATTATCTAAACCAGTGGCTTCCTCGGGACTTAAACAAGGCTTGCTTGCAGCCTACGGATCTTCTTGGACAGCAATGTTTCGCTAACAAGCTCCCCTATTTAAGCCCTGTTTATGGCCTTTGCTCTACTTTCTTAACTGCCCTCCACCATCTCTTCTAAATTCTCTCGAAAAAAACACCAGAAATCTTGTGTTTGCCTGTCTGTTTTGTGCCCGTACGTACGTGTTCTTGGAGGTTGCTGAGAGAATTAAGTTGCTAGCCAGATAGTTTTGTGATCGATTCTAATGGAGGAAGCGATTGTGGTGAACAAAGGGGATGATCTGATCGATTTGCCACCAGGTTTTCGGTTCCATCCCACGGACGAAGAGATCATAACTCATTATCTTACGGAGAAGGTGATGAACAGTAGCTTCTGCGCGAGTGCGATTGGTGAAGTTGATCTCAATAAGTGTGAGCCATGGGATTTGCCAAGTGAGTTCTCGTCTCTCTACCAACTCTTAATTTCTTTAGGGTCAATATTAAGACACCCTTAATTTCATTTTTATTTTTTTTTGCTGAATTTTTGGTACTTGTTGAGTATCTAAACGTTGAAAAAGACTTGTTTTGAACAGAAAAGGCGAAGATGGGCGAGAAGGAATGGTATTTCTTCTGCCAGAGAGACAGGAAATATCCAACTGGTATGAGAACGAATCGAGCTACAGAATCTGGGTACTGGAAGGCTACTGGAAAAGATAAAGAAATTTACAGGGGAAGAACAAGCCTTGTTGGGATGAAGAAGACGCTTGTGTTCTACAGAGGGAGAGCTCCCAAAGGAGAGAAATCCAACTGGGTTATGCATGAATACAGGCTCGATGGAAAATTCTCCTACTTTGGCCTCCCCAAAGCTTCAAGAGTATGCACCACATGCAAAAAATCCCATCTTTTTTTTTTTTTTTGCATATTTTTCTGTTGATTCTGATTAAAGAAAGCTTAAGCTGTTGCTTATTGTCACATCTTCTAAGTGTTTTTCATTTCATTGCTTTTGATTTGGTGGGGAGTTTCTTTCATGTTTTTTTTCTTCTTTTTTCTTTTTGTTTTGCTTTATCTATCTATTTTCTTTTGCTTTTTTTGTGGAAGAAGAATCCGGACTGACCATGATTCTTTTTCTTGGCCATGTTTGTACAGAACGAATGGGTTGTTTGCAGGATTTTCCACAAGAGTACAGGCGTCAAGAAAAGCTCAATCCATGAAATTCAAAGGATGAACTCTTTCGGAGATGATTTCTTGGATTACTCCTCCCTGCCACCTTTCATGGATGATAATCCGAACAGCAGGCCAAGCACCAGCAGCTTCAATGGTGGCGATGACAATGAGTTCAAGGCAATGGCAGAAAAATCACCAGACGGAAACTATTTCTCCAGCTCAAGCATGCTCAACAACAATCAAAACTTTGTTCATCCTGCAAATACGATCTACCAAGCACCAGACTCCACTTTTCATCAGTACCCTCATCAAATCCCACCCTCAAATCCTCTTTACAACTTCCAAACCAATCCCAACATGGCTGGCATCTTCCATCAAGGAAAGATTTGTAATTCGTTCGCAAACTTTCAAAACTCTAGCTTCTGTAACAATGACCAAACCCTTCTGAGATCATTAGCTGAGGAACAGCTATGGAGGAGCATCTGGATTAATGGAGAAACAGTGCAAGGTTGAGCAGTTCTCTTCTAATCAATCTATGGTCAGCCTTTCACAGGAAACTGGACTCAGCACAGACGTGAACACCAATACTGAGATATCATCTGTGGTTTCAAAGCAAGAAATAGGAAGCCATGATAAGGTTTTCGATGATCTCGAGGGTCCATCAGCTGGCCCCATTGCAGATCTGGATTGCTTGTGGGATTATTGAAGATTATAGAGAATCTATATATCTATATATATATATATATATACATGTATGTATGTATATTATGCGTGGTTTAATTTGTTCTTTAAATTCTTAGGATATATGAATGTTACCGCAAAAAACAAAAAGAGAGAGAAAAGTTCTTAGGATATATGATTGGAAACAATCATTTCTCCATTAGCTAGCTAGGTAATTTTATTAGAGTTTGGAAAGTTCTTTGTATTGGTATAATTAAATACTTTGTATAGCTAGATTTTTAGTTCATGGTGTTCCCTTTTTCCAATTTCTTTTTCCTTTTCTTTTTCTGATTGACAGATACCAAAGGAAGATGCCATGAACATACATATACACACCTCAAAATGCATTAATTGCAGTGTAAATCCTAAATTCTGTGCACTGCTTCGACATCTCAGCAACTATCTGGTGCAATTAACAAGCTAATTAAGGCCTTAAATGAATTTTAATATGATACTTAACATCCATTTCTTTTAGGAGAAATGCGCAGCCAAGTTTTCCAAGCTTGATCCAGGAGATTGATTTGAACTTGATTGACACCAGGATACGATTTTTCTTTCTATCTTTTCTTATTCGAGAAATTGACAGTAGCGAAAGATGGTGTTTGATTTCCTACATAAATGTCCTGGCCGTTTAGAATATTATGTGACAAATACAGACAACCTGCAAGAAATTAACCAGTCATTTTCTCCTCGTGAATCAGCAGTAGAGACAGAATGAATGTAGGTAGGGATGCTGAATTACTTATGGCAGCCTACAATTTTAACTTAATTGAAAATGGACAAGTGGATATTCATCGGAATCATCAGTAACCTCATGCTGAGATTAAAACATGTTTCACACAGCTTTTGTTCAATGTTTTTAGATGCCTGCCACTCTCAAAATCTTTTTGTTTAAAAGATTTTACGTTATGGCATTAAATTGGTGTATTTATATAGTGTTAAATGCATTCCACATATGTATATGTATTGTAGTTCTCGTGTTTGAGTCACGACATGCTCACCGTGTAGTTTCAAACAACCGAGATTTTACCTCGTTTAACCTGGATCCGTAAAGAGTGACCGAAGAGAGGTGGGGTTTTCATCGAATCTAAAAACAAAATTACAATTTTCTTCATTAACAACACTATATTCTTCTTCCAGGGTATCGGTTTATCTTATTAAATTTAAAATAATATAAATTAGTATTTGCAATCAGTTAACAAGTAGAAAATATAGATATTATTCGATTACTGTTTCAGGATAAAAAAAAATAATTGGGAAAGAGAGACATATCTTCTACTCAAAAATAATATTGCAGTTTCTAGTGTTTGAGTCACGACATACTCACCGTGTAGTCTGAAACAACTAGGATTTTACTCGTTTAATATAAAACAACCACGATTTTACTCGTTTAATATGGCCCCACAAAAAATGACTAAAAGAGGTGGGGTTTTCATCGAAATCCAAAAAACAAAATTACAGTTTTCTTCATTAACAACACTATATTCTTCTTCCAAGTATCGGTGTTTATCTTATTAAATTTAAAATAATATAAATTAGTATTTGCAATCAGTTAACATGTAGAAAATATGGATATTATTCGACTACTGTTTCAGGATATAATAAATAATAATTGGGAAAGATAGACATATCTTCTACTCAAAAAATAACACCAAAAACAAATTTATTTATTTATTTCATCTTCTAATTCCCTCTAAATAAACACTGTCCTTTTTATATCTATTCTTTATGTATCAGAAATCAAACAATTCCAATTCATACAGACACTGTGTTCACCACATATATACATATATATATACATAGCCTGGATTACATCTTTAACATATCCAACCAAAGCAGAACTGTGACCAGATTCTCTGTTATCTGTATAGTGTGCTCTTTTTTTTTAAAAAAAAAAAAGAAGAAAAAAAGACTTTTGGTTAGAAACATTTTTCAATCAAGGAGATTAAAGTGAGGCAACAAGCTAGGTCCCTTGAATTCTCTCCTCTTTTTCATGAAGCTGTTTTCAAAAAAGGAGATAACAGAAAACAGAAACATAAAATCATGCGAATAAAGGTGAGAGATGGAAAGAGTTAAAGGAAAGAGTGGACAAGGTTATTGTAAGAGAAGAAAGCTAAGCCAGAACGACGCAGTATCGTCTGAAAATCTGAAGACTTCCTTTCTTTTCGAAGCAAAGCTTCTGTTTAGGTCACAGAGTTGCAGGAAAGTTAAGCCATCTTTTAGGGTTCCTTGCTGGTCCATGTATTTTTGCAGTGAAAGGGAATATAAATAAATATATTTTATTTCAAATAATTAGTAAATAAGCAACACAAGCATATTCTTGGATAATCAACAAGGAAAAGACCCTTATTTGTTGCATGAAAATATGGGGGCTGAAGACTTCACCTACCAATCAAGATCCGACACCTCGTTTTCACACATAAAATTAAACACTTAGCTGTCGTCTCGGATAAATAAACTTGCCTTTTCTTGCTATTTTTGTCCATGATTAGCTCATCTGATTGTCATTCATTCCCTGTTCAGGGGGGTGTTTGGTAATATATTTGGAAAATGTTTTATTTTTTACTTTAAATTTAAAAAAAATGGTGTTTTTAGATATTTTTAATGTGTTTATGTTAAAAATGATTTGTAAAAAATAAAAAAAATATTATTTTGATACAATTCTAAATAAAATACACTTTCAACCCAAGAGGGTCCTGGCGTGAGTGGTGAGGGCGCTCTCGTCTCTTAAGAGAGGTCAGGGGTTCAATCCCTACTCTTGTATGGAGCTGGCTATTTGAGGAGCACTTTCACTCTTCGGGGACCCACCCGATCTTGAGCGTGAATTAGTGCGGGACCCAGAGTATCTAGGGACACCGCGTGGTTTATACCAAAAAAAAATACACTTTCAAAAATAAAAAACTTAACCAGAATCTTAATTTTACCAGCTCAGCCCCCATATGTATGAACCGACATATCAATTCTACCTGGGCTGCATCTGCATATGCTTTTGTTCTTCTATTGTCGGTTCATATTTTTCCAAGGTATCACATGCATCGAAATTAGCCCTAAATCAGCTACCTAGCTAGTATATATATATATATATATATATATATATATATATATATATTGGATTTCTTACATCATACATGTAATCATTCCGTGTGTGTTTAGTATACCTTGGTGTATGATACTGTTTTTCAATAATTAGAAATATATGAAATTAATACACATAAGAAACTAATTTAATATATTTTATTAAAATAATAAAAACCTTAAGAAAAATAAATTGTAATTCGAAAACAAACCCGTGGCTAGTAGCCAGCCAACAACAAGAGAATGGCTGAATTTCAACGATCTCTATCCATATTGATGAAAAAATCAGGCAACTTTCCACGAGTAGATTGTAAGAGAAAATTGTTAGTGTTGATTTTACAATGGTTGAACGAATTAAGACTTGACCACGGATCATAGCTACGTGGTTAATCAATCCCGGGACGAAAAATGGATTAGGGTTTCTGTGATTTTTGTATCTTGATTTACAAGTTTAGAATTTTGTAAACAGATATTTATTTAGAAATAAGTTGAATTATTATTTTTAATTTAATCAAAGCTTTAGAGTTCTGGCTTTTTACATATTGATTCCAACTTATATACCATGTTGTCTCCCTTCCTTTTCTTTTATGTTTTTTTTTTTATAAATAATATACTATAAAGAGTTATTTTAAATTATTTTCTTATCAAACTTATATATATATATATATCATATATATATGAACTTTGGTTGGTAACCTAGAGGACTGTATGGTACAGCACATGACCTCGATCGTGATCTCACCGTGAGAAAGATGATATTTGAAGCATAAAGCTCATTTTTTTATAAAAAAAAAAATGATAAAGAATATATATATATATATATATATATATATATATATATATATATATATATATATATATATATATATATATATATATATATATATATAGTTCTCTAGTATATAAAAGCATTTAGGAGTGGAGGGAATATATATTTTACATCTATATAATTTAATTGACTCCCTTCAAAAAACATCATTTGATGTATTTTCTAAATTAAAAATATTTTCACAAACAACCTCAACCACATTTTCAAACACGCACTAGGCACTAAACAAATCTAAATGATGATATTATTTATCTTACAATTGATCAATGATATATATATATATATACACACAAACACACGCACAAGTATTAATTTGTCTTTATATGTATACACACACGCACACGTACTAATTTGTCTTTATATGTAATGATATTATTTCGTATTCATTATATATATATATATATAAAATTCATGTTCCTCAAAACCATAGTGTAAACACAAATCCATATATACACATATTCTTATTTGACGTGTAAAATGATTGTGCAGAAGGAGCCAGCTTAACGAATGATGGGAAATTTCACGTAGCATTTGGCTTTTTGCACAACATTTAAGCCCTAATCTCTTATCAACTGCTTCCAAAATGGACATTAGATTCGTCGTCGTATGAGAGGTTAAGTGTTTAATTTTGGTGGATTCACATGTCACCATGCCAGTGAAAGCTCTACCATTTTTGTTAATTTCTACTAACTTTTCCAGAATAATTACAATAGTAAGTGGAGATGAAATAGGTGGAAGAAAATTCTCTACAAGAAATAGAAATTTCCAAGAAGTTTCCGACGGGAATTAAGCAGTTTCTCATGAACGTGGAAATTCACTAAAGGTTTTTTTTTTTTCTTTTCTCCCTTCAATTCTTCTATAACCCGTGGGCAAACGTTGTTGTGTTGTGATATTTTCGAGAGGTGTTTGAATTACATGATTGTTATTATCTTTATCAAATCATATATCTTTTTTGTTGTTTTCCCTTGCTTGAAATAAAAAATATAAATGTCAATTATAATTCTTTGATGACCATTTCCTAACCCTATCTATATATAGATGTATATATTAAGGCCTAGGCTTCAATAAACTATGTTAATTTAATACATGATTTAAAAAAAAGAAGGCAATGATGATAAATCACTTGAAATAAGCAAAACATTTGACAATAATTATTTTAAAAAAATAATAATAAAAAGAAATCCAAGTTAACCTGAGTTAAAAATACCGAACGCTTGATGAGACTTATAAGACCGAATTTGGTTTTTCGAATCTTAATTATTTTAAATTAATAAAATTAATTTTATTTTGCAAAATTCAATCATCAATCTAGTACTGAAAAGTTTTCATCAACATTACAAGACTCTATAAGTAGAAAATATATATAAAAAAAATATTAATTTGAATCCTAAATAAAAACAAGTTGCATATTTGTTCAAATTCCATAATTGTTTCAAGTTAATAAAATTTCACTGACTTTTTCCAAAAACTTTATCCAAAGTGATAAGAATAAACCAAGAAATAATAATGCAGAGTATTTTCTCTCTACCTCTATAGCTAATTAGCCCTTTTTTTTCATTTTTTTTCTTAGTAAAATGACATTTCCTCTCAGCTATTTGTCTTTGAAATGGGTGTGTGTTTTTAACTGTATTTCAAAAATATTTTTGAAAAAAAATAAATATTTTTATTTTTCACTTTAATTAAAAAAAATAGTATTTTTAGATCATTTTTATGTGCTGATATCAAAAATAATTTTAAGAAAATAAAAAAAAATACCATTGTGATGCATTTCTGAATGAAAAACATTTTAAAAAAAAACAATTTCAATCACACTTCTAAACAGATCATCTCTAGCGCAACTAACACCAAAAATTACATCAAAGTCTATCACAAGTCATCAAAAATATGATGTGGTGAGCTTATGTAAGATCACTAATTAGTCTAAGGACTTAAAACTGATAGAAAACGACATCGTTAATCATCTCAAGATCCATTTTTTCAAGTCATTGTCTGGTTTTGGATAGCAATATTGCCATCACCTCTCTTTCCTTGAAACCATCCTTTCTTTCATGGCTGACAAAAACACCATGGAAACTGTGTTTTCGAAGCTGAACATGAAAGTAAACACAAGCTCGAGTGAAATCTTCAAAGCTTGTGGTTCGTGGATTAGAAATTCAGGATGGGGGAGGGAGCAATTTGAAAGGAAAAAAAAATGTTGGATGAGTTTGGAAATAGAAGAATAAAAGGAGACCCACATCGGTAATGCATGGTTTTGGGCTGCCAAACATGTAAATAAACCTTAAATTGATGAAAACTTCATACTTTTTCTGATAAAAGTTTTTTTTTCCTCAAATTTCGGAGCATCAAGCCCTCTCATCTTTCATATTTGCTCGCCTCCCCTCGTCATGATTACTTATGGGTTGTTTGATATTGTGTTTTAAGGAGGTGTTTGTTATTGTATTTTAGAATTATTTTTTAAAAAAAAATGATTTTTTTTTAATTTTTTTATTTTAAATTAGAAAATTATATGATTTTCATGTGATATGTTAAAAATAATTTTTATAAAATAAAAAAAATATTATTTTGATATATAACGAAAAGCAATCTCAAAAGAAATTTAAACTATACTCCTAAACAGACACTTAGTATTTCTAAAAAAATAATTTTTTTTTTATTTTTAATTAATTTTTTTATGTTTATAGATTATTTTTATATATTGGTATCAAAAATAATTTTTAAAAAATAAAAATGACTATTAATACACTAGAATACCGATTCTCTTTAACAATATACCCGTTTATTTCTTCTTCTTCTTCTTTTTTTCTTTTTTTTCAGGACACGAGAAAACTTAGCTAGTAATAAAATTAAATTAAAAAAAAACATAGACATATTTTAGGGACTTATTACTTGTTTTTCCTCTTGATTTATTTAAAATATTGAACAAAAAAAAAAAAGTCTTTCATCCTTGTACAAACTTGTCCTAAACCACCCATCACCTCCAAGAGAGAGGTTATTTGATAATGTGATGATTTTTTTTTATTTAGTTAGTTAATAAAATAGTTTATATTTTTTACATTGAGCCTAAATTTAAAATATATAATTTTAAATGAACTAAAATAGAACGTTTTTCACTCATAAAACCCCACTTTTTCATATAAGCAAATAATTTAAAAAAATCAACAAATAAAGATATATTTAAAAAAAAACAGTAAAGCGTGAGACACACACTTAACCTTGAAATTAATCACCCTATTCATATTATATGAAATGCAATCATGATGAATATTTGTTATGATTATAGGGCGCCACCATTTTCCCAACTCCATTCGACTAATAAACAATGACAAGAAGTTTCCTCCTGGAATATATTATCCAAGGGGTTGGAATAAATTTGTTTTATTATTTAAGTTCGGACAATGAAATATAATCAATTATTAATATAGTATTTTATATTTTAATGCCTGATATTTCGTATCAAAATTAATAAAATAAAATAAAATAAAATAATTTCATATATTTTTAAAAAGACCAGAAACTCTCATTATAAAGACCCAATGTGATAATTCTTCATGACTGTTTCATAGTGTGACTAATATTGTTTTTCAAAACTTTTTCATTCAGAAATGCATCAAAATTATATTTTTTTTAAATTATTTTTGACATCGACACATGAAAGTGATCTAAAAACACTAAAAAAACTTAATTTAAAATAAAAAGTAAAATATTTTTTTTTAAACACGGTATAAAACAAAGCTTTTATATCATCATCGATTCAAAGTGACTTGTTTGGTGATCATGAACAATTCTACAATTCGACCCATTGTGGTCAATATTGTTTTTCAAGATGTTTTTTCATTCAGAAATGCATTAAAATTATATATATATATATATATATTTTTAAAAAAAAATTATTTTTGATATCGGCACATAAAAATGATCTAAAAACACTAAAAAAACTTAATTTAGAGTAAAAAATAAAATAAAAATTTATTTTTTTTTAAAAAAAAATACAGTGTCAAACAAAGCTTTCATATCATCATCGATTCACAGTGACTTGTTTGGTGAGCATGAACAACTCTCCAATCCGACCCATTTTGTGTTTGATTTTATGTTAAATGAAAGTACAAGATCGATACCTTGAAAATGAAATCCCATTTTGGATCCACTTCAAATTTTCCAATGGTGTCATCACTGAGTTTATCTAAATTTATGAACTCTTCTCGATCTTCAATTCTAGTGGTTTGAATATATGGATGTGACTCCTAACTATTTGTAATTATCACATTGCTTTGCTTGTAAATACACTTTCCTTCTTTATCACCATGATTCAAATTTCAAAACAAGATGCAAATCATGTAAAATTCCCATGAATTGTCTGGTTTTGATAAGGATTTTCTTGTCTTCGACGAAAAAGATAAGAGAGAATATAGCAATAATCTTATTTATTTTTAACTTTTAGTGTGTTTATGGTGTCATCATGCATAATACTTTTCAAAATTATTCCTCAATTTAAATAATATTTTTTATATTTTATATTTTATATTAGCATATCAAAATCATTTACTAATATAAAAAGATGTTTTTTTCAAACAAAATACAATTTAAAAAATTACATTATAGCACAAAAACACACTCATTTAATTCCATTTGTTACGCTATTGAACAACATCTCCTACTGCGTAGGATCCTATACATCATCCATTTTATTATATAATAATGGGTGAAAACCATGGTACACCTCTAATATAAAAATATAAAAGAAATTAGGGTTTTCAAAGTTTATATATATATATATATATATATATATATATATATATATATATATATATATATATATATATATATATATATATATTAAAAAATTAAATAGACTGCTCCTCTCCATCATCCCTAAATCAATGCCTGCAAAATTTCATGACATAATAATCAGTAGGTTAAATTAAATTAGATTAAGGAGATGCCTTATACTGCGTTTCAAAAATATTTTTTAAAAAAATTATTTGTAATTTTTTACTATAAATCAAATATTTTTAGTGTTTTTAGATAATTTTCATGTATTGATGTCAAAAATATTTTTTATTAAAAAAACATCATTTGATGTCTTTCTAGACAAAAAATATTTTCATAAACAACTTCAACACCCTTCCAAACATGCAGTAAGTACTAAAAAAATTCTAAATGATGATATTATTTATCTTACAACCTCATTATTGAATGTGTGTGTCTATATATATATATATATTTACTAATTTGTCTTTATATGTAATGATATGCTCAAGGAACTAGGGTTTTAATCACATAATTGATGATTGAAAAAGGGGTGAGGCTAGCATAGACTGATTATTACCGATTGTGAAAGGAAATAGGTATAAAAATATTCAATGGAAAGTGATATTTCATTGTATTAGGGCACCCCACTTCACTTCTAGAAACCAAGACCATCATCTATTTTTATTACCGCATCTACTTTTCTGATAGAGATTGATGACCTAATTTTACCTTTTCGGCATGACCATTGCTCTCACACCATCTATATCTATCTAGGTTAATAATTGATTTTTCTCTTTTGAGGAAAAATAAAATAAATACTAGGTTGGTATTGGGGTGATTTTTATATTATAGTTGTGGTATGAAAAAAATAATAATTTAAAAACATTTGTGGAAAAAAAAAAGTTTAATTGAAAAGTTGTTTTGATACCCATAAAAAAAAATGTTTAAAAGAAGCTAGAAATATTAGTCAAAATATATGTATTGAAAATGTTATCTAGTGCTTCCAAATATTTTTTATAAGCTACTTTTATAACTTTACATAAAGCAATGATAACTAATTTACTTTCTCTAGGTGGCACCCTCATAGTGTTTTTTTGGATTTCTTATGGGTTAAGGATTTGATTTTCTTTCTCTTTCATATATTCATCTTTTTAAAAAAAATAATAAATTAGAAAATAATTAATAAGACATCACTAATTAGTGTATGTTTGAAAGTATTGTTGAAGTTGCTTTTGAAAGTACTTTTCGTTCAAAAATACATCAAAATGATATTTTTTTTTATTTTAAAAAAAAATTATTTTTGACATCAGCACATGAAAATAATACAAAAACATCAGAAAAAATAATTTAAATTGAAAAATAAAAAAATAAAAAAAATATGTTGAAACACAATGAAAAATACGACAATATAAAATCTTTTGCTTTTAGAAGGGTGCCTGCAATTTCATGATCCTGTGAGGGAACTTTGTGTTTGATCTTTGATGAAAAGCTACGAAGTTGGGCTTAGATGGATCATGGGTATGATAATAGTTACTCAACTAGAGGAGCCCATTAATTAAGGTGGGCTTACAAAGAAAGCCCAGCCCACAATAACAGCCTATACCTTTTCAAGTGTTTTTAATGCAATCACAACAAAAAAAAAGCATGGTCAAACAAGGTATTTAGATGTTCGAGCAAATTGCAAGCAGGGCTGGAAATGGATAACTGACATGTTAGATTTGTTTTATATTTATATTTATATTTATATTTATATTTATATTTATATCCGTACTCTAATTAATATTTTTTCGATAAGTGATGAGATGATACAATCAAGTCGGGTCTAGATTTTGATTAGTTCTGTGAGATTTGAACATATTTTTTAAAAATTAATTATAGAGTGTAACTTGAATTTGCAAGCTTGATCTTTGATGAGATGCCTGAAAAGAATGTTGTTTCATGGATTGGAATTATTTATGGGTGGATCTTAGTTTCAAAGAATGTTTTTTTTTTTTTTTTGGTGAGGGCATACAATTCTAGAACTTCACTTGTTAGATAATAATATAAATTATATTCTAGAACTTCACCTAACAACTTAAATTTTTAACTGAGATGATTTTATGACATGATATCAGAACCTTGTTGACTCAACGGTCACGAGTTCGAATCTCACAATTCTCATTCTATTTGATAGAAATCAAACACAAGATAGTATGGGATCAGTTCAAGTTTCAAGCCCAAAGATTTCACTTGAGAGGGTGTGTTAGAGAATAATATAAATAATATTCTAAAACCTCTTAAACTCTTACGTGAGATGGTTTCAAGACATCACTACTCTTGCTATCTTACCAGCTATTTCTAACATGGGGGGGTCAAAATTTAGTAGCTTGATCCATGGATATGCAGAAAAAAGGGGGTTTGATGCATTCGATATACGTATTGCTAATTCGATTATAGATACTTGTTCAAAATAGGGTTGTGTAGTGAGTGCATTGAAACTTTTTGAGGATATTTTGGCAGACTAAGAATTTATTATCATGGACATCAATCATTTCTGGGTTTTGCAATGCATGGGATGTCGAAAATATTCTGAAAGGATGGAGAAAATATTCTGAAAGGATGGAGAAAATAGGTTTGAGGCCGAATAGAGTGACATTCTTGAGTGTTTATGTATAATAATATTTTTGTTGGTGCCGGGAGTTCGAAAAGACTAATGAATCAAAGAAATTCCTTAAAACTTCCTGTCAATTGTTTTGTCTGAATGACCAGAGAGCTAGACAGATCTAGAATCCTTGTCAGAATTTCTGTTGGGCTTACATGTATTGATGCCAGAAAAACTGCTAACAAGCTACAGACCAAACCCAGATCACTACAGAAAAGTTCTTTTAATAGCTCTTGGCAGCCTAATTCTTGTTGTTTGACGATTTATCAGTGGCATCTATACAGAATGATTCCATAAAATGGAGATGACATGCATGAACAAGTTTGAACAGGTGCCTCGTCATGAGCTGCTTGAGGTATTCGTAGGAATGAGCTTTTTCTTGATCAAGCATACTGAGCATGTGGGAGAGCAGAAATTAAAGGAACTGGGAAACAAATCTTGTGTCATGATAATTTTGTTACGGAACAATCTCACCTAAAAAGCTTAATCAATTAGGTGAAAGCTCAAGAATATGATTTATATTATACTCTAACATACCCTCTTAAATGAAAACCTTTTGGGCTTGAAAACTTACACAGATCCCACACTACCTTGTGCTTGATTTTTATCAAATAGAATGGAGATGATGAGATTCGAACTCATGACCACCGTGAGATTTGAACTCGTGACCACCTTGTGCTTGATTTTTATCAAATAGAATAGAGATGGTAAAATTCGAACTCGTAACCGCAGAGTCAACAAGGCTCTAATACTATGTTAATGAATTATATTATACTCTAATAAATTCGTACTTAGTGAGGGTTACTTCATAAAGATATGGGAGCCATTGAATCTAGCTGAAATCAGAACAGGGTTAGTATTTGAGGATTTCGTTCTCTATAATAGAAGATACTCTCTCTTTTGATTTTCTTTGCTTTGGAAATAAAAATGTTGATATATTCATCCTTGAGGGTAAAGAGTCGTATAGTTCCTACTACTGTATCCACACAGATCTGTAATGAGAAAATCATTTCTGAGTTCTACTTTCATTGCCTAGTATTGTATTAATCTTGCATCAACCGATTGCATTTGCCTATTTGACATTAACTTCTGAAGCCAGGAGTAAAATGAAGAAAAGGAACTACATAGAGTATATCATAATTACTTTGCAATTCATTTGCATAACTTGACTTAAATTTTATGATCTAAACAAGTGTTCAGATTCCTCTGTGAAATGAGGTTCAATCAGTCAGTAAATGTGGACTAAATGTTAAAATTATCCATGCAAAACTTTGACCTATGGAGATGACACTGCTCTGCTGCTAACTTTCTAATGCCAAATCCCCAAAATGACAGCAATGCTAAAAAGTAGTAGAAGAGTGATATCTCCCCCTGGAAGAATGGATGACCTGAAACACCAGAGAACATTTGTAAAATGTCTATTTATGGGGTTTGAAAAGAAAAATTGATAGGAACAGGTCAAGATAAAAATCTTAACCACCCCCATTCTATTCGATAAAAATCAAGCACATGGGTACTATGGTATTACTTGGCCAAACTTGGTAACAAATTACTTGTTATTTGGTGTAAAGTTGTGGGAATTGTAGAGAAATACCATGCATTTTACAGGCACATAATAACAACTAATCCAAAAAAGAAGCCATTCAAAAATCGCAGTAGAGTTATCTAATTTGCACTCATAATGACATGATAAATTGGTTTTTATATTTGCTTTTCAATGTCAGAGAATAATATAAATCATATTATAGGACCTTACCTAAAAGCTTAAGCTTTTAGATGAGGTCCAAATATTGATCTCTCAAATATATGAGGTGCTTTTCTGCTGTCTTTAATATTGTTTATATGTCTGTTTGAGGATCTTACTGTGAATCAGACGTGCAAACATCCTATTAATTAGCGAATAACTGAACATGGAATTGTTTGCAATACCTGAGCTTCTTTCTGGATTGCTGTACATATGCCATTACTGGAGGAAGAATACCAAACAGGAAGCAATTTGCATAAACACCAGCAAAATCAAGAGCTCTTGAAAAGGTTGACCGAAAGAAGGATCCTATAAGAATGGGAACACCAAGTATAAGAATCATTACAAATTTATGGTGGAATGCATCAGACTCTGCAGTGCTTGATGGTGGTTTCACTTCTGATGCA
The DNA here is from genome assembly GCA_029228465.1 of Salix viminalis. Lineage (NCBI taxonomy): Eukaryota > Viridiplantae > Streptophyta > Magnoliopsida > Malpighiales > Salicaceae > Salix > Salix viminalis. The sequence goes on along the minus strand of CM055444.1, from coordinate 8,747,759 downwards.
GCAAAACACCTTGTTCCATCAAATGAAGCCCTCCCTGAACTTCCAACATTATGCCTGCGAGAAAAGGTTACGAATCCAATTCTACCAGTCCTTTCCCCATTAGCAAATATTTGACATTGAGTGTGAATCTGTTTTTCAGATTTAGTTTTTGTAAAAATCAACTCCAAGATATCAAGAAGCTGTCTCGGAAAGCTAACTGCATAGCCTATCAAGCTAGTTGCCAGGGCTGAAAATGCAAATCCCTGAACAGCAGATAAAGCAGAAGGATTGACAGAGAGCAAAAGTGAGATCGGGTCATTGGAGGAGGCAGCTGTGGTAGCACCAGCAAGCCCCAAAACAATCAAATTCCATGACAAACACCATTATCAAAGGAACAGCCCCACCAATCAGTACAGCTTTTCTAGCCTCAGATACAGAATTCCCAGCAATTTTACATATAAAGGGGGTAATAACATGGAACCCCAATGTAAGTACGGTTACAGGGATGGCAGGCAAGATTGCTGAAATACTCAGTGAGGTGGGAACAAGGGAAGCTAAAATATTTGTTCTGGCCACAGATAAACCAATTGCTACCAGTGAAAGTTATGGAGAAAAGCATGATTAAGCATAAAAGCCTGTTAGCAGAATCAATGACCTTAAAAGGGCAGAACCCGATTACAATCCCAGCAGCAACAGGAAACAAAGCATGAGCCAACACAACATTCATCCATGGAAACCACTGTGATACTATTGAACCAATGCCTGAAACACACGCTACTAGCAAAGAAAAAGCTTAAGCTAGCATAAACCACCGCCACAAAAGCACCAAATTTGCTTCCTAATGCTTTTGTTGCGAGGCCAGTAAAGCTCACCTCTGCAACTCTATCTTCTTGCATAGCAGCAAAACTAAGTTCAGCAACAAGAATGATTGAGGAGATTACATAAACCCAACAAAGGATGATGGCAATGGTTGATGTAAAAGAACCAGACCTTATAGTTGCGGTTGGTAAGCCCAGCATCCCAGGCCCTACAGCAGTGCCAATGATCAAACTGACAGCACCCCAGAAATTCTTTTTACCTCCTTCCTGGGTTTCTAATTCGAGAACCTCATTTTCTTTGGTAAATCTATCATCGTCTGCTCTACCCTCATGAGTAGCAGTGATGGAAAGTGAAATGGTATCTTGTGATGTGCACCTAGGAATGAGAATGTTAGGGTTTTTACAAAATGAAGTAACTTTCTTGGGTGGGGTAATGGGGACCCTGGAAGTGTTGTGGGATTGATTGAATCTTGAGTATGTGATTGAATTAGGTGTGGATAGGTGGTGGGAAAGATGAAACATTCTGGGATGTTAACTCAGATGATGTTTATCTTGGAATCTTGAGAAAAAGAATCTACTTCATTTTCAATCCTGAATGCCAACAACTATTTATGGAATCGAACAGTGACCTATTTTTTTTTGTCAGAATCAATCATAAACCCTGAGTCTTTCGTCCCCACCGTGTTTCAACTGTCAGGGAGAATTGCCAGAAATAAGAGGGCTGAGGCCTATAGAGAGAGAGACGGGATCTGTTTCCAGTGGCTTGTTCAAACCAACCGAATAGGCCTCCTCAGCACTCTGTTCTTTATCAAGTTTTCAATTCGGTTTGGGGTTAATGTTTTTTAATTGAAATAAAATATTTTGATTTTGGAGTATTTTGATGTGTTCGTTTTGAGATTATATTATTTATTTATATATATAATTAAATATATTAATTTAAAAAAATAGTTTAAATCTAAAAATAAAATTATTTAGAATTGTATAATTTAATCTAAAAAATGACACAATAAAATGATTTTTCTAAAGAAAATTATGAACATGTATAATATTACGAGAATAACATTATCAATCTCACAAAGTCATTATATTCTCCGATTACTTTAAAATATTTAACATAATATATATAAATATGTCTAGAGACTCCTTGTAAAATTTCATCTCAATCTAACGGTCGGATTAAGAGATATGATTGATATTATAAAATTATTCATTATTTAAAAAAATATTATTTGGCCAAAACGGAACGAGCAGAATGACACCGGAACGTTTCAGCCAGTATTTACACAAAAAAAATCTGAAGCAAACCAAAATTTAAACCAAACTAAACAATATTGTTATGTCTCGTTTTATTAATTGATATGAAAAATTTTGGTTAAAACGAATCAAAATTGACCACCACCCTAGTTCTGAAAATGATGAAACCCAGTACAGTTTTCATTGAATGGATATGGATAAAGGAAATATGATGTTGCGAGTTGTAATTGCTGGGTCAACTCACTGATTCGGTGTTCAAAGATTTCAATTTGAATTTTGACAGCCATTACAGGAGACAACTCCGACTGTTTCAATGTTGTTTCGTAGCAGGGTGAGTTGTTTTTCAAACTAAAGATTCCTATTTGAATCTCTTTGTCTATTAAAAATTAAATATCTTTTTATCTAAAGATAACAATATAGTTTAAAGTGTTTTTTTAAATATTTTTTTAAAAATCAAATCAATATATTTTTAATACTTCTTTTATTATGTTTATTTTAAAAATAAAAATATTCTTTATTATTGGATGTTTGAGAGTGCGATAATATTTTTTTATTTAAAAAATTATTTTTGATATAAACACTTTACAAATATAAAAATTAAAATTTAAAAAGTATTTGTTTTTTTTTAAAAAAAAACAAATCTTACCATATACATGCTAAGTTGGAGCTTTTAAAAATTTTAATTTATTTTTTCAAAAGCATCGAAAAGTACGTGTCTGTTTGGGAATGTAGTTGCGGTTGTTTTTTAAAGTGCTTTTCGTTCAAAAATACATTAAAATTATGTTTTTTTATTTTTTAAAAAAATTATTTTTGACATCAATACGTAAAAATAATCTAAAAACATCAAATTTTATTAATTTAAACTTAAAAATAAAAAAAAATCATTTTTTTTCAAAAATACTTATGAAAAGTACTCCCAAACACCTCCATCCATCAAATTCCAAATAATATATATATATATATATATATATATATATATATATATATATATATATATATACACACACATATATATGAGATTAGATGACGCCACGTTCCAGACATCGAGCACCTCACGTGCCGCTATCAACCATAAAAACCGGCAAACGTCAACAAAATAAATCTTAAACAGCACAAAATAACGACCTTATCCAATAATCTTCATACTTTCATCAATTTTTAGTACCGTTAGATCCATCATCCATACAGAAATCAAGCGGCCCAAAACACCCTACCATCATTTTCAATTTTCAACATTTCCCAGCTCAGAAAGAATGATAAAGAGGGAAAGAAACGCATAATCTATTCAAAAGAAAAGGCATAAAGTAATAAAGCAAAAGCCTTTCTCTACTTTTTTTGCAAGAACATGAGCTGTCTTTGGCTTTAGATACAAATTTTGTGTCTTTTTTTTTGTTTTTGTTTTTGTTTTGTAAATTGTTGCGAGAAATTATGACAGAGGTTTTGAGCAGGACAAATCTATTTTTTCTTCTGGTAATTATCAAACCCAGCAACAAAATACTATTTCTGTGTATGCAAAGGTTTGCAAGCTTAAAGGGTTTCCTTCAAAGGTCAAACCACAGGGTTTGAGATGTCAATTTACAAGATCTTCTTGTTGTAGTGACTTTTATGGAAAGAGTGTTGTTGTCCATGGAAATCAAAGCAAACCCAGAAGAGGGTATCTTCCTCAAGCTTTGGTTGTGGCTCAGGTTAGTCAAGTTTATATTGTTTGGATTTATCGTCTTTATTTTGAAATTTTTTCTTTTTTAATTTTCTTGTGGGGTTGAACTTTTAATCTCTTTCCTGTTTGTTGTCATAATTGTTGGATTTATTTTTAATGTTTGGATGGCTTAAATTACTGAGATTTTGTTTAACCATCTGGGTTCTCTATATTTGATTTTTAGAGGAAAAGAAAGTCTGGATTTTTTTTCTCTTTTTGAAATTCATTGTTTATTCTTTTAATTAATAAAAGAATCATGAGATTTTGTATATTGTGGAAACTCAAATTTTTGTGTCATTTTGATATTACAAGGATGGATAAATGCTTAATGGGTTTTTTTTCCGTTTGTTATCTTTTGTGAAAATTAACAGACTGGACTTAAACTTAAATATGCTAAAAAATGGTGGGAGAAAGATCTGCAACCCAACATGAAAGAAGTAACATCTGCGCAAGATCTTGTGGATTCCCTGCTGAATGCTGGGGACCAGCTTGTTGTTGTTGATTTCTTTTCCCCTGGATGTGGTGGCTGCAAAGCTCTCCATCCCAAGGTATGATCTAGCATAACTATTTGGATGTACATGAGGAGTGTTAGAGAAATAATATAAATCATATTATGAGGTCTCATCTAAAAGTTTAAGTTTTGTAGATGAGATAATTCCTAATATAGTATCAAAACTCTGTTGATCCAGCCGTCACGAGTTCAAATCTCACCATCTTTATTCTATTTACATGAAAAACCAAGCACAAGGTAGTGTGAAAGTCTGTGCAAGTTTCCAAGTCCCAAATAGCTTTCATTTGAGAGATGTGTTAGAGAATAATATAAATCATATTATGAGGTGTAGTCTAAAAACCTTAAACTTTTAGGTGAGATGGTTCATTGACATGGTGCATTTGCATGTGAATATGAGTGGTTTAGGGTTTTTTTTTTTATGGGATTTAGCTTTACTGGAAGAATGCTAACGGGTGTTCTTTTTTGGGGGGCAGACATGTCAACTGGCAGAGATGAATCCAGATGTACAGTTTCTTCAAGTGAATTACGAGGAGCACAAATCCATGTGCTATAGCCTCAATGTCCATGTGTTGCCATTCTTTCGTCTCTATAGAGGAGCTCATGGCCGGTTATGCAGCTTTAGCTGTACTAATGCCACGGTTAGTTTGGCCATTCCTGCACTTCTTTTGCTGATTAATTTTGATATTTGAAGTGAGTTTAATAACTGTTAATTTTATGAACAGGCCAGCTTGTTTCAGTTTCTCCTTTGATTTTCTGTTTCTTGCATGCCAAGAGCTTTAATGGTGAAAGAATGCTTGATTGATTCTTGAAATAAACCATTTTCTGAATTTCTCCCCCATTAAAATCCAAGATTTATCAACTCAGTGGAGCCACATCACACTCAATTTCACTAGTTAATCTTGAATTTTGTTAGAATTCATCCAGTTTGTTTGCCTAGGAAGATGTGCTTCACAAACCCAGTTTTTTACTGAACCAGATTAATGGATGTAATTTGCTGGCATTTTGCATTGATCGTTCAATTCATTACGCATACTTCATCAATCTCATTGATTTGTTTCTACAATGTTGGTCTTTGTTTTGGTTCTATCTCAGATCAAGAAATTCAAAGATGCATTGGCCAAGCACACACCAGAGCGATGCAGCCTTGGGCCAACAAAAGGGCTGGAGGAAGAAGAGCTCGTTGCATTGGCAGCGAACAAAGATCTCTCCTTCGCGTATGCACCCAAACCAGTTCAACCTGCTCCTGTCCCTGCCGCGGAACAGGTAGCACCACCAGCAGGCCCGTCTCATTCAGACCGAGGTCTACCGCATCCTCTTCTTATGACAAGCTTGGAGTCTGCTCAAGACTCGGAGGAGAAAACCCTAGTGAGTTCTGGGAGATGATGTGGGCAGTAATCAATGAGTATCATTGTACAGTCTGTGCTCTACTTTCATTTTCATGTCAATATTAGAAATGAAGAAACCAATAGAGGCTCAAGCCATGATGTCTGTCTCTGTATTTATGTTTCTCATGGAGTTGCAGGGTTATGGATTTACTTTTTTGGATCCTAGCCTTGCTTGTATGAGCCTTAGTTTTCCTACCCCTTGTAGTATCAGTTTAATGCAGCAGCAATACAGCTAATGCTTCCATCATTTCTTTCTTTCTTTCATCTGAGTTTGTGATATCATTGATACCCGACCATCGCCGCGTGGTAGCAAATGGTTTGAGATCTACCTGTAGATCTCAGGTTCGAGTCAGAGTATACTCATCTTGTAAAAATTCAAGAACAGTCAAGGTTTTACTCGTTTAATTCGGCTCACAAAAAGTGTCTAAAAGAGATGTGACTTCTTCAAATCCAAAAAACAATAAATCATTGATGTGTATATGCCCTTCCAGTGAAGTTTGAGGTAGGCAGAGATACTTCAGTGCAGTATTCATACAGTTTCTCTTGATAACTTCTCAATTATTGCTGTCTAAATTTTGATTTTTTTAAAAAAACAATTAATGTTTTTGGTAGTTTTGAATTGGTTTTTATGTGCTAATTATTTTAATGTAATTTTAAATAAATAATGTTTTAAAAGATAATATTTATTATATTTCCAAACAGTAACTAAACCGTAAATGGATGGTATCCAAGGGTCTTATCTTCTAAAGGAAAGAAATATCTTCTATTTTAAAAGTGAAAAAGAAATGTTTGAGACTTATCTTCTGAAGAACAGAAATATCTTCTCTTTTAATAGTTAAAAAGAAAGGCATCAGAAGAAGAGACACTGTTTTTAGCTGTAGGGTGATTGATATAAAATAGTATTTATTTATTTTTCAAAATATTTTTTATCAATTATATTAAAATAATATATTGTTTTACTATTATTATTTTTTAAAATTTATTTTTAATATCAATACATACATTAAGTGTTATTAGATGAAGTTGTTTGTTTTTATATTTAAAAAAAAATGAGATCTTTTATATTTTTCTTTGTTTTAAATTATTTTTTTTAATATTTTAAAATCATTTTGATATATTAATATTATAAATAAATTTCAAAAATTAAAATATATATATTATTTTATTATATTTTTAAAAAACAATCCGCTAATACCAAGAACTCTGGTTGCAGGCAACAGCAGCAAGTGGGGATTGCTGTTCCGGATGAGAGGATGCATGAAACTTGACTACAAGAAGAAAAAAAACAAGTAAAATGGATAAAAGAAAATTGATAATTTTATTTTTATTTTAAATTAAAAAAAATTAGTATTTTTAGATCATTTTTATGTATTATTATCAAAATTAATATTTTAAAAATAAAAATATATATTATTTTAATATATTTTTAAATAAAAAATACTTTAAAAACAATTCAAAAATCGAAATCTTGCTTGCATAGGAGAATGGATGAACATGGCCCAACTCAATTATTATGCTTTGTGTGGGGTAGGAAATTCCTATTTTTGACACAATTTTGAATTTCTAAAGGCATTTTTTTCAAAAATTCAAATCCTCAAGTCAATTTCCTATGTTTATCTTTGTGGGGTTAAGCTTGTATTATTCTTGAAGAATCTCTAAAGTCCTCTCCTCTGCGTATCAGTGTGAACTTGCTCAAGATAAAATGCCTTGTGGGGTAGACCTATCTATACACTTCGAAGTTCGAACACAAGTTTAGCGATTTCAAATCCAAATCTCCTCTCCTTCCCCGCCATGTGTCCTGATTCGATATTAAAAAATAATATAAATTATATTAAGACGTTTTATATAGAGATTTAAGTTGTTGGGTAATATCTTAGAATAAGATTTATATTATTCTCTAACACACTCTCCCTCAAGTGAAAGCTCTTTAAACTTGAAAACTTGCACACAAACTCACACTACCATATGCTTAATTTTTTCATGATCGCTAGATCAATAAGACTCTAATATCATGTTAAGAAAATATCTCACTTGAAAGTTTAATGTGTTAAGTGAGACCCAAGATGGTTTCTTAACACTATCTCACCTAAAACCTTAAACTACTATGTGAGATTCTATAATATAATTTATATTATTCTCTAACACCCTCCCCTCAAGTGAAAACCCTTTGGAGTTAAAACTTACACGGGCTCACACTATCTTGTGCTTGATTTTTATTAAATAAAATAAGGGTGGTGAAATTCGAAATCGTGACCGCTAGGTCAACAAAATTCTAATACTATATTAAGAAATTATCTTACCTAAAAATTTAAAAATCTTGAAAATATAATTTATATTATTGTATTAAAGATTCCATTGTGGAAGCCCCCGTCTTTGAATGATCGGATTGGATATTCTCCATCCATATCCATCGAAGATGTTAAAGAATAATATAAATCATATTATGGAGTCTCACTTACAAGCTTAAACTTTTAGGTGAGATGGTTCATTAACAGAAGATCGGTGGCCCCTTGTTGCTTGAAAGAAACCTTTTGGAGCTGCCATGGATTGGCTTCTGTTAGCATGTCCTTGTCAAATACTGTGGGATTCGCAGTGAAATGTTGATAATTTTCAAAGCTGAAAGATAGAATTGTATAGTCTTTTATCATGTAGCTGATAATGATTGTGCATTGTTCAGGATCATGGATTCTTTGCTTTCAGTTTGAAAGAAAGAAAAAAATAGAGAAAATTTGAAAAGGTAGAGGATAGTGAAGCTGCCTGTGGACTTGTGTTTAAATTATTGTAATATTACAAGTGATGCATTCCGTTTTTAATGAGCTAAAAAACCTCTCAAAAATATCCAATAAAAACCCTAAAACATTCCATCAGCCTCATGTTACCAAGTTTGAGCATAACTTCTACTAAGATTATTATTTTTGGATGCGAGGAAACTCAACTTCCCGGAAATTATACTTTGTATATCGAGGTGAACGAGTAAAATCCTAGCTGTTTTAAACGCTTACATGGGATGCATAACCTAACTTGAACTCGAGATCTACTGTGCAGATCACAATCTTTTTAGTCATCACAGCACGCCCATTGAGAACAACTTTTACTAAGATACTAATGTTGGGCATACATCTAAGCTCGATCATGGAAGTCCAAGCCCACCATTTAGGTGTATGTGTGGGGTATGCATCTCAACATCTTGTGGGATCGAGCTATTATCCTTGAGTTCAACATGTTTAGGTTCAATTAGCATGCTTTAACTTATTTTTCACCAATAATAAGATCAAATATCTTTCATGAGTCTAACACTTTATTATGATTTTTTTTCAAGACCCCGCATTGTTTTTTAGTATTTTATATTTATCCAATATGTATTATTTTTAATAGAATGCAACCCAAAATATTACAAGGATAAAATTATATTTTAGCCTTTTTCTTTTCATAAAAAACAGGACTCAAGTCTCATAATTTCTTCCTTCTTAATACTTTCAACATATATGTTTTAGAGTCTATCTCTTTTAAAACATTATTGTACTTTTTCTCTCTACAAAATTACTAACTTAAGTATCTCCTTGTTTTAGAAATTAACTAATTTTACAATATGTCATCCTTGTTCCTAATCATCTTGGATCTTAGAACTCCTCAATAATGGAAATACTTGAGATGTGTCGTTTTATACGTCACATGTTGTTCTACCTCTCAAATACTAATATTATAACTATGTTTATTTTTTCTTGCTTTTTTGTATTTCAACCATTAAAACAATATTTAGAAAAACTAATTAAATTATTTTAAAATATCAAAAATATTTTTTTTTATTGAATGTTAGCACACAAAAATATTTTTGATTTTTTCTTACATACAAACTATAGAGATACATGTTTTTTTTTTCCTTTTGAATGATATGTTTTTTTTATGCAAACAAAATTCACATAAATTTGGTGTTATATATTTATTTATTATTTTTGAACATGCTTAACTTGAACCCATCAAAACCCATTAATACAACCCAAAACAAAATAGCCCAAATTGTCAAACAAATAGCCCACAGATTTTATATGGGCTTTGATAAGTCATTGATTCCATCGGTATTATTCCATTGATATAGCAAAATATAATAGTGATATTTTGAGTAATTTTGTTTAACTCTCTGAAAATACTAACAAAACATTATGTCGGTAAAGTCATCGGTAAAAATAACATTTTAAATAATTTTTATTCAACTATTTAGAAAATATAGACAGAACATTTCGTTGATAGAGCTATTGGTAAAAATTGTATTTTGAGTATTTTTTGTCCAACCCTCTACATAATACCGATAGAACATTCTATTTATAATTCCATCATTACTATTTTAAATAATACCAATGAAAATAGTGATGATTGTCTTGCTACCTTCCCCCCTTTTTTTTAATTTTTTCTGCTGCGCAATACTCTATTTATAATAGCAAAATCAATTAGAAAAGAACTGATTTAATATGTTTTTCCTTTAAACAGAAATTAATTTAAGATTTATATTTTAATAAAAAATATTGTTTTAGATTCACATGATATTTCTTTCCACCATATTTGATTTTTCTCTTATCGTAATCTTGAATATCATAAAATATCTTCACTAATTTCAAGATCTCGTTATTTCCTTTTTAACTGCAATCTCCTTGATTCTTTCCTAATCTAACATTTAAGCTCATTTTATTTTTCCTATTTGATTTCCCTTTTTTTTTGTTCTTTTTTTTTTTGTATTTTTATGATTGTTTCTATTTACACAAAAATAAAAATGATCAAAAACAATAAAATGATTAAAATTGGCTAATTTTATTGAAATGACACATTTTTTTTTGGATTTTCTATTTTTATTTGAAATATATAAAAATAAAAGGTAAAACATTGGATTACAACAAGAGTAATATAAAACTATTCACCTTATCTAATAACTTCCTTACCTGATAACTTAAATTTTGGTGTTGAAATGATTTTTTGAACATGTATCAAAGTTCTATTAACAAGATTACTAATACTGTACAATTAACACAGAAGATGTGAAGAAATAAGATCGAAAAAAATAACTTTATATGATAATATATATATTAAATAACCAACAAATTATTTAGTTTTTTTTTAATATAATTTTTGGGTTATAATAATTTCTTGATATATGTAAAATCAGAACAATTTTTCTCCAACAATCGATGCATCCAGAAGCACGTGACAAAATTATCCAAACTCTGAACACTACATGCCAGGAAAGCTAGCATTCTGTGCCCTGAAACCTGTTGATTCGGTGTCGGTTTGAAAACGTGGTTGAGTTACAGATGTTTTTTATAGTAATTTTTATTTTTAAATGTATTTAAATGATACTTTTTATTTTTTTTAAATTAGTTTTAACATTATCATATGAAAATGATCTAAAACCACTAAAAAATATTTAATTTAAAGTAAAAAACTTAAATTAATTTTTTTTAAAATATATTTTTAAATGAAAATAATGATTCCTTAATCTCACCCACATAAGAGATAAATAATTTAAGATTTTTTGAAAATAATATTCAAATCGAGTGATTACTTCAATCAAAGAATTATGATGAAAAACTTGACTCGTTGATTATAACAAATCAAGAACCGTAGGTATAAGAAATCGTAATACAAACAATTGATTTTTGATGAGTTTTTGAAAAAAAATCACAAAAAAACAAGAGTAATTAAGAAACAGACTCTCAAACACAAATTTTTAATTTTGAATAATCAATGTATCCCAAGTAATTGAAAAACCTCTATATACAAGTTCAATAAGCTCATTTATACGAGGGAAACTATCGCTACTAGAAAATTAGCTAATTCATATAGAAAAATCGACAAAAATATTATGTCGATATTTAATAAATAATATTATCATTAGAATATTTGCGATGTCATTTCTATCAGTATTTGCCGACAAATATTCTCCTCAATAAATGTTCAAGAATTTAAAAAAATCAAGGTGCTTGATTTTGGCTTTTTTTTAAAGCCTTGAACACTTATTTCCCCTCATGAAAATAAAATAGTTAATTATCTTAGAGCATCAAGAATAACAAAAAAAAAAGAAAAAAGAATTCCTGCACAATTATCCAGCAAATTTCAGCTTAATCAAACAGCTAAATTAAAAGTTATATATTTTAATATAAAACTGCAAAAAAATAGACTTGATTTGCGTGTTATAGAAAAGATAAATTTGATATAATAATAATAATAATAATAATAATAATAATAATAATAATAATAATAATAATAATAATAATTCATTGAATGTCTCTTCACACCTGGGAAGAGGCCTGAGTACATGAACAGTGTATAGTCTGCCAGAACAAACTCTTTCTACACAAGGAAAGAACCTAGGATACAAATTACATAGAAACTTGAAGACTTTGTCCGCATACCTAGTAACAAAACAAAAAAACACTGACAATACAAGGAAATAATGATTTTTTTTTCATGGGATAGAGTATATTAGTCGATCTAGGTGCAGCTTAAGTCATGAAATATGGAATCCAATGATATATAATACACACACTCATAAAATCATGTTTTTTTAATGCTAGAAAACCCTATTTTTTGAAAAACGCACTTTGTAGATCTAGACAAGTGAGTAAAACTCTAGTTGTCTCAAGTTCTTATAGGAGGTGTATATCTTGATTCAAACTCGATACCTGCTATGTAGATCATGAGATCTGCTATGATTTTATTGTAACCATAAAATCATGTTATTTGTAATCTGGGAAAAGTAATTAATTCTTGTTTAAACTAATTAATTTTAAACATTATAACAATTGACTAAGAGTTTGTGATGGTAAAGTGCGTAACGTGATGACAGAAGGCATGTGAAAGCTGCACAAGCAGTCTCGAGTTCGAGTCAGAGCATGCACCTCTTGTAAAAGTCTAGGATAGACAAGATTTTTCTCGCTCACCTGGACCCATAAAATACACTTTTCCAATGAGTGAGATTTCTCGCATTAAAAAAATAACTAAAAACACCACTAAGAACATCGATTAGTGTGAGAAATATATCAATGCAAAATGCAACAATATTGGGAACAACTTTGAACTCCTAATATATACTTTACTGAAAATCATTATAGAAGAGCTTGCTATGTAATTATTCTAGGCATGATTTTTTTTTATTAATATTGATGTTTGGGTCAATTTATGTATATCTCGACTAGCTTCATGGGTCCTAAACTAAACAATTATATATATATATATATATATATATTGAAGCTCTAAGGAGATATACTAGAGCAGAAGACAAACCTGAACAAATCTCTCAAGAGCATCCTATAAGATCTGGTACTTGGGCAAAATAACATTCTTAAAAGAGTTGAATGTAATCTTTTATTGTGTGTGCACGACAATCTACAATTTCATGATAGCTTGGATTACGTAGCATGTTGATATGATAGTAATGAATTGATTTATATCTACATAGAAAAAAAACTAGATAGAACAAAGTATTTCTCGATTACCATTAAAAAAAAATCGAGGAGGTTGAAGAGAATCTTCATGTCATTAAAAATTATTCCTCAAGTTTATGTATGTAGGTTTTGTTACAGGGAGGAAGCCTCGATGCTCTAGATCCATAAAGTAGCATATAAAGTAGCATAATTGTTTGGAATATAATTGCGGTTATTTTTAAAAATATTTTTCATTTAAAAATATATTAAAATAATATTTTTTTATTTTAAAAAAATTATTTTTGACATCAGCACATGAGCACATAAAAATAATATAAAATACTAAAGACAATTTAAATTAAAGTAAAAATAAAAAATAAAAAAAATTCATTTTTTTTTAAAATAATTTTGAAATGTAGTGTCAAACACTACGATGATACGATGTAATAATTTTGAAATGCAATGTCAAATACTACAATGATACGATGTAATGATTTTGAAATGCAGTGTCAAACACTACGATGATACAATTTGAAATGCAGTGTCAAACACTACAAATGCAGTGTCAAACACTACAATGATACCATGTAATGCTTTCATTACCATGATTTTTCATGCCGAGAAGCAGTAGTTCTCTTCAAGGAGCTCCTTACAGGTTAGTTTTATCACCATAAACCTAGCATGAGGAGCAGAAAGGAAAATGTAGCCAAGGACAACCTGCCAACCTCTTCATCTCTTCCACCGTATGGAAGCAAAAAAAATCGAGTCGCCGGAAAATCGAGTCGCCGGCAAGTCATCCTTGGCTGCATCAACCCTTATGAGCCACCATGCAAGGCTGCTACGGTGAGACAGCAGCTGAAGCAAGAAGGAGAGTTTTGTGTGGTGAAAATCAAGAAGAAAGCTAACCGGCCGATGAAATGGAAGAGCCGGCCGGTGAGCTTAAATAGAATTGAAGGGGTGAGTGGTGGTGATGGAATGCCTGGCATTTTTGGTAAATATCTTGCAATATTTTATGCATTATGTACTGCTGAGGCAGCGGTGACAGCTCTTCTGTCAGGATCTAACTTTGAACCCAGCAGAGAAAAGTGATGAAGAATCCTTTCATTCCTTTTTTTGTCATTGAATCGAGTGAAATTAGCAGATTAACTACTCATGAAGTTGTAATTGATTATTACATTTATTTAAAGAGATTTTGCCTTGCCCCAGATCAATACTTCTAAAATACAAAAAATTATAATTTATATTTTAGTGTTTCATCTAACAGCTTCAGCTTTTAGATAAGATGGTTCTTTGATATGATATTAGAATTTTATTGACCCAGTGATCACGAATTTGAATTTCATCATCCCTATTCTATTTGATAAAAATCAAGTACAAAATAACGTGAGTTTGTGGAAGTTTGAAGCCCAAAAAGCTTTCACTTGAAAAAATTAATAAAAAATAATATAAATTATTTTCCAGTACCTCATCTAATAATTTAAATTATATTCCAGTTTGAAACTCGATGGTGTCTTTTTTCTTCATTGAGTACTGTGCACCTAGATTGAAAGATATAACGAGACATGATTTTGACTACCAAAATCACTCTATAAACAGTTTGTTTCTAGAAATCCATGAAGAAACTGTGGATTATATTGTTTGGCAGACAAACCATCAATTGTACTCAAATTAATTAAATCCTTATACTTAATTAAATCCATCAATTGTACTCAAATTAATTCATAAACATAATTAAATTTTAATTTGGCCTATGATTAAATCAAATTGGCCTTTTAAAAATATAATTATGTCTTTGGACTTAATGTTATACAAATTTATTGTATAATAATTTATTTTAGCATTGAATCTGCATTTAGTAAAATTCATAAAATATGGTTTCTTTTATGAACTTTACACATATTTTTTCGATAAAGAAACCATTTAACGGATTATTTGGTCGAGCAGAGAGTTCATATAGAAATATTTTTAGTTGCATGGTTTTAGTATAATTATTTTCAAAGTTTGGCTTATATTTTGGAGTTATAGGTTAATAGGGCAATGTTTTTTATTTAGTTCTTGCTCTCTTTTTGTAAAGCACATGATACTTTGATTTTTTGTTTTTGTTCCTCTTTGTATAACCATGATCTTACTAGCTATATAATATATTAATGAAGCTCTTGACTTTTATATGTATAAAAAAAACTACAATGACAAAAAAAAATATCTATTTATTCAATGAGTGTAAGTGCATTAACTATATCAGATTTTTAAAGGTTTATTCTAATTAATAAGTACATATACTATACTTCCTATCTTATCATCTAAAATTCAGTGTTTGGGAACATATTAACTTTTATTTTAGATGCTTTTTCAAAAGATCATTTCACTTGAAAATGTTTTTTCAGTTTTTTTTATAGTTTTAATATATTAATATCAAAAAAAAATTAAGTAATGGGGATGATAAATTTTAAAAACATAATTATTAAATTAAAAAGACTACTACTTTTATTAAACAACCGTTTTGATTAGAGAATTCAAGACTATTAAAAACATAATTATTAAATTAATATGAGAATGGTTTCATGTGAATCCAATAACTCTTCAAATTTGGATTATGTGGAGCGGGGAAAACCTTAAACTTAAAGACAAGGATTCCTTTGAAATGTTGCCCTGTCGGAAGAAAGTTGAGAGGAAAAAGATTAAAGAACACAGCCACATGCAGACTTGTTAATTCTGTTCCGTTCCGGTTGGAATGGCCGGAACGTTTCATGCTATTAAAAAAATAGAAACGAAACGGCATCATTTTCATCTCGATTTTAATTCCAGCCCGTTCTGAAAATTTCAGCTAAATTCCGGCCGGAACGCTTCGGTACCGTTCCGGCTGTGCCATTTCAGCTCAAAATCATAATATTTCTTATATTTTAGAACATTTTACTATCATAATATTTTGGAATTTTAGAGATGCTTCTAATTTTGAGATTATGTTTGTTTGACTTTGTGTTTGTATTGTATAATTTAAAGTTAATTTATCTTGAATTTAAATTATACTTGTTAAATTAATATTTTAATTTTTTCATATATATATAATTAATTATATATAAACAGTACAACCCCGAAACGGCATGAAACACTTCAAAATCAAAACGTTCCGTTCCAATAGAAAAAACAGAACAGTAACCGGAACAATATTACCAACCTTGATCACATGAGAAGCAGGAGCGTCAGCAATGTGGCACTGCAAAACCGTTCGTTGATATCGGGAAGTGAAGGACTCGTGAATCAAGGCTCACTCAATACAAAATGGCAGTGGCTAGCTTGGTCTCTCTCTCTCTCTCTCTCTCTTCTCTCTCTCTCTCTCTCTCTCTCTCCCTCTCTTTCTCCCTCTCTCTTCTCTCTCCCTCTCTTTCTCCCTCTCTCTTCTCTCTCCCTCTCTCTCCCTCTCTCTTCTCTCTCCCTCTCTCTCCTCTCTTCTCTCTCCCTCTCCCTCTCTCTCTCTCTCTCTCTCTCCCCCCCTTCAGTTCTCTGTCACATGTGAAAGATAAGATGCATGGAGGTGGCACCGATGAATTATAGAGGAGCAGGTTCTGAGTTTATTTCTACGCAAGGAAACGTGACAAAAGAAGAAAAATTCCCACCTTCCTTCTTAACTAGATAGAGTGGGGGTCAGAAATTGAAGAGGATGAATCTGAAACATTAATGCAGTTTTTTATTATTTATTATTATTGTTATTATATGTATTTAGAACAGTTTACATGTACCTCAACTAATTTGAAAGATCCTTAAAATTAACAGTTATTTAAGCTTTTCAATGACAATCATATTAGTAAACACAAAATTATTGGAGAAACAAACTTTTTAATTCTATTTTCATGACTAATATGAATGTAAGTTTAAACACTACTTCTCACTTTTAATATGTGAAGTGTGTGTGAAGGAGGGCAACACATCCTAAAATCTTAGCTAGAACGCAAAATAAATTTACCAAAAATTTATGTAAACACTACTTCTCTCTCTCTCTCTCTCATGTCATAGATAAGATGCACCGATGAATTATTAGAGCAGGTTTTGAGTTTACTTATATGCAAGGAGACGTAACAAAAGAAGAAAAATTCCCACCTTCCTTCTTAACTAGATACAGTGGGGGTCAGAATTGCAGAGGATGAATCTGAACAATAATGGAGTTTTTCTTTTATTAAAATAATGTCCGAGCCAGTTTGCGTGTAACTCGACTAATCACATGAATCTTAAAAGTTAATGATCATGTAAGTTTTTAGTGATTATCATATAAACAACCACATGATTCAAACATGAGATTACATGAAAGCAAATCATTTAGTCTCGAGTTCGTATTAATGAACAACCTACTAAACGGTTATAATAATATAATTTTTATTAATAGATTAATGGGTATTTATATATATGAATGAGAGATTAAACACTAATTCTCACTTGTAATTGTGAAGGAGGGCAACACATCCTAAAATGTTAGCTAGAATGCAAAATAAATTTACCAAAAATAAATTGCTAGATATTTGAAAAAAAAAACAATAGGTTGATGTAAGAATACTAGGGTTTGAGAGTTTCGACTTGAATAATTTCATTGTGGATATAACTAGGATGCAAGAACAAGTTCCATAATTTTATTTATTTTCTCTACTTGCTAGCTTTTCTAGAAGTGCGTGAAGTTTAAAATTTATTGGATTTTGTTCTTGTTATTCTCGGTCAGACCATTGCAGACTTGTGATTTAGTGTTCTATGAGTTTCAAGACAACCTCTGTTAACAGTCGCAAACATAAAATGAATTCTTGATAATGTAAATTCTTATTGAACATATAAACTACAAAATAAAAAAATATAATTTATACAAGTATAGAGAAAAAATAAATTCAGATAGGAGTTTTTTTATATTTTTAAAATAATTATTTGTGATTTTGATGTGTTAATATCAAGATTAAAAAAAAGAATGAAAAAAAATTATTTTTATATATTTTTAAGCGAAATATTCTTACATCATAATACTTTTTTTTGGATTCAAGAAAACCTCACCCCTCAGAAAGCGTATTTTATGGGTCCAGATGAACGAGTAAAACCACAATTTTCCTAGACTCTTATAAAATATGCATCCCCTAACTCGAATTCGAAACCTTTTGTGCAAATCTAAAACTTTTAACCATCACATCACGTTCCTTGAGGGACCTTACATCAAATCACACACAATCCTTATAATAAGGTTGTGTTGTTTGTTTGCTAATAACTTATTGTTCAAACAGGTTAAAACACTAAATGAAGTAATTTAGTGCACTAATTTTATAAAATTATAATAATTTTCTGATTTATATTTTTAATTTTGCTAATTTTATCATTGAAATTACATCAAGTTTATGATTTATATATAATAATAAGTTTGTATTTGAATATATGTTATGTTTTTAAATTATATGTAAATTAAGTTATTAATTCTTACAAGCTAGCGAAAAATCTCATTATAATTATAGATTATGGAACTTGATGTGTGTTTAAGGATAAAATTAACACAATTAAAGAAATCAAAATATATTAAATATTAAAGAATGGGAAACACATCAACTTTTCATGGATCACAAAATGGGCTTCCCAATTAGGCCGAACAATCAAAGAAAAAACTCTCTAAGAAAGGCCCATATTGAGAGTCAAACGAGCTTTATTTTATTGTGAGAGAGGCTGTGTTCTTGAAACATTGATCCCAAGAAAGGATCATACGAGGCTATGTTCTTGAAATTACTATTCCCTCTCACAAATCTTATCTTTGGGAGTAATGGTTTTTTTTTTTTTTTTTTAGTTTTTAATTTAATCATTGAATTTTTTTTTCTATATAATTGAGCTCCTTTGAGCACAAATTGACATTCGATTGTATGTTTTTTTTAATAAAAATAATTGAATTGAAGTGAAAAGACCGGTCAATTAGATGACTTCTTTGAATTTTCTATACAAATTTATTTTGATACCTCATATTATTTAGTTTAAAGGTGATTGATCCATTTAATTTCTAGAAATTCAATTTTGAATCTAAAGTTCATTTCTTTTATTTTTCATTTCTTTTTTTTTGTTAGAAAAAAGACAGGTTATTGGATTCTAGCAAAAAAATAGAAAGTGGTGGTTGTTAATAGTAATTTTAATCATTAAAATGGTTGGAATTGGTGTTAATGGGTTCAATTTAATAAGGAGAGTTTCATCTAGGTGGTTGTTTTCCTTCTCTTTACCTATTAGGGCATATTTGGCCATGAGAATGATTTTGAATTTAAGTTTTTTTTTGTTGAGTTATTTGTTTTCTTAGGTCATAGATAGATATATTAAGGTGTTTTCTATGTTTTTTTTTGTTCCAATATAGGTTTTAAAACTTAAAAAGATTGACACCTTATTTTTATAACAACCAAATTACTGAATTCTAAACAAAGCAAGCGATGTGTTTTCTTCTTTCATAAATGGCACATTGTTTCCTATAATATTTCAAAAAACAATTAAGGTTGTCCTCCCCATTATTATTATTATTTTTTTTTAAAAAAAAGCTAGATCCAAGAGCACAAGCTGGGTTGGAATGCTCATATGCTTGCAAAGGTTGTTTTTTTTTGCCTAATGTGCCTAGACTCCTTTAAAAAAAAAAAGTTTTGTTGATTTATTCTTAGGTTTAGAAAACTGATAAAAGAAATCATTGATAAAAAATTGAAAATAAGTTCATGAACCGAGTTGTGATTAATCAGTTCATTTGAATTATTCGAGCTATTATTTGTTTTTTTTAATACTTTTTTTCCTTGATTTTAAGAAATATAATTTTACCATTTGTTATCAATGATTTTCTTATATTATCTCAACCACATGCGTCTAATACTTTTTTCCTATCAAAAATATATTTCATAACAAAAAAATTGTCATGCACTTTCATTTTTTATGTAATTATATAAAAAATAATCTCAAGTATAAGAAAATAATTGAATCTAATGATGTGCATGACTTGCAAACAAGTTTGTTTGGTTAATCCCGAGTTCACTTAAATAATTGATCTTTATATATGGAAATAAAATAAATGAGATGGTGTTATATGTATACACATAAAAATCCAAATTGTATGGAATAATTTGTTGTGAACACATAAATTCTGATGCAAAGCCCTTTTTTATACTTTATATTTTTTGTATTGAAATAAAAAAGAATAAAAAAAGAATGAGGGTGGCCAAATTAATAATAGGTAGGAGCTCTATAGTTTACTCATAGCAAATGATACCAAAGGAATTTATGTATCTGAGACAGTACAGAGATTCTTATGATTCTATCACGTGTCCGAAATCCAAGCTTGTAATAAGCAAGAATTTACAGACACTATTTTCTTTAAAAAAAAAAAAAAGAAGAACCCCACCATTGTTAATTAATAATTATCATCAATAAATGATTTTATGTAGAAAGTATTTATATTTTATTTTAAATAGTAGTAATCAACGTAGAAAAAACTAAAAAGATAGCATAGAAAGATTGTTATGCCTATGCCTGTACATTTCAAAGTTCCTACCTTTTGCTTTCTCTTTTTTGTCTCATTTCACCACTAAGTGAATATTTTAGACGAACAGCCTCATTGCTCTCCCTTTTTCAAAGACTCAAAAACCTTAGGGTTTCGTTTTTGTTTCTTCTCTTCATTTCTTTCATCAAGTTTTGTTTCTTTTCGGCATTTTGAGGTACTTTGTTTCCTGACCCATGTTTTATTATATGTAAATGGTGTTCTTTGTTTTGTGTTTCTGATTTTTTTCCTCATTTTCGTTGGAAATATGAAAAGGGTTGGCGGGTTTATTTTTTATCTGGGTGTGAGTAACTTATTTTCATGTAATTTGGCTCAATTTTGTTTATTGGTGCTTGATTTTGCGTTTTTTTCCCTTGAGTTTAGAATTTTTTTTTTTGGGGGGCCAAGTTTAGGTTTGGTTAGAATTAAATGCGTGGAAGATTTTATTAGATTTGTTTGAGGCTGTTATGGTGTCATCTACTCTGTTATCATTTCTCTTTCTGCAAATAGAAGGTAATTGTTTAAGCACTATTTGTTAAGTGTGGAAGGTGTAAAGCAAAATCATTTTTGCTTATATGCTGAAAACATAATTTTGTATTTGGACATAATTTTACCTGTTTGTTTGCTGCTTTCTTTCATGTTAAAAGGTTCTTTAGTTATCATGGAATGGTTGTCTAGGTGTCTAGTATTTTACTATGATTTTGTCCAGTGGCCTTTACAATGCATTATTTATAGATCAGGTTTTGTTGTCATTTACCCCACAGAAGATTATTTGAATGAAACCTGGAAAAATTAAAAATGTTTGCATGGCGTGAAAAAGTTGAATTGACAAAAGATAAAGTCAATATGAGGTGAAGTTTTTTAAGATGACTTTCAAATTAAGTTGGCAGTTAAGTTAGTTCCAGAAATAAATAAACCCAAGTCTTTCTTTGTTAATGTCATTGACTAGTGTGCTACCAGTGGTTTTCTCTGACTCAAGTAAATATGCTTTTATGGTGTCCCTTACACTTGCATTCAAAATTTATTAATTTTAGATCCTCGATATGAATGCTCTTTCTCTATCAATGTAGAATATATCCTTGTTATGAATGTTGTTTCTCTGTCATTGTAGAATATACATGATGATTATTTTGTTCTTGAACCTATTATCTTAGTTCATATGTTAAACTGGTGCAATTGGATATATGCAGTGGAGAAGGGCAGGCTTCAGGTGGAGCTTGGTTTTGGAAAATATCATATTTGTTCAGCAACTTGCTCAGCATGCTGAAGCTTTGAAGAATTGCTCTTGTATAATAAGTTGATTTAGAATGGATATTGGATATGCCTTATGACGGGTTCAGTATACTGGGTGGCTACTGCCTTCAATGATTTCTGTCTTCATCTTATACTGTGATCCTTTGTTGCAACATTTAGAGCTAGTGTTGCCATTATATCCAACTTAGTATCTAACTTTGGCCATGTGGACCTTCATTCGCCCATAAGTATATTTAACTGGATTACAAAACAACTTTACTGTCTCAATAGAAATAGCTAACACGGGTGCGCTTTGTTGTGTGGCCGCTGGGCCACATGAAGCAAAGTCACCTGCCACTGGTAGGGACTCTTCGAATAATCATGGCGAACCACATTGGCGAATTAACTCTAGTTTCTCACCTCCTCCATTGAGGATGTGGGATTGCAGGTTACGGTCAGACGGTTTATCACATGGCTCTCGTGCAGTTCATGGTTCTTCATTATCCTCAAATAGTAGGGGAAGCAGAAGCTGGGTGGGTAGTGAACGGTATACCAACCATCATCATTCTGTGTCTGATGGTGCACTCCCTTATTCTGACAGCCCACCTGATACTGTTCAGGAGCCTCGATGGACATCACCTATGCGAAAATTTAATCTTGGTGAGCCTGTTGCCTCTACTGCTGGAGGTAATCTTAATATAATCATTCTCTAATATTAGATTTATGGTGTTCTGATTTTTTGTCTATTAATATACATGTCATGACAAGGGCAAGTTCTATTTAGAGGTTTTGTTTATTAATGGAACTGTGTGATATGAGGTTTTTCTTTTGTTTTCATATATTTGTGTGGTCAAGCTGTTTCTCACTTTTTTCCATCATTTTAGGCTAAGAATAGGTAATTCTAATTCTAATTATTATATTTGGTGAATCAAGTATAAACTAACAGAATATACTAATTGCATAAAGGATCTGCATTGTTGAGGTCATTTTTCATCTGAATGCCATTTGTTCTTGTGTGCTGAATGTTATATTGTTTTCTGGAAAATTATCAGAGGCTGTGTGTCCTGTCCAATTCTGTTTCCAGGTTACCTATCCTTTCCTGCAGGGTTTCCATTCTCTTGTTTGTCTTATTATTCATATTCTAAATCTAATGTTCATTTCTATACGTTGTCATATTACATCACTTTGCATTTCTAATTTTATGTCCTCAGCCTTATGAGTTACTGGCAACATGAGCTGCATATTAATTTTTTTTTATGGAAAATGGTGTCATTGTAATTCAATAGTTTGAACTGTAGTAGTTTCTAAAACTATTATTGCTCCGTGGGCCTTTTCTTTTCATTATTATTCTTGAGAAAAAAAAACTTCTCATAAAAAATGCCAGTTTGATACTCTCATTTTGGAGAGGCATTGCCGAGAAACGGCATAGTTAGGTTTTCAGTGGAGATTGACTATACTTCATATGGATTTTTCATGGTCAATTGACCATGGATGAAGTGACTTAGCAGCATGTCACGAAGATTGCTGAGATCTAGAATGAGATATTGAATTGGAAACTGCATGTTAGCATGTTGCTGAAAATAATGCAAGATTCCACAGAAAACGCATCTTAGAGTGGAAACCAGCAAAATATTGCAATCAGTATAATGAGAAATTGTCAATATCTATTTATCCACCAGTTTTGCAATTTTTGTTCTCCTTACATCTCCTTTTCAAGCTAGTCATTGGACAATGATTATTAATTATGCTGTTGAGCTTCATATGAACTCTCTGTGCACTCTTTATGGTTCCCATCTTTCGTTTTCTTTTGAAGTATAGTTTACTTATTCTCTTCTGATCATGATCTGCAGTCAAGTAAATAATCACTTTTACTCAACTGATAGTCAGAAGCAAAAAAGAAGAGGAACATGTAATTTGTAGACAAGTTAATTAGCTCATTTACTAATTGTTGCATGGAGTTTGGATAAGGTTTAGGTTTGTCTCTCATCATATCATTTTCAAAATTGGTACTTCACTCTGTAGTGCAGGTAATATATTTTACATAGAATGAAACAAGGTCTTCCCGTTGCCCTTCATTTTGATGCTCAATATGGCAATAACAGTTTGTCGATAACTATCTTTAGTGCTTCATATATATATATATATTAAATACATGCATTTGCAGAAGCCAAAAACGATGGAGTGAAAATTGAGAATATTATGTTCTATTTTCATGAAAACAAAAACTTAAAGAGGCAAAATCCAAGATTATATTTTGCTGGTGGATTTAGATCACACGAGAATTTTCATTTAAGGCTTCTTTTTTATGTAGTATCAGATATTTGAAAATAATTAGGGGAAATTGTGTATTAATGATAGATTTAGATCACATGAGAATTTTCATACAAGACTTATTTTGTTTGTAAAATCAGGAATATGAAAAGTCTTCCTTTGTATGTAAATCAGTAATTCAACTCTTCTTGGTGGATTTAAGATTTCACTAGGCAGATGTTTCATTTAAGGTTTCTTGGGTGTGTAAATTTAGAGCCCATCTATGTGTGCATGTCTGCAAGTGCATGTTTAGGAAAACTTGTAGCTTTTTGGTAGTTGTTTTTTAGTCCTATGTCACTCCAATTCATAATAAACTTCAGCAGTAATGCTCCTTTGTGATTATTTATCCAGCATGTTTAGGTAGATGTTTTGTGCTAGATATCTGGATGAGTTTATTATTTACTGTTTTACTTGGTTGTCGTTTTAACATATTTTCAATTGCCAGGTTCAAGATCCCAGCCCACTTGGTTTCCATGCTCCACTGAGGTGAGTTTTATCGCTTGCACTGGGTGTATTAGCACTGGCTGAAAAGTTTATAACAAGTGACATTTCCTTCTCTGTTTTTTCATGTTTCAGAGAAGATTTTCCGTTAGAGCAAGTGACACATCCCCTGGTTTTGGGTCTCCATCCTCACTTTCAGAATCTAGCCATTGGGAATCAACTAGCAAGAGGCCACTTGCTTTCTCCAATCGCAACATTTCAACCCGACGCTCGCATATGTCAAAAACTGTCTACCCACTAGTATTCCGCAACCCCGTGTCAGATTGTGAAACCTTTGGTGATGCAGATAACAGCAGTCTCGGTAGATTAACACCGCATGAGGATCGGATATCACCATCTCATTGGCCTGATAGTAGTTCAAGTGTCGAGTATAAGTTCCATAAAACCCTCACCGAACTTCAAAAGTTGGAGATGTCACCAGACCCCAGTGCAAGCTCTAGAAGAGAGGGTTTTAGATGGAGCAGTGCAAGCAGTTATGATGTGGGAATTGATGGAGAAAGGTTTGACATAGCAGAGCACATGGATATGGAGAGTGTGAGATCACCTAGTGGTCCTGTAGTGGAACAAAAGTGCGGAGTTTGTGGTAAGCTTCTATGGCAGAAGTCTCCCTGGAGTTCACATCGAATTATGAGAGGCGGTGACATGCCAACTGCCGGGGTATTACCCTGTAGCCATGTTTTTCATGCTGAATGTTTGGAACAAGTCACTCCGAAGACCCAGATTCATGATCCTCCTTGCCCCTCGTGCTTGAAAACCATAGGATCAATCGAAGAGTCCCCACCAGTTTCAGAGCCCTTGCAGATGGCCCTAAGATCTTTACGGAGAAGCAGGGGGATGGTGATATCCGAGGCCCGGGGTAGTCACAGTAATGCTGAAGCCTCTCATCATATCAAGGATAGATCGAGGAGAAACTGGCCGCAGGCAGTGTCGCGACGGAACAGCAATGGCTCTTCAATAACAAGTCGTCTTAGAAGGCACTTTATGTTTAAGGGGAAGTCTGGTAAAGAACTTTTCAACACCAAGGTGTTCCTGAGGATTGGTTCATCTTCTAGCCAAAAACCAGCCTGACACCAAAGGTCCATCGAGTAGCCTCGTGTATGTAATTCACTTGCTAGTAGATTTGAAGATTTAGATGTTTGATGAGCTATTCATAATGCCTTTCTCAACGTGCTTGGGCTCATTTTTCATGACACTGTTAAGAACCCTTGCATGTTTTTGTTAATTATACATGTGCTGTGGCGGATCATAATTCTGGGCCATCTCTTATTAGTTATGGCTATCCATGGAAGTCCTTTTATACATTGATTTTTATTTTTCAAGTTATAATAAGCAATATTGCACACTGTTTAAAGACCAGAGCATTCCGCCCCAGACTTTGGCCTGCCTTGTTTTACTATTTTTTTTTGATAACCGGGTATCCGGTCTGTTTACATGAATCATAACTAATTTTCAGATCTACTGAATATTCTGCAAGTCTAATGAGCAGGGTAAAAGTACCGCAAGGATGATAATAAGGCTTGAATCCTAGTACAAAGGAAATCTTTTTCTCTGCTAGGCCAAGACCCCTCACTTACCCTTGCTTTACTATTTTATTTTCTGGGGTGCTAGCACAGTCCCACTGTTTTCCCCTTCTTACCATCAACAAAATGCATGGTTTATCATGTAGGACATTTCTATACAGTGTGTGTGTGTGTATATATATATATATATATATATGAAGCCTTTGACTTTTTAAACGAGCCATAATAAGGCAGATTTTGACGGGCTAAATGACTAAGCATTTGAAATTTAACAGGGTGGTCTAATTTCAAATGTTGGGATTTATCTGTCCTTAGTCAAATCTCAATAGATTAAGGTTTTGATTGATTTCCACCAATCCACCAAATTAGAGGTGTTAAGCTTTCTCATGAGAAAACGAGCTGACACCAACCAATGTACTGCACACTTAGAAGAAAAGCAAACAGCAGCAAAACTTGACGTAAGAAAATAACAAGTTGCTGGTAATTTAATTTCCATGCTCCATTAAAAAATAAAAAAAAAAGACTAAATCAAGAAGCTGACTAGTTTAGAGATTAAAAAAAACAGAGAGCATCATTGCTTTTTCTCTCTACTTTCTCTCTGCCAACCAGCTAGCTCCACTGTTTTCCAACAAACAGCAAATCAAGAGGATAAACATCATCACCACCCACTTCCTCTATCCACAAGGTGTTAAAAAGCAATCTTTCTTTTATCTATCAACTTTTGTTTCTGTTGTTTTTGTTGGTAAGTTGCTAGTCTTGATAATGGATTGAAGGATGGTTTTATGCAGACAAAATTAACCAATCTGCATTGCTACATCAAAGATGATTGTATCAGATGTGAACTACTGAAGGATTAATATATAATCTGTTTCCATTTCCTTGTAGCAATGCTTGTTAGTGTGTAAGGAACTTCCATATTTCTTCATCCACAAGGTACAGAATATTCTCATGTTTCACCCTTTGCTAAACCGAGAAAGAACACCATATACATAGGTGAAAAATCCATGTTTGATGTAGTTTAAAGGGTTCTTAGATTGAAACTTTGAAGGTTCATGTTTCTTCTTCCCCCACCTTTGATAATCCGTTCAATCTAGCCCCTTCTTTTCTACTGTTCTGTTCTCCTTTTCAATCTTTGGTAATGTTCAATGGAGTTCTGGACTTGATCTGTTGTCTTAAATCCTTGGCACTGTACTTCTTAGCTCTTTTTATGCGTGTAATTGAAATGATGTTTGCAGAAAGATTTTATTTAGTCTCGAGGAAAAATAATCTGTCTCACTTTCTTGACATATGAAAGAATAGCAAGTTGTTTCTCTATATGTTTTATCCTGCTAAATATTTGTACAAATTGAAGAGGGTATTACGGGCATAAATCATCTTTATCATTTCATACATGGATGTCATCTTAAATAATAGATGTAGATTCTAATTTTGGCAGTGTCCCATCTGTTAATTTTATCAAGAGTTATAGCCCTTTTCTTGGATCATCGTGATTAAACATGTTCTACTTTCTTAGATATGTATTTATGATAGGATAAACAAACTAAGTGCTCTTGATGAGAATATAGGATTTCACCTCCTGGACATTCTAACAAGTTGTTTTGAGAAGGTTGTTCTGTCTTCTTCTGTTTCTTGATTCTTGTCCTCATTTCTTTTGATTCACTGTTGAGTT
This sequence comes from Salix viminalis, assembly GCA_029228465.1. Classification (NCBI taxonomy): domain Eukaryota; kingdom Viridiplantae; phylum Streptophyta; class Magnoliopsida; order Malpighiales; family Salicaceae; genus Salix; species Salix viminalis. The sequence goes on along the minus strand of CM055444.1, from coordinate 8,719,967 downwards.
TATTTGGATTCCATGCAGAGAAAGGGAGATGGAGGCTGAAATGGTGGATCAGTTCTGGTGTCACATGTGTTCTCAGATGGTGAACCCGGCGACGGAAGCCGATATCAAATGCCCATTTTGTGATAGTGGTTTTCTGGAAGAGATGGGCAGCACGAGAGAAGTCAATAACCATGGATTTGATTTAGGATCAGAACATGTGTTCTCTCTCTGGGACACAATCTTACTGGACCTTATGGGTGGATCAGGCACTTCTGGTCTGAGAAGAACAGCTCAAGAACATATTAGCAGTCCCAGATCACCATATGAAGATGATGAACTAGACTTTGAGTCTTTACCTCGGAGAAGGGCTAGTAGAAGCACATCTTCAGTCCAGCGATTACTTCAAGATCTTAATTTGGGAGAAGAGAATTATGAAAATGACAGAGAGAGCATTGGCAGCAGCAGCAGCAGCAACAATTTCATTTTGGTTAATCCATTTCATGAAGAGGCAATAATTCTTCACAGTCCTGATGATATGAACCAAGCTGACGACCCAAATCAAAACTTCTCAAGTTCTTTCCGGGACTACCTTATAGGACCTGGTGTGGATTTACTGCTACATCATTTGGCTGAGAGTGGTCCTATCCGTTCTGGGACTCCTCCAGCAAATAAAGAAGCAGTTCAAGCAATGCCAACAGTTTCCATTTAATCAGAATTTGCAGTGTTCGATTTGCTTGGAAGAGTTTGAGATTGGATCTGAAGCGAAGGAGATGCCATGCAAACACAAATTCCATGGAGATTGCATCGTTCCATGGCTGGAACTTCACAGTTCCTGCCCAGTTTGCAGGTTCCTGATGCCCTCAGATGATTCCAAGACCGAAGTAACTCAGTCGAGAAGTGATAATGGGAGAAGATTTCGGGTCCCTGTCTCATGGCCTGTTGATGGTTTTTTTCCTTTATCAGGATCTCAAACTGGTGGGAGTTCTGTTTCAGAATCCTCGTCGACTGCCATGCCTGGAAGTACTTCCTACACCGATGAAACTTGAACACTTGATTTCTGTTCTTTTCAATGCTTCCCTTCCCTGGCTTTCTTCTGTGTTTTGCCATCTTATCTTCGGCAAAATGGTTGTAATGATGTTGGTGCCTTTTCTTTTTGTGTAAGCAATTTTGACACCTGATGATGAGATTCCATGTAACTACTTTTCTTTCCCAGAAACCATAACCACAGATTTGGATCATGAAAACTTCTGTAATTATTGATCAGTTTAAATGTGACATTCTTGTTCTTGGTTCTTGTTTATTCTGTCGTTGTCTGTTGATTCCTTCATCGAAAGTTTCTTGGAGTTGTAGCTGTTAAAATATATAAAAGATTGAAAGTTTATATTGAAAAGAGGTTGATGTAACTATACTTTATTTTCTGAAAAATATGAGCTTCACCTAGACATAGATATTTCTCCATGTAACTCTCTATTCTCTAACTCTAAACAAGGCTATTTTGTTTCATTTGCTTTTTCTCTATTTTATCTAATTTAGATTATCTATTTAGAGTAGAGATGGGAACCAAGTCTTTAGAGTAGAGATGGGTCGCGAGTAGGGTTGACACAGGGGCGCAAACACGATAATTTAATGCCACGCTAGCTACAACCTTCTCCGACCATAGCGCTCGGTGCCCAACACGTCGGTCGAGCCCTCCAACTTGCGAGCTCAAGCAGTGGCTACTGTGTCTGGTACGCCCGCCTAGCTGGGGTTGTCCACACTTCGGTGCAAGCTCGGCAAATGAATGTCACATACACCCCGCGTAGAAGCGGCCCTCAGCGCACTCGACAACTCATTCGGTGTCCTAGAGACAGTGACCAAAAACAGGTCATCAAAAACAGGCAGCAAGGCATTAGGGCTGCATAAAAAAAGGTGGGGAGCCAAAACAAGGTGAGGCCAACATGTAACATAAAAGAATGTTAGGCCGAATGAAACCATTTTACGGTGTATTAATTTATGCAGATGATCAAATGCTATTAATATATATAATATAATTTTAGATATAAAAAATGGGTGGCCAGCCATTGTTTGTGACTTACATTTTGCTCCCTTGATATTCTTGCCTGGTATGGCAATTTTTTTTTATAAAAAAAAAGGTAAACAAACCAATGATTTTGATCCTGCTTCCATTTTTACTTTATTAACTGAAATGGAATTGAAACTTTATATATGCTCATCTCTTTCTAAACAGAAAGGAATTGGAGGGTCAGATCTGAAAAAATACGCAGCTGGACCAGAACCCTAGTTAGTGTTTCAGTGATCCTATCATGTCCACAACTTGGCTAGCCCAGAAACGAAAGTGGCTCAGAATATATGCTTAATTTCATGATCTTGACTCCTCCTTGACTCTTGAAAAAAAGTGAAAGGGGGAAGAGAGAGAGTGTCTACTGTCTAGTACTTGTCATGGGAATCATATATATATATATATATATATATATATATATATATATTAGGAATATTAGCATGAAAAGGATGGTTTGAGAAGGGTGACTTTTATAAAGGAGGCCCTTCATTTTCCAAAGTGATCCAGATAGAAGGATTCATGGTGCGATTCTCATGTTTATGATAGATAATAATATAAATCATATTATAAGATTTCATCTAAAAATTTAAGTATTTAGATAAGATAGATACTTGATATGATATTAGAACGTTGATTGATCCAGCGGTCACGAGTTTGAGTCTTACCATTTCCATTGTATTTCATAAAGAAAAAAAAATTAAGTACAAGATAATATGGATCTATGCAAGTTTCAAGTCCAAAAAGCTTTTCGAGTGTGTTAGATAATAATATAAACCAGTCTCACATAAAAACTTAAGCTTTTAGGTCAAATAGTTACTTGACATTGTATTACAATCTTATTGACTTTTCGGTCACGAGTTCGAATCTCATTACCCCATTTTATTTTATAAAAAAAATCAAACACAAGGTAGTGTTAGTTTATATAATTTTCAAGTTTAAATGGCTCATACTTGAGAGAAATATATTAGATAATAATATAAATTATGTTAGAGGCTGTCAGTTAACCTAGTTACTAACCCGATGATTCTTCTTTTTTATTATCATTAAAATAAATATCTAGTTATTTATGTGATTATTAAATCAACTGTATATGAAAACTGATCATCAAATATTTCCTCGAGTTCTTGAAGAACAATATTCCTGAAAAAGAATGAACCTGAGAGGACGTCCCAAGCATCCTGAAATTAACTTTCAATTGGTTAGGATAAGCTTACAAACTGTACTTAATTGAATAATATAATTATATTCCTTGTCAGCTTAATAATCACGTTAGATATGGGGTATAATTTGCAACCTCTCTTAAATTCGAACGCAATTATATTCCTTCAGCATGTTTCATGTTATTTTTAAACATATTTATCGTATCTCATCTAAAAATTTAAATCATTAGATAAAGTTTAAGATATGATTTATATTATTCTCTAACAGACATTCAAATAAGGCTTTAGGATATAATTTATATTATTCTCTAACAGACACTCAAGTGAAAAGCCTTTTAAATTTGAAACTTATCCACGGTAATTTGTGCTTGATTTTTTTATCAAATAGAATAAAGGTGGTGAAATTTTGAACTCGTGATTCTCGCTAGGTCAACAAGGCTCTAATATCATATCAAAATAATCATTTCATCTAAAAATTTAAGTTTTTAAATAAAATTTCAGGATTATATTTTTATTTTTTAATAATATTAACTGCATTAATTGGTAAATGGGGGGGTTGATGCTGTGCGTCTACTTACAGTGGTAGCAGAAAGAGATAAATTTGGAAGAATTAGCTTAACATGAAAAGCTAGCCATTTGTGTAAAGGTTGGTTCAGGCTATAAGAATTTAGTCTGGCTGGCTCAAAATACCTTACGTCTCGAGAAAAAAAGAGAAAAATCAATGCTTAACACATGCATTTCAAATTTTGATATTCCAAATCTAGTTTCTCTTTATATTTGAAGTGATTATATTCTCTAATCTAGTGAAATACGACCCTCGTAATGAGATGTTAAGAAACAATTTTCATCTAAAAGCTTGAGCTCTTACGTGAGACTCCCAGAATATGATTTATATTATTTCTCTAATACACTACTTCAAGTGAAAGCTTTTTGTACTTGAAACTTGCACAACCTCACACCACCTTGTGCTTGATTTTTATCAAATATAATGAGAGTTGTAAGATTCGAACTCGTGACCGCTGAGTCAACAAAGCTCTCATATCATGTTAAGAAAGCTATTCAGGAACCATCTCACCTAAAAGCTTAAGCTGTTAGGTGATGCCCCAAGATATGATTTATATAATTTTCTAACACACCTTTCTCAAGTAAAAGCCCTTTGGGTTTGAAACTTGCACAGACCCACATTACTTTGCTGCTTGATTTTTATCAAATAGAATAAGGGTAGTGAGACTTGAACTCGTGACCGCTGGGTCAACAAGGCTCTAATACCATGTTAAAGAACCATCTCATCTCACCTAAAAACTTAAACTATTAGGTGAGACCCCAATATATGATTTATATTATTTTTCTAATAGAAACCATCTCACCTAAAAATTTAAACTATAAGGTGAGATCTATGATATGATTTATATTATTCTCTAACAAGAGAGACTTTTCTGATAAAAATAAAATAAACTCGACAACCGATGGTTAAAATATGAAACTACTAGCTAGTAGTAAGATGTAGTGTTCAGATTCTGATAATATATGAGGAGCAAGGACATGATTTAGGGATAGGGAAGAGCTCAAGTCCTGGAATAGAAAGTTGAAAATGGCATGGAAGACATGGAATTGTTGCTAGTTTCTGTATAGGATTGTAGATTGACAAGGAAAAAACCATGTTTTTTGAAGGAGCATATCAATAAATTCTAGCTAATAACAAGGCCACGATCTTTTGAAAAATGTCATGCGAGAATAGCATATTCATTTGCACCCACATTCAGCAGTGTTTTTATAATAGGACGGGGTGGGCAAATATGCGGCGGCTATCTCAGATAATATTTAAATATCTATATATTTCTATAATTATTCTGACTTTTAACTATTTTTAATTGGAATATTTATTTTTTCCCAATGAATGAATTGTGAAAAACTCATTCATCTTCCAGTACAATTGAACCCTGGTAGGGTATTTATATGGAATTTTTTTCCTTAAAATCTATTTTGAGTACACGAGCTCGTAATAAAATTTAAAAAAAAACCAGATTTGATTCGCATGAATAAATTATACACATAAAAAGTTCTATTAACCATATCAAATAACATAATGTATTTTATCTTTGGTGAGGGCATAATATCTTCCATTTACGCAACTAATCTCTTACTCTTTAATCTCTGATAAGATCAACATAACTAGGTTTCCTTAACAATCCTGAACCAAACAACTAGGTATTCGATTCTAAAAGACCTCCCAAACATCGCACAAAGATGTGCGATAGAATAGCGACTCCACTAGGGACCTCCTGAATGCCGCGCAAAGACGTGTGACAATAATCATGAAGGCATAGAGGCATCTAACTAAAAACTAACCAAAGTGGGGAAAGATTTGTGGGAACCCATTTTTTGTGGCTTTGGGTAGAAAGGAATAGCTAAATTCTTGACTCGAGAATATGACTCACTGGTTTAGTTTGAGTTAGGGTTCTAACATTTCCATTATTCTTAGAATCTCCAACAGCTTTATGCTTCCTCGCCCCACTCTTTTCCACAAGGAATACATTCCGTGGTCATTTCTCACTTTCAAGCTCATCCATTTGCAATAGCATTTGTGGTCAACAAAATGCAGCAATCCAAGCCTCGCTCATATAATTCTCTTATGATTGCCTAGTCCTTGAATTTGATTCTAATAATCAGTGTTTTTCTTTTTTCTTTTTTTTCTTTTCTTTTAATTTAGTGTCCATAAAAGGCAATGGAAGTACAAGAGAGAACAAAAAATAATAATATAAAAATACAAGTCCTCTCTCACAAATGCTGGGAAACATCATTATCGGAGAGAAAGGTGACGACAGTTTGATGACCGAAAGTAAAACTAAGGTATTCTCTCGTACCATACAAAAACCAGAGAAAATAGATAGGGAGAGGGAGAGAGGATTGGCATATCTATTTTAAATAGTATAAATATAATATTTTTTATATTTGCACTCTAATAGAAAAAAAAATCATTTAAAGAAACTAATTCTATTTTAATATATATAATATTAATATAACTATTTATTAATAATAAATAACTAATAATTTTTTGCATAGAAATATAATAAAAAAAAATGGTTTTTTTATCAAACATGTAGGAATAGTTCTTCAACTTAGAAATATTATTTTAGCTCTTCAATAAAGTTCTCTCTTTGGAGCTATGAAAATGAAGAATTAAAGATAATTTTTTTTTGTCTTTTGTCTTTTTGTCTTTAGCTTTTCTTTTGTAGTTGCTCTAAGGGCATTTTGGCAACATCATCTGCACATGAAAGTGTATAAGTACTGTTAGAGAATATGATTTATATTATTCTCTAACCCCCTCAAGTGAGTCCTTTAGGCTTGAAACTTGCACAGACTCACACTACTTTGTGTTTGATTTTTATCAAATAGAATGAGGTGGTGAGGTTTACACTCGTGACTACTAGGTCAACAAGGCTTTGATACTATGTTAAAGAATCATCTCACTTAAAAACTTAAGCTATTAGGTGAGACCCTAGCATATGATTTATATTATTCTCTAACATAATTGATGCGAACCGGCCCAAAAACACCAACAAAGATCCATTACATGTTCAGGGGCTTGATTCGTGGTTTTGAAGGTTTCAACGAAGTCAGAATTGCAATGACCATTAAAGTATTAAGAGGAGACCCTAGTACATCTTATCTATGAGCAGGAGGGGTCCAACCCAACTTTATTTAGGCCATGAAGTGAGGACAACAAAGGAGCCAAAAGAATCCTACTACAACTTTGAAACATGAGATTGATGGGCTAGATGGAAGACAATAAATAAACTTTATGGGTTTTATTTAATTTTGTTAGCTACAACCCATGGCTTGTTGGGGCTTTAATTAATATTTTGTTTTCAGCAAGGATCCAATGCTTGTTTGGATTAAGTCATGGGCTTTTCAATTTAGGATCTTTGGGTCAGTTTTGAGTGAACCTCATTTAAGTCCACATAAGGGGTCCATTAGGGTTAGTTTTTCAAAGACTATTTAAACTCATGTTAGCTAAATTTTGGCAGTCATTGATGAATTTTAATTCTGAACTTTTCAGTTTGTGTGTAAGAGTGATTCTTGCATTCTTTAGTTCTTGAACGAACTGAATCCGACTTATCGAAGATTAACTGGTTTTATGGCGTCATTCTACTCATTCTAATAGTGTCGGTGGCTTGGGGCAGATTTCCATTGTGTCACACTCCTATCAGATTTATTTCAGATTTTCGGGATCAGATCTCATTCTTGATTGTGGGTTGTGTGACCACGTGATCACGAGGTTCGCATCAATAATGCACTTAATTATATACCACTATCATTGCTTGGATCTTTGCTTGAAACTCATAATATCATCATAATCCTAGCGAGATTCAGAGCTGATGACACTGATTTCGTTTAGTGAAATCAACCTAATTTTGTAACTTGCAAGGTACACTATCACACCACTTTGCAATATATTCCCATCCACATGCCAGCAAACTATTTAGGAACTCTACGTTAGTACTTTACCTAAATGTTTTTCCACAGATTCTTTACAGACTGCATAAAATACCCCCACAAATCAGAATCAAGTAATCTTCTCAAGATGGCCAATTGGAACTAATGTGAAGATTTTGTTCAAGGAATACGAATTTTACTAACTTTTTTATGAACCAACGTCCTGTAATTTCCTTACAATGGCAGTCGCTGTTTTATCCATCTCGTTAAATGGGTATCTGCATATCAGAAACGTTCACATTCACTGATAAATTTTATTTGTGTATCAAGTGGGTTTAACGTAAGTTGATGGATCAGTTCTCCATAACTTAATACACGAATTTATTCTGCATTAGCTGGTGATCATATAGATAATATTCTTTGTTTTTTTAAATAGGTATGGTATAATTCCTTATGATAATCTCCAGAACAGATCCTTCATTGCAATGCAATGAAGTAGCATAAGCATAAGGAACATGCAGCTGACACGTGCGCAGCTTTCAGAAATGCAAATCCATGAACAAATCAGATTATTTTACTCGAGCCTAAAATATCAGTTGACATTTGACAATCAATGCGGTATGCTGATATTGATAAGAAACCATCTCACCTAAGAGCTTAAACTGTTAGGTGAGGTCGCAGAATATAATTTATATTATTCTCTAACACACTTTCTCAAGTAAAAACCTTTTGGGCTTGAAACTTGTATAGATTCACACTACGTTATGCTTGATTTTTATCAAATAAAATAGAGGTAGTGAGATTTGAACTTGTAACTGCTGGGTCAACAAGGCTCTGATACCATATTAATAAATCATCTCACCTAGAAGCTTAAACAGTTAGGTGAGACTTCAGAATATAATTTATATTATTCTCTAATAAATATTCCTTTTCTTCAAGCAGCTAAGATGTATAAGAAGCACATTTCCAAGCTAAATGTATACCACAGCGTCTAGTGTATTTGTACATGCAGAAAGATGGTAGAAAGTTAATTTGATGCTTGCTCTTTTTTTTCAAGAGATCCCATAAATAGTGTTTGCAAATTCATGCAAGATTATATGATCAGTATGATGGACGAGCTCCTCGGGGTGTGTACAATGATTCAATGACAAGTCTGTATAAATATATGGATACTTGAGAACCATTTACTAAAAATCAAACAAAAATATCTGAAAATAATCAAACAAAAATAAAAATAAAATGTAAAAGAGAGCAATTTGAGAGTGTATAGATTCATACAAGATAATCTGGGAAATGAAGGCAGAGTCAAGGGCAAGATGTCATCTCAGGGAAATAATTGATATATATATATATATATATTTGTTAGAGAATAATATAAATCATATCATGTGGCCTTACTTAACAACTTAAATTTCTAGTTGATATGGTTTCTTGATATGATAGTAAAACCTTGTTGACCAAGCAATCACAATTTGAATTTCACTACTCTCATTCTATTTGATAAAAATTAAACACAAGATAGTGTGAACTTGTGTACAAGTTTCAAGTCCAAAAGACTTTAACATCAGACATGTGTTACAGAATAATATAAATTATTTTTATATAAAAATTGAAAGTATAGAAGTAAGTACAAATCCCAGGTGCTTAGAATTCGTCGGTGCGAGGCCAACTGTCTTGATCCGATTGGAGAATGAAAAGAACAGGGGCCCTTTTCAATGGTTTTTCTGTGTGAGCTGAATCAGTTCCAAGCTTATTGAAGGAGACAAAACAGAATGTATTCCTTATTCCATTCCTCGCCTTCAAACTATGTCGAAGAACAAGCATCTCTCCACCGTTTTTCTTTTTTTTTCCTGAATGTATCTAATTCCAAAGTTTCCAGGTGCTGCAGTCAAAAGAATCTACTTCCACATTCATACAATAAAACTAGGATTTGTGTCTCCATCTACTCCCTTGCAGCATCGATAAAATCCAGTTAGCCCTCGTTTATATATGAATAGTTTCAATACATATATTGACAGCTGAAAAAGACCCAACAATGCGAGTAAAAAGTCTCGAGACAACAGAGATATATGATACGATGTTACAGAACAATCTCACTTTAAAAACTTAAAGTTGTTAGGTAAGACCCCTATAAAAAAGGTCTCAAGACAACAATTAATATTATTAGAAAATAATATAAAGTATATTTTGTGCTTTATTTAACAGCTTAAGCTTTAAGGTGATATAGTTCCTTAACATGGTATCAGAGTCTTGTTGACCCAGCGGTCACTAATTCAACAATTCCCATTCTATTTGATAAAAATCAAGCACGAGATTGTGGGCCTGTGCAAGTTTCAAGCCCTAAGAGGCTTTTCACTTGAAGGAACGTGTTTATGATAATAATATAAATCATATTATAGGATCTTACCTAACAACTTAAATTTTTAGATGATATGATTCCTTAACAGTACAACTGAAAAAGACCCAACAATGTGAGTAAAAAGGTCTCTGAGACAACAGAGATATGGATTCCCCTAATCCAAGTCAGAAAAATTCTTTCCCATGTTCGGGAATAAGATTCTTGCTTTTGACAGACAGACGAATGCGAATTCCCACACCTGAAAAACCTCTGGTGGGATCAATTCTGGTATCTAATGCAAGGCTTTTACATGTTTCGGACACTTAAAATGTTCTTAGGAATTCAAATAGATAGTTATGTCTTAGAATAGAAAGTAGAAAGTAGCAGGGACAAATCTCTTTCCAAGTCACTGTGAATATTGATTTGGACCGGGTTTTGTGCCGGTTCTGTCCAAGATTCTATGCCTCTCGACCACCCCCACCCCCCCAATTTGTGTTATAAAAGTACGATTGAGCAGACCTGTTGTTCTTGAGATCTGGCTGAAGATTATCAGAGATAAACAAGAGTGGTAGCAGGAAAAATATATATCCTGGTGTGATTATTGGCTAGTAGCAGAAAGTCCAGCTTGGAAATTTCCTGGTGTGGAATTCTGCCTGAAGAATATCTCATAATCGAGCTCAACATTTTCAGGGATATATAGAAGATCAGACTGACAGAGAAAGAATATATCAGGTAAATACGCTACTGATCTTGTCCACAATAGTTACACAATCGGTTCTACTACTACAGCAAGCTAAACTTGATTGGATTTTTAGGAGATAGAAATGCACCATCATCACCAGCATCAAGGGAATAACTTCCACTCTTCTTCAAGAAATTCAATCCCTTCTGAAAATCATCTGTTCCTGCAAGTTGGGAATGGCCCTGGTGATTCTGGACTTATCCTCTCGACTGATGCAAAGCCTAGACTAAAGTGGACACCTGATCTTCACGAGCGGTTCATAGAAGCTGTAAATCAGCTTGGAGGAGCAGAAAGTGAGTATACAAAAAAGGTTTAACAAGTCCAACAACAAATAGAATAGTGAATTCAGCATGCTCATGTCAAGAGACGATCTCACCTAAAAGTTTAAGTTATTAGATGAGATCTTAGAATATCATATATATTATTCTCTAACACACACCCTTAAGTGAAAGCTCTAAGTTTAAGTTATTAGATGAGATCTTAGAATATCATATATATTATTCTCTAACACACACCCTCAAGTGAAAACTCTTTGGACTTGAAACTTGCACAGACCCACACTACCTTGAACCACTAGATCAACAAGACTCTGATACCATGTCAATGGACTATCTCATCTAAAAACTTAAACTATTAGGAGAAACCTCGAAGTATCATTTATATTATTCTCTAACAACTCAAACGTTGTTCTTTATATTTCAGAGGCCACTCCAAAAACAATTATGAAACGTATGGGGATTCCCGGACTTACCTTGTATCACCTAAAGAGTCATCTCCAGGTAAACCATGACATTATCTATCTAATCATCTAGGGAATATATCTGACACCAACCAATAGGTTCTTTTAAAAGCTGTTAAATAGAATCCAGGTCGTCTCTAAGATATAGAGCCTGTTTGGCACTGCGGCCAAACCGTTGTTTTACTGAAATTCAATTTTTTTTTTATTTTAAATGAATATATTTTGGTATTTTTAGATCATTTTGATGTGCTGATGTTAAAAATGATTTTTTTAAAAAATAAAAAAATATCATTTTGATGTATTTCGGCACGAAAAAGCACTTTGAAAAGCTACCACAACCGCTCTCCCAAACAGGCCACATAGCCATCAAGCCAATCTCGGAGAAAAACAAACAAATGCCACCCTTTTATTGTTGGAATTGATTATGGCAATCTAGTGGTTCCACTGTTTCACTATTTTTCTTCATTTGCGAAATTTCTGTATTAGAAAAACTCCATCCCTTGATGCTTCATTTCTGTTTACAGATAAAGAAGTAAAGGAAATCTCGTGCTTAGGAGTTTCAACAGTAATTAGTGGAAACCCCAGCAGTATAAATTACAATTTATTTTGCAGAACTTGAAAAATAGAGCCACACATGTGAATGCTATATAGGCTTGAATTTGTTTAAACCCTCACAATGAAAAAGCACTAACTCCAATTTTTCCTGTCAGAAGTACAGACTCAGCAAGAACCTGCTTGGACAAGCTAATAGTGGGAGCAACAAAATCGGTATGAAGACAATGCCATAAAGTTCTCTCCATTTGTTTTCAACTATTGACGAGTGATAAAGAATAATATAAATTATATTTTGGGAATTTCACCTAAATAGCTAAAAGCTTTTAGGTGAGATGGTTCCTTACAATGGTATCAGATCCTTGTTGACCTAACGGTCACGAGCTCGAATCTCACCATCCCTATTCTATTTGATAAAAATCAAGCACAGGATAGTGTGGATCTGTGCAAGTTTCAAGTCCAAAGGGTTTTCACTTGAGGGTGTGTTAAAAAATAATATAAATCATATTTTGAGGTCTCACCCTAACAGTTTAAGCTTTTAGATGAGATTGTTCCTTAACAACGAGGAATTAAAGAGTTCCTCTTTTTCTTATGGAAGGAATAAATATGTAAATCGATGCAGGTATTGTTGCTGTGGTGGGAGATAGAATGCCTGAAGTAAATGCAACCCATATTAACAATCTAAGCATCGGATCAGAAACAAATAAGTATGATGAATTCATACTCTTTATTATTATCATTATTCATTTTTCTTGTATTGCAAAGCATTGTTTTTCACTAAGACACAATTCTTAGATTCAGAAGCTTACATTTCAGTGAAGCACTACAGGTGCAAATTGAAGTGCAAAGAAGGCTACATGAACAGATTGAGGTACAACTTCACTATCAATCCGAGCGATTACATTTCACCTTTTCTTATTTGTTTGTGAAGATAAGAATTTTGTCTAGCATTTATACCTTAGTTTTTTGTCCTCAAAAAAAACATGGTGTGATAGCAAAGAATTTGAGATCTGCATAGCAGGTCTCGAGTTCGAATCATGACTTGCACCTCTTGTAAGAGCCCGGGACAAACGAGGTTTTACTCGTTCATCTTTCAAGTTCAATAACTTCGTAACAGAACTGAAGTATTGCGATTCAAATTGCTATCATCAATTTATCTACTGCAAACACAAGAGTTGTAAGCGTAGTAAAAGGTTTTAGCTACATTCTACTAATTTGTTCTGAAATGAAACAGGTGCAGAGACATTTACAGCTCCGCATAGAAGCACAAGGAAAATACCTGCAGTCAGTGCTAGAGAAAGCGCAAGAAACTCTTGGAAGGCAAAATTTAGGTACGGCTGGACTTGAAACTGCCAAAGTTCAACTCTCTGAATTGGTTTCCAAAGTGTCCAATCAATGCCTGAATTCTGCATTTTCGGAGCTAAACGATCTGCAGGGTCTGTGCCCACAGCAAACACAACCGACTCGTCGTCCCAATGATTGTTCAATGGACAGCTGCCTGACCTCCATTGAAGGATCACAGAAGGAGCAGGAAACACACAACAATGGAATGGGGATGAGGCCCTATAATAGTAATCCTCTCACGGGAGAACATGGGCTACAACAAGCTGAACTCAAGTGGGGCGAAAACGTGAGAGATAACAAAATGTTCATAAGCTCACTGAGAAATGATACAGAAAGGAGAAGATTCTCACCGGAAAGAAGGTGCAGTGATCTATCCACCAGTGTCGGCGGCGGACTTATGAAGGGAAGGAGCGAGTATGGCAGCTTCCAAGATAAGACTAACAAAAGGGTGCCATACTTTGCTACTTCTAAACTTGATCTGAATTCCCACGGTGAGATTGACGTGGCTTCAGGTTGCGGGCAACTCGACTTGAATGGTTCAAGCTGGAACTGAGATGATTCGCACAGGGAAAAATTCATTCAGGGGATGATCCATCAAGGCAGGATAAACCTGTTGCTTTCTCCTTCGGGCCGATCGGCTAGGAAAACAAGCACTTAAATCTCTATTGAATAAGTTTCACCAGCAGATGTAGCTCGCACTGTAATGTAAACCAATCCAGCAAGTGTAGACTTTCTATCTTATACATCATTATGTGTTAATGAATGACAAGTCCAAAAATTGAAAAACATTTAAGCAAGCTGTCAAATGCTTATTTTTCTAACAATAATTTTGTAATATTGTTCTTATATTTTGACGATATCTTAATAGCTGACAACAACAAAAAGATAAAAGCACAAATGCATGAATATGGACAAAAAATAAATATTGTCCAAGAAGGACCAAAAAACCAAAGGAATTAATACCAAAAAAATTTAAAAGAATAAGTGCCAAAATGAAAAACAAAATATATAATTAATTCCAAATGAAGGATAAAAATGAAACAAATCAAAACTTTAGGACCGAAAAATAATAAAAGGATTTTAAAAAATCAATACAGTGTAATTGCTGAATAAATTAAAAGAATAAGGACCAAAATCAAAAGTAGCATATATGACCCAATTTCAACTAGAGGGCAAAATTAGAGCACATTCAAACTTGTATACCAACATTATTAAAGGAACAAAAAACAAACTAAAAATCAAAAGATGAAGGACTGAAATAAAACATATCATATATAATCAATTTCAATTGAAAAGCATAATTGAAAATAATCAAAATTTCTGATTAATACTATCAAAAGATGGTTATCATCAAATTTTGAAATAAAAGACGTTGTTAGGTCAACTTTTTTATTGGTGTGAAAATCATTAGAAATCGCGCTAAATGACTTTTGAGTTTAACTCAAGAGATTTATATCAAAGAGATAATAACCAACAAAAGAGATTATAAAATCTTGAATATCTTCACTTATAAAAACAATTTATTTTCTTATTTTTTATGCAAAACAAAGTTGTTTCATTTTTTAAAAAAAATAAATAGATCAAAACTACTCTATTTAGGAATTACCCAGCAAACCTATGACCCGATTCTTAAACCAGATTAGTATGCTAGACGTAAAAAGTGAATAAAAGGATATAAAAAAACTAGGTGGAATCAAAGTGATTTTTTTCATGGACTCGTAGAATAACTGGTATGTTAAGAAACCATCTCACCTAAAAGGTTAAGCTTGCAAGTGAGGCCCCATAATATGATTTATATTATTCCCTAATACACCCCCTCAAGTGAAAGCCCTTTGGACTTGAAACTTGCATAGGTCCACATCACCTTGTGCTTGGTTTTTATCAATTAAAATGGGGGTGGTGAGATTCGAACTCGTGACCGCTGGGTCAACAAGGCTCTGATACCATGTTAAGAAATCATCTCACCTACAAACCTTAAGCTTACAAGTGAGACTCCATAATATGATTTATATTATTCTTTAACATGGTATATGTCACGAGAGTAAAATGACCATGTAGTATATATCATTGCATGTCACAGGGTTCGGCTACGAAGATTTTCCTGTGATGCAGCCATTGAAGGCTAGATTTGAGCTCTAGACCAACTAGTTTCTTTGAAAGCAATCCTATGCTTAAGATGTTTCGTCTGAATCCTCAAAGTTGGCTTGATTGCACTGTTAGACACTGGTCTGTTAATTTTCTTTTCAAGTTTTTAGGATTTTCAGATAAAAATGGCCAACCAAATAGCTTCCCTCGAAGCCAAAGACTCAACTACCGTAGCATCCATAGCTTATGGTTTATATATGCCTCACAAAAGAACCACTAATATCCCTCTTGTAGTGATTGTTTGAGATTGTGATTGAAGTTATTTTTTAAAGTACTTTTTCTTTAAAATTTGCATCAAAATGATGGTTTTTTATTTTTTTGACATCAGAACATCAAAATGATATAAAAAAATTAATTTTACATACAAAATAAAAAATAAAAAAAAATTCAAAACTATTTTTAAGACGCAGTGTTAAACACCTCCTGAGTCCCATTATTGCCACATGAGAGACTAGCTAGATTAAGAGGGTGTTTGGGATTGAGGTTGCACCGGAGGTTTAGAAAAAGTTGAGGGTTTGGGTGTGTGCTAATGGTTGAAAAGTTGATTTTTGATGTAGGCCCCACCCCAAAAATCAACAAAACTTGGCTGCATGAAAAGCAGTTAATAGCTTCTTTTCATGCGTCCTGCTTATTGCCAAAGGGGGACTGGGGTGGGGTGGGAGTGGTTTATTTTTTACTTTATTATTTATTATATTTTCTTATAAAAATATATTTTTTAATATTAAAATAATCTAAAAAATAATTAAAATATAAATAAATATATTAGAAGGAGATCACAATATAATTTTTGTCTTGCAATCCTAATTTTGTTTCAAATGATATTTTTCTATATGTTGTTCCGGGATCGCAGAGGCCTTTATGTATGGATTTATAGTTTGTGATGAAATTACAAGTAGTTTGATGAGAGAATAAAAACAAGTCTAATTTACTTGAATTATTAATTACATTTTATTATTATAATTATTTAAATATTTTAAAAAATAATATATATATATATATATATATATATATATATATATATATATATATTGTAAACTTTTAGTAATGTATTAATCTTCAGTATTTCTTTCGATGTTACAGTGCATGTATTTGTAGTAGTAAGTAATTTCTGTTACACTAAAATACAAATACACACAAAACTTACCTAACACTAAAATACAAATTCGGTTATGCTAAAATACAAAGATAACAGCTATATTCCAAACTGTAATATTTAACACCCCCCTCAAGTTGGAGCATAGATGTTTATCATGCCTAACTTGTTAATTGCACCATGAAATGCCCTTCCTGAAACCGCTTTTGTGAGTACATCCGCTAGTTGATCTTCTGACCTTACAAACGAAAATTGTATAATTTTATGATCAAGGTTTTCTTTAATAAAGTGTTGGTTGAGTTCGACGTATTTGGTATGATCATGTTGTACAGGATTGTGTGCAATCTCGATAGCTGCCTTATTATCACAGTATAAACTCATGGGTGACTCTTAATCAATCTCCAATTCCTGTAACACATGTTTTATCCATAATAATTCGCACACACCATAAGCCATACCTCGGCATTCTGTCTCCGCACTCGATCTAGCGACCATTTTCTGTTTCTTGTTTCTCCAAGTTACTAGGTTACCTTCTACAAAAGTAAAGTAACTTGATGTCGATCTTCTATCTATCTGATCTCCTGCCCAGTCTGAGTCTGTGTACCTTGTAATTTCACAAACTTCATTCTTTGAGAATAGTAGTCCTCTTCTTGGTGCACTTTTTAAATACCTTAGGATTCGATATATTGCTTTCATATGCTCCTCTCCTGGTAAATGCATGAACTGACTTACCACACTGACTACATAGGCTATGTCTGGCCGTGTATGTGATAAATATATCAGTTTCCTAACTAACCGTTGGTAATGTCCTTTGTCAGCTGACGTTTGATTCTCTGATTCCCCAGCTTGTGGTTCATCTCCATAGGTGTATCGACCGATTTACATGACAACATTTTCAGTTTATGTTAATAAGTATAACACATATTTTCATTGTGATAGACATATCCCGGTTCACACTCTCTCCCCTGCTCAGATATCAATTAAAAACAAAAACAAATCAAAGTAATTAACCTTATCTAAATCTCCTCATCTATTGATCGCTAAATCCATCTTCAATAACGCATCTTGTCCTCAAATCTCCTCACGCAGCTGTTGATGTTCCTTTTCCTCAAGTTCACAGGTAGTTATCAGTTTCGTTTACTGATTTCTTAATTCTTTACGCAAATTATATTTCTTTCTAGATTTCCTAGCTAATTTCTCATTAGAAATTAGGTTTATTTTTCATGGTTTATTTTCCTTGCAGTCGATCTACGTATTGAGGGTTTGTGATTCTTGTCCATCTGGTGTAGTTTAAGTCTGCTGCTAAAATTTCCTGCCAGGTAATCCTAAATTATATTCTTGCAATCTATTCTGAGTATCTTGTTCTTGGTTGTCATGAAAACATCTTTTTGTTTGAAATTCTAAATTTTATGCTAAAATTGCTTGTTAGATAAACATCTTTTTGTTATCGGGTGTCATGAAAACAATTATTGTGGGTTCTTTTGATTGGCGGCAATGTAAAACAAATGCTCGGATCTTCTTGCCTTTTCACCTAGTATAGGATTTTAGATAAGCATTGCAAAATCCAATTGGAAAAAATAAACCCCATTTGGAAATCATTGTTGTTGTATTGGTGGTGGAATTGTAACTTGTAAAAGTGATTTTAGCAATTAGTAATAATGAAATATCAACATTATGTACTATTAGCAATTAATAAGAATGAAAGATTAGGACTTTGTGACTTGTAGATGTTGTGTAGTAATGTTGTTGTTGTATTGGTGATAAAATTGTAATTACTAGGACTAGCATTTGGTAAGAATTTAAGGTAACACTTTTTGGCTTTTAGATATCATGTTGCTCTTTAGTATATTGTTTCATGTTGTGCTTTTGTTGAGATTATGCTCTTCTATATGTGTTTCTTTTGTTATGATGTACAGGGAGTGTTTGATTCATATTATGTTTACAAATTTATTAATTACAAATATAATGTAGCTATTTAGGTTTTATAGTATGTTTTGTGGCTTACTTTAATACCTAAAAACAATTGATTGGTAGATTAAAGTTGAAATTGATATATAAAATTAAAAACTTTGGCGCAATCAATTTTGAATTTCAATACAACTACCCAAAGTCAATGGAAAAGAGTACAACTGAAACAAAAATCAATTGCCAATAAGCTTTCCAAAAAAGTGTGAATGTTGATAAAAAAATAATAATATAAAAGCTTCAAAAATAAAATATAATTTTCCAGTAAACTTGTAGTTATTTGAAAATATCAATTTATTTTTCTTTTCTTTCACCACAATATGCTCTTTTTATTTTTTCTTAGGATGGAAAAGATGTGATGGTTAAAAGAGAATTCAAGCTGCTATAATTTGCAATTTTTACTCACATGATTTCTATTCATGCTCGGTGTTTTAATACAATCTACGAGCCTGATTTTAGGCATTTCAAAATTACATAATGGAAGAGATTACATAACATAAGAGCAAATTTACAATAACAATCAATGTAAACATTTACAAGGATAAGAAGTTGATCCTATAGTCATAGGATGCATAAAATCTAGCAAAGATTACAGTGACAATTAGACTTGAGTTGGCACTTGTTTGAATTCATCAGTTTCTTTGATACTCCCCCACAAGAACGAGCTACCGTCGGATAGACCAATCTTGTCACATAGGTAATTTGTCATCTGTCTTGATATAGGTTTGGTGAGTAAATCAACAAATTGATCATTGATGTGGACATGTCAAACAAATCATACACATAGTGAATGTCTATTTGTATATGTTTCTTCCTTGAGTGCTGAACATGATTAAAACTCAGCTTAGTTGTGCCCAGATTATCACACAAGAGTAAAGGTGGTTATGGTAGTGTGAACTTCATTTCTTGGAGTAAAGATAGTAGCCACATAGATTCTACGACGGCCGTTGCTAAAGCCCTATGATTAACTTCAGTGGATGACTGCGCAATTGCACATTGCTTTTTGGAGCTCCATGAAATGGATGTGTGACCAAGGAAGTGGAGATAAACTAAAGTTGATTTTCTATCATCCAAATTGTAAGCCCAATCAGCATCTGAGAAGCATGTGAGTGTTGAGCTTGATGTTTGTCAGATATTAATCCCATGAAAAATGGTGTTATTTAAGTAGCACAACAATCTTTAGTTGTTGTCTAGTGGGTATGTGTGGAACGATGAATAAATTGGAAGAGTTTATTCACTGCAAAGCTTATATCAAATCGAGTTTAGGACATGTATTGGAAAACTCCAACCACTCTTTGATATTTAGTTGAATCAACAGGGGACGAACCATCTTCCAGTTGTAGAGAGATCGAGGTAGAAAAAGGAATGGCGATATCCCTAGCTCCGTCTATACATGTTTGGGCAAGGAGATCTCTAATATACTTATGCTGAGTGAGAAACAAGCCCTCATTGGTAGGAATGACCTCAACACCAAGAAAAAAATGTAAGGACCCCAAATCTTTTATTGAAAATTTTTGTGCAAGGTGACCAATGATGTTTGTAACAAAAACTGAATTACTACCGATGATAATTAAATTATCTACATAAACTAAGTAGTAAGCAAGGATGGAACCATCATGAAATAGATGAATCAGATTTAGAATTGATGAAACCAAATTCTACCAATGCATGCTGAGAGTAGAATACCAAGCACGTGGTGCTTGTTTTAACTCATATGTTGCCTTAGTAAGGCAGCAAACATGATCTGATTTATTTTGCATTCCTGAATCCATGTGGTTGCTTTATATATATATATATATATATATTATGATATGCCCATATAGAAATGCATTATTGACGTCTAATTATCTTAGAGACCAACCTTGCAAAACTGCAAGAGCTAAGACAGTGCATATGAAGACAATTACATAAAGTTCTCTCCATATTTTTTCAACTATTGACAAGGAATTAAAGAGTTTCTCTTTTCTTATGGAACGAATAAATATGTAACTCGATGCAGGTACTGTTGTTGTGGTGGGAGATAAAATACCTGAAGTAAATGCAACCCATATTAACAATCTAAGCATCGGATCATAAGCAAATAGGTATGATGAATTCATACTCTTTAATATCCTTAGTCATTTTTCTTGTATTGCAAAGCATTATTTTTCACTAAGACACAATTCTTAAATTCAGCAGCAAACATGATCTGATTTTCTTACATTGATTTAGATTGAATTTTAAGAGATGAAATTTATTTTTTTACTAAGTCAATTGGTTGAAATTGGGGAAAGTTGCAATAAATTTAGAGTCATCATAAGATAAAGGACCAAATAGACCTTTGGTGTAAAAAAAAGGGGTCAAACGACGCGTCGTCTAGTCACTATTCATTTTCTCCCCAAAATTTTCACCTAAAAAATCCTGCTTTGGTACCAGCTTTGCAAGCATATTTAATGAATGTATCCTTCATCAAATTTGACAAACTTTGCGCGAAAGGGATCCCTTGATTCTTGACTATACTAGTATGTAGTAAGCTTTGGTTGATTGACATCACACACGTGTTGGTTCAGCCTTAAAAAGTGATAACTCAAGCAGCCTCCCATAACTGTCAAATTTGACAGTTCATGACACCTACTTTTGAGTCAACGGTTGGGATGGTTCTACTTTGAACCAAGAGCTAAAATTTTACTTCAATATAGACAAGATTACCTTTTTCCACCAGCTTTAAAGAGAGGCGAAATCCATGGTTTGTAGGGGGAGAAATGAGAAGCCAAAATTAA
This sequence comes from Salix viminalis, assembly GCA_029228465.1. NCBI lineage: Eukaryota > Viridiplantae > Streptophyta > Magnoliopsida > Malpighiales > Salicaceae > Salix > Salix viminalis. The sequence goes on along the minus strand of CM055444.1, from coordinate 8,698,655 downwards.
AGAAAAAATCAGTTTTCATCCCGATTTTCCATCCAACAAACTCCAAATTGTCATAACCTGATTTTTTTAGTCTCTAATTTTTAATACTTGTGCATCATATTTTGTATTTTAAATGTCATCTTCAAATTAAAAAAAAACCCTACTTTGTTAATAACCATGCCCTGCAACACACCATTCCCTACATCGTTTCCTACATGGCAGCTCCCATGTCCTGCAAACACTGGTAGGCTATATATAAATGAAGGGAAAATGATAGGAACAAAAAAAAAGACAAAGGGAAGAACAAGGGGGATAGATAAAAAAAACACAAAACAAACAGAAGAATGAAGGAAACTGATAACAAAACGCAAGAAACTAGGAACAACCCCTCTGTACAGCAGTCTCTTTTTCTCAGCTACAACCCCTAACAATGGCCTTTTCTCTCCTGCAACAGCTGCACTTCCATCACACAGTCGACCACCAGCAGTTCCACTGCACCACCAGCAGCTTCCAATTACAGTAGCTTCCTCTTATTCAGCGTCAGAAATAGCGGTAGTGTCGTCTCTTCTCTCCATTGCAGTAGCCTTCCTCCTCTTTCAGCCACCACCGGCCACCATTTTCGTCGCCACCACCACTTGCGTCACCAGTCGGACATCCTCCCATTCCCTGCACCGTTTCCTGCATGGAAGCTCTTATTTTCGACACCATTCCCTACACCGTTTCCTACATACATGGCAATTCCCATTATTTCAGTGATTACTTTCAAGCTATATGGAATCGAGTCCCACCAAAATCATTTTATTATATAATAATATGAATAAAAAAATTGAAAATTAATATTTTTTAAAAATGTCAAGTCAAGCACTTTAGGCTTTGAAAGCATAGTTGTCAATATCGTTCCGGTCGCCGTTCCGGTTTTTCGATTGGAACGGAACGTTCCGGTTTCGGAGCGTTCCGGCGTGCCGTTTCGGTTTCGTACTGTTCATATATAATTAATTAATTATATATATATATATGAAAAAAAATAAAAATAATAATTTAACAAGCATAATTAAAAATTGAATTCTTTTTTATTTAAAATATTTTGGTGTTTTTAAATATTTTGATGTATAGATGTCAAAAATAATTTTTAAAAAATTAAAAAATAGATTTTGAACCCGAAACGGCACGCCCAGAACGGAACCGAGGCGTTCTGACCGGAATTTCCGGAACAGACCGGAATTAAAAACCGAGACTAAAACGATGCAGTTTTGTCTCAATTTTTTGAACGAAACAAAATGAACAACTATGCTTCAAAGGCCCAACCCGCACACCTAGTCGTAAAAAGCATAAACCCACATTCCTCGCCCTGACAAATCAGGCTTAAATGCTAATTTTTTTTGTAAACTACACAAACGACATGTTATTCATCAATTTTTTTAAAAATGATAGATTTCATCATCTGGTTTAGTTTATTAGCCAACATACTTGTCTATGAAGACCTAAAATATTAAGGTCCAACATTTTAGACCTTTTAAAAAACAAATTTTAACCATTTTCCACCAAAAATATGAAAAAAAACATCTTGTAGACCTCTAAAACATCATTTCTAAGAACAAAAAAAAACATTTTAATTCATCTAGAAATTCTAATTAAAATCAAAACTAAAAACTATTTTGTAGGATTAGTCTACTTTTAATGACATCATTAAAGGCAGAACTCTTACTTAAAGTTGAATCTATAAACATCGAAAATCAAAGTTATTAGTAACCTAAATCCAACCATTTAAGAACTCTCTCTTAAAATTGTTTGTTGCCTTTTCTCTCCTCTTTAAAATTTAAGAGATTAAAATTTGAAAATAATAAAGGTTATGACTAAAACAAAATTCTAAAATAACAAGGATGAAAAAAATATAAAACTCTACGTGTCAAATATAACTCTTTATACACTAAACTTAAAGAGAGATATTGTTTTTTAAATGCTAATTCACCCCCTTAATATCTTAGTTTAGTTACATAAAGAATATATAATTATATTTTATCTAAATGACAATCAATATCTAAATACAAAATAAAATAAAAGAAAAGAATAAAAAAATAGGAGTTTATAAAACAACAGAAAACACAACATTAAAGGGTTGTAGTTGAAGCAATAAAGTGAAGTGATTAAGTTGTAAAACCTATGAATTTTATAGACCAAACTATGAAAAAAGGAGAAATGCATGTTTTTCTTATATTAATATTAATGTTAATAGTTGTAATTGTAAATGTAATTATGATGTAGTGTAACATGTAGTGATTGTTTGAGAGTGTGGTTGAAATTGTTTTTTAAAGTGTTTTTTATTCAAAAATACATTAAATAATCTAAAAATACCAATCTTTTTTTTCATTTCAAGTAAAAAATAAAAATATATTCTTTAATTTTTTTTTAAAAATATTTTTGAAATGTCATGTCAAACACCCACGTAAATGATATTAAGATGCAACAATCCCAGAAAGCCCAGCCCAAAGAATAGGAAATCGCGGCCCACAGCTAAAATCCATCTTCCTCGTACTCCTCTTTTTTCCCGTCCTCACTGTATTGCAACCACCACGACACAGCAGAGGGGAAAAACCTAAAAATCAAGCACGCGAACAGATACTCTGTTTGTCATCGAAATAAAATTGAATGATAGTAAAAGCTAAGACAGCAGCAATTGAACCGAAAGTGATCAAATTGCAGTAGAATGGGAGCAAGTCGCAAGCTACAAGGCGAGATCGATCGCGTTCTTAAGAAAGTTCAAGAAGGCGTCGACGTTTTTGACAGTATCTGGAACAAGGTCTGTAGTTAAATACCTTCCACTTCCACTTCCTTCCTTCCTTTGTCTTTTTACTTTTCTAGTGTTTTAGTTGCTGAGAAGTGGAAATCAATTTGAGAAGTAATTTTTCAGTTTCTTTTTGAGTGTGTTTGTTTGCTGAGAAAAGGAAGGTAAGTGATGGCGGAATTTCATTTTCATTTCTTCTTAAAAATATTTTCTTAAATGGGTAATGTTTTTATTTTATTTTATTGCGAGTATGGATTTTTAACTGTTAGTTTGTTAATGCTTTGATTTCATTTGTGTGATTTTTTTCCCAGTTTCTCTAATAGTATGAATTAGAATTAAAGACTCCTAATTCTTCATATCGTTGAGAAAATGGTAAACTTTTAAAGTGTTTGTTATTTTATATTGATTAAAAAAATTGATTTCTTGATGCAATTTAGTGATATATAACTCTTTGCTTAATTGAGTTTTCTTGCACAGTTAGCTGTATTTTAATTTTATAGTATTTTATTTTCGTATGTTTGTTTATTTATTCATCTGGTCAAATTCAGTTGCTTATGAATGGGTTATTTTTGTTTGCAGGTTTATGATACGGATAATGCGAATCAAAAGGAGAAGTTTGAGGCAGACTTGAAGAAGGAAATCAAGAAACTGCAGAGATATAGGGACCAGATCAAGACATGGATTCAATCCAGTGAGATCAAGGATAAGAAGGTCATTCCTCTTCATTCTTTATTTCTGGTTATTTTGTTTGAATCATTTAGGCTTTGTGTTGCTATCTTATCTATAGTTTTGAGGATATTAAGCCAGCGATGCAGTCATTTTCCATGATAAAATGGTTATTTGTTTCTGTGACATATGATGGCATCTTCTTCCTTATGATGTATGTTTTCCAGTGTTGCTGAAGCTGAGGCTGTTTTTGCTTTCCATTTGACTTGTTTTGTAGGTTAGTGCATCATACGAGCAGGCTCTGGTGGATGCTCGGAAGACTATTGAGAAAGAAATGGAAAGATTTAAGATATGCGAGAAGGAAACAAAGACAAAAGCATTTTCCAAGGAAGGGTTGGGCCAACAACCCAAAACTGTAAGCATTGCATACTTATACTACCTTATTTTATGCTTAATCCTGAATCAAATCAGTCAAATGAGTGGTAAATTTGAGGCTGAATAAACCATAAGATTGATTCCTTGGAAGCAGTTGATGTAATTACATGGAACCACATTACTCTGTGAGGTAATCCCTACATATGATGATGTAATGTGCCTTGACTGCTAGTACCTTTTCGACCCAGTCAAGCCTGTTAAAGGGTTCCTTATACACCTCTCTTGCCCTGGCTTACAAATTTGGTGCTTTTTATTGTTTGTTATATGCCTAAATATGTCTTTTCCCCCACTTCAGTTTCTTACTCTCACTGACTTGCAGAAGTGGCACAATTTAAGAGTTGTTGAGGTATCAGTGGGCATCATTGACAGCAGGATTTTTTTTCTTTTCTCATTTTTTGCTCTCCAAATTTTTTTTTGGAGGAATGCTAAATAGTTGTCACTATAGTTAAAACCTGCACTATACTGCATTTAGAATTCCAAGTTAATTTTTAACATAATAGAAAAATGTTTTAATGTTACAAGTGTTTTATTGTATCATGAATTTATTTAATTAAGAAATGCAAAAATGCTATTTATGCTTAATGAAATAAATAAAAAATGCGAATCAAAAAATTTGTGAAAGAGCTGTTAATCTTATTAAATACTTAAATGGAAAGCTGATATTCCCCCTAAAAGCAAAAGAAAGGTGAATATGCAAATAATTAACCCCGGTTTTTTAATTTTTGCTTCTTTTTTTCTTAGGGGTTATTTTACCTATGATTTTTATTTTTTAATAAATACATCATGCAAATAAAATTTATTTATATCAAATATAAAGTAAAATGAATTAATGATAAATTATAATAATCTCTTTAAAACCATTAAAAAACACTAAATGTTTTTTAAAAATATAAATAATATTTAAAAAAGATGAATTGTAAATTTTTTGAAAATAAACAAAGTTAAAAAAGGTATTAATCAAGTTTTTTTTTCAAAAAATAATAAAAGTAAAACAAAAGGCGAGGAACTAAGCCTAAGAAAAAAGCCCCATAACATCTAGGTTTGGAAACTCATTCCCACACTTTTTTTTTTCTCAGGAGTCATCCACGCCTTTTTTCTTTTCTTTTCTTTTTTTTTAAGCTGGGCAAGAGGTCACCTGCAATTGTAGGCATTTGGTGATTGAAAAATCAAGGTCTAAGTTTTTTGACCTCATGAACCCATTTTCAAGTAAATGTTTTGTTGAATAAGCCTTAAAAATATCATGAAAACCTCAATTAAGCACTTACCAACCTTAAAGCACTCCAAGAACACTAAAAAAACGCAAAAATTCAACCAAATAAAAAAAAATATAAATGGATCACAGTCTACTTTTTCAAGATGTTTATAGGGGAAAAAACCATCACTAGTTTTGTTAGTGTCTATCCTCCAGCATTTTCTTTCGACTTTTCATCTTTTCTCTCAAACCTAGGAACTGAAAAATGAACTTTTAAACCAAAATAAAAATTCTTAAAACATTGATTTGGCCACACATTTGCTTTGACATTGTGATCCTCAATCTTTTAAATGTCTTTCTACTATAATTTATAACTCTATCTCATAGAATTAGGTCACAAAATATAAAATGAGAAAAAAAAGTATGCAGACAAAATGAAAAAAAAAGAACAAAAATGACAAAAAGAAGATGAGGGAGCTATGAACAGGGAAGCAGCCGAGGAAAATCTCAGTTCTTAGCATGTTTGTTATTTTGGTTTTGAGGCTTTGTTGTTGTTAGTGGTCATCATTGTGCTTGATTCCGTCTCTCTAGAATTAGATATTTCATTTCCAATCTTAAAATTGTCTTTTGATGTTTTGTTTGGATTCCATTTTTTTTTTTGTGTATAGCTTCAAAAAACTACTATAAAAATGTAAAATATTTTTTCTTTCAACGATTGCTTAATTTTTGCGATCAATTTCTTAGTATGTTCATCTTTCTTGTAGGATCCAAGGGAGAAAGCTAAATCAGAAACAAGGGATTGGTTGAATAATGTGGTATGTGAGTAAGCTGTTTTGATTTGCTTTCTTATTTAGAGTGTACGTAAAATAGTATAGTTCTGACCTATCAAATTTCATTTCTGTGACCTGTAATTACCTGTCCTCTTTGGTACTACTGCATGGTCATGTGCAGCTGGGTGGTTTTGTGTGCGGATTAATATCCAAAGCTTTATACTTATCCCAGAAAAAAAAATCAATGATTTGGAAGAACTATTTAAGTTATAAATGCTTGATGGCTTATAGATTGATCTAATAGCATTTAAAATAGTAAAACTGCAAAATAATTTGTTTTCCTTTCAAGATATTCCTAATTCAGTCCTAAAACATTTTTTTGCCAACTGTGTTTATGTTTATAAAATTGCTGTATTGTCTCAGTTTGGCACTGAAAATTGGGTTTCAAATGAATAGTACTTTTAATTTGACATGATCGAGTCTTAAATTTTGAGGTCCTATACTGCTTTAAGAATTCTCAGTTCATCAGTGGTGTTTTAACTAGCTTTTTCCTTGAGTAGGTTGGGGAACTGGAGTCTCAGATTGATACCTTTGAAGCTGAGATTGAGGGCCTCACTGTTAAGAAAGGAAAGACAAGGCCGCCAAGACTGGTAGGACAGAAAGGGAAATGTGGTTTCTAGAATCAATATATCCTTCCTTTTGTAATTTTATTTTATCCCTTTTGTCTGGCAGACACATTTAGAGGCATCCATTACCCGGCACAAACTTCATATAAAGAAATTAGAGTTGATCTTGAGGCTACTAGACAATGATGAATTGAGTCCTGAGCAGGTTAATGATGTTAAAGACTTCCTGGATGACTATGTGGAGCGTAATCAGGTTTGTGTGTGTTTATCACCCTTATTGTAAGAGGCATCATGCGTTGTCTAAGTGGATTTTCCCATGTTAACCTGTATATTTTCATTTCATTCCAGTATTCTTGATGGGATAGAGTGTTCATATATGTCACATCAATTATCAATTTGCTTTTTGTCTTCTTTGTAGGAAGATTTTGATGAGTTTAGTGATGTTGATGAGCTGTACAACTCATTACCATTAGACAACTTGGAGTCTCTTGAAGACCTGGTTATAATTGGTCCTCCTGGTCTTGTGAAGGTAAAATTTATGGGCTGAAGACTGTACTTCTAACTATTTTTCCATTATTTAACATGAGATGGAAAAATAATCTTAGCCTTTTTAAAAATGTATAGTTAAATACATATTGTTTTTCTTTTTTTTTCGTGGTGGTGTTTCTTTTGGTCAGTTTTCTTGTAAATTTCTCGTTTTTTTCTCTGCAGGGTGTTCCTGTTCCAGTCTTAAAGACTTCTTTGGCAACAACAGCTCCTCAGGCTCCTCAAACACCTGTATGTTTACACACTATCTTGGGACTGTTATTCTGATTTAGCTTTTGAAGTCTTGATGGATCTTATATATATTAGTGGTGTCATTTAGGCATTCCTTTGAGAGCTCTTTATTTTTAGAGAGGTTGTGTTCTGTTTTGTATTAGCAAGCTGCAAGACATGATTCAGTTTTACCTTGCTGGTCCTGACCTGCACGGGACATTATTGATGCATTTTGACTTTGATTAGTTGCCGAGGGTTTTTTTCAATATAATTTGCTTTAAGGTTTAGTAAGACCTGTGATGCTAGGGCTTCTACAAATGACATGTTTGATTCCTATTTTATTTTCAAGTGATGAAAGATATGTGAAAGTTACACGTAATGTACATTACTTTTCCTTTTGGCTCTTCTAAATCTTTTATTTCACTTAATATAGTTGGATGTTTATACATCTGTTTGGTTTGATAAGATTTTATATTAGTTTGTTTTGTCTAAGTTGTTATTTACCAAAGGTTATTGCTAAATAGTTATTTGTACATTACTTTTCCTTTTGGCTCTTCTAAATCTTTTATTTCACTTAATATAGTTAGATGTTTATGCATCTGTTTGGTTTGATAAGATTTTATATTAGTTTGTTTTGTCTAAGTTGTTATTTACCAAAGGTTATTGCTAAATAGTTATTTTTCTTTTAACATAACTTACTCATGATTGTTTGTCTTCCTTCTTTTTTGTGGAGGGGTGGGTGGGGGTGGAGGGTTACAGAGACCATGTATCTTCAAGAGCTAACAACAGCCTTTTCTCATGTCATGCCGTGGACCACTTTTACTCTATTTGCATACCATTTCTAATACCTGCGCTTATTAATTCCTTAAATGCTTTTCAGCCTGTTGCTTCTCCGCTTCATCAGAGTGCTGTTGGTCAAGAGCAAGCTGATGATACTGCTTCACAAGATAGTAACTCTGATATTGTTAGAACTCCTGCCAAAAGTATTATGGTTGGTTCTTCAGCTACATCAACACCAACTGGGAACCTTGCTTCTATTTCTGTGAATGTTCAGGTTCAGACATTGCCTAGTTTGTTAGCAGCTTCTCCAACTCTTTCTGGTTCATCTTCTGTTCGAGGTGTCTTGGAAAATGCAGCTCCTGCTAATCCTTTTTCTCATGTACCCCTGGCTGATGCTGCCAATTCTCCAAAGGATGAAGAAATTCCAGGCTTCCCTGGCCATAGATCATCACCTTCTCCTGTTGATACTGGACTAGCAAGGGGCATTGGTAGAGGTGGCCTCTCTATCCAGCCCTCATCTAGTATCCCCCTCAGTCCTGGTGTAATTCCTAGCAATGGAGCTCTTGGTTCAGTGCCTTTAGCTTCTGACATTGCAAAGAGAAATATTTTGGGAACTGACGATAGACTTGGGAGTGGTGGAATGGTGCAGCCCTCGGCTTCTCCACTAAGTAATAGAATGATCTTGCCTCATGCTAGCAAGGCAAGTGATGGAACTGGTGCAGTTGATTCTAGTAATGCTGGTGAAGCTGCTACTCTTAGTAGCAGAGTTTTCTCTCCTTTGGTAACTGGCATGCAATGGAGACCTGGAAGCTCCTTTCAAAGTCAGAATGAACCGGTATGCCACTTGTTTTAACATTTAGTTTGTTTTCCTTGTTGATTTTTTTTAACAACATAGGGGTGCAAGCATGTGTTTGTATGTTCTTTATTTTAGAGGATATCATGGTTTTTGAAAATTTTTTACCATATAAAGCCCCATTTTGTCAATGTGAAGTCCAGATGTGAACTACCCATCCACCTTTCCTCCTTGCACCATAACCAAACATTGAGAAACTTTATTTTGTGTAGCATTTGCACTAATGTCAATGGCTTTTATCTGGGATGGTCACCATCCTCCTAGTCGAATTGTAGGTCAAGTTGTAATTAAGCTGTGTTTTTTGGGTGAGCCAAAAAATGAGACTTTTGGAAACATGATTGAAAAATATTTAACTTCAATTTTTTAGCATACATGGATTAGCATGCTAGATCCATTTATTATATCACCTTAGAATGTGACTACAATTAAGCTATTAGCGGAAATGCTAATTGCTTTTATCTGGTATTGATTCTGGTTGCCTCCTTGCTGCAATAAGCGGCAATGCTGAAGGTGTTTATTAAGATGTGTTTCACTAATGGGCCCAAAAATGGGATATTGGAAACACTATTGAAAAATTTTAAATTTCAATTTGCAAAGCATATTTGATGACGAGTTTTGGTTTAGCAAGTGATGGAAATGCTCTCTCCACCCATCCTCTTTGGAAGATAAATGCCTTTTTACATTATCACTGGATTATATATATATATATATATATATATATATATATAATAGTCTAAACTCATGTTAAATGTTAAAGTGTACATCTCTGTTAATAACCACCCACATCAATAGTATATAATTACTTCATTGTGTGATGGGTGATTTTTTATTCATTCCATCTACAACCTAATATGTTGTGCGGCTAGTCAACTAAAAGATTATGTGCATGATAAGATAATCAACCAATGGAAAATGCTTTAAGATTCACATCACCTGCAATTCTTTGTGCGTTGTGGCTTTAGTCCTTTCTAGTGAGGGTATTGGTGATGGACCAGTATATAATTGTTGTACATATAAGATGCTTAATCATATGAAGAAAATAAATGCAACAAACCCCTCCACTTATATAATTTTGTTTCAATGTTTACTGCACTGTTGTGCATTTTGCATATGCTTTATTTTGCTAAACAGCCTGGAAATGAGTTTTTTCATTTTTTGATTTTCTTATAAACAAAAAAAGAAGAGGGTGAAAAGAAATGTCATACCATGCTTAACTGGTGGTGGTAAAGGTAAAGAACTGGAAATAAGAGCAAAAGTAGAGGGGAAGAGTGAGGGGCTGGATGAGAAACCTTCAATGAGAAATATCTCAATAACTTGCTTACATTTTTTAATATTAGCTGCCTGTGGTTTTACGTAATAGATGATTGACAGCAATTGCTTACATCAAATGTTTTAGAATTAGCTTCTTGATGAGAATTGTCCATGTCAGAACATGTTGATTTAATTGTTCCTTTAGTTGACTTAATGGTTTTTTTTTAATTAAGAAGTATTGTCAAAACTAATTGCCATTTTGTTTTAAAGTAACAATATTTCTTCTGTAGGGCCAACTTCGAGCAAGAACTGAAATAGCTCCTGATCAGAGAGAGAAATTTTTACAGCGTCTTCAGCAAGTCCAGCAACAAGGTCACAGTAACATTCTTGGCATGCCACCTCTTGCTGTTGGGAACCATAAGCAGTTTCCCACCCAACAAAATCCACTTTTGCAGCAGGTGCTTTTACTTCTTTAGGATATCCTTTGTTTTTTGAACAAGTGAACTTGGAAAAAAACAAAAGTAAAAGATCTTTACTGTAGTGTTTGGCTGCTCTAAAACAAAAGAGATGAATAAGAAGAAACTTTTTTACCTAACGTAATTGAGTAAAATTAATTAACCGTATAGTTATTTTTTATTAAAAAGTATAAGAAACTTTTTTACCTAATGAGCTTCTTAATATTATGATGAATATCATTATTACAAATCAAATATAATAATTAAAACATACATAATGTAGAGAAATGAAAATCGATTATAATCGATTGTGTTCTCAAAGAAATTAGATTTAATGATGAAGAGGTGGGAGCTGAATAATAACAAAAAATGTGCATTTGTGATGAAATTATTATCTTGCATTTCCAACTGTTAGATTTTTAACTTTGTATCAGTACCAATATTTTAGCTGACATAAATTTTTTTAATTATTTATTTTATTATTAAATATATTTGATAAAATGATTTAATGAAATGATCATAAATTTTTTACGATTATAACAATTTATTTGATAACATGATTTTGATGGATGGAGAAATCTTCATTTTAAGCTAGAAACAAAAGTGAAAATGATAATGTCTAGTTTATTTCGAACACTGCAAGTTTGATGGCAATACATATCAAATGTAAAATAGACTTTTTCAACATTGTTTTGTCTAGTCTCTCATCAGCCAAAGCAGAATACAAAGACATTTATTATGTCTTATACACTACTACCAAACACAACTCTATATTTCCGTCCCCTGTTCTGCCTTGTCCCTTTTTTCCTAGCTATCTCTCTCTTCTATCCTGAGATTATAACTGAATGCCACTTATGGTGTTGTTTCATTATTTTAATATCATGTTTGAAGTAAAGTTAGCTTAGTTGTGAATTGGAAGTCTTTTTATTTTGTGGGCTTGCATGCTGATTTCATTCAAGATAAGTGTCTTGTAGAATTGTTGGAAGAAAGTTAGTAGCAATCGTATTTAACTAATACCAACCTTTCTTTATAGCAGCTTATACCACTTCCACTCATTTGTTGCTTGATCACTTAGCATGTCCTTTGAGCTTCATTGGAGAAATATCCATTTGGCTTGTAGTATCACTCTTTTCTTTCTCTATCTGGTTACTTGATATCAAGGTTTTATGTCTGTTACCTTTGAATTTATTTAGATTCTTTAAATTCAATACAACTATAGGTGCAGTATTAGCTATACATTTGCTTGAAATATTGTTTTGATTATGGCCGTAATCACCATAGTTAATTGTTTGTTTTTTTCTTCAGTATCTTTTTTGGCCTTCTGTTCATGATCCTGTTTCTTCTGCATTTCCAGCTTCCATGAATAAAGACTTAGTTTGACACTTTGTTACTTTTTGGGCATGCAATCTGATTAAATTTGCAGTTTAATTCTCAAAGTCCATCAGTTTCTCAAGGTAGTTTGGGAATTGGAGGTCAGGCAGCAGGTTTCAATACTGTTACATCTGCTGCCTTACAGCAGCCTAATTCCATCCATCAGCAGTCTAGTCAGCAAGTTGTGATGTCTAGCAGTGTGAAAGATGCAGGTATTCTTCATTCTCCAATTAACTTGTCATGATTTGAGTTTGGAAACGCTATCATAAAACTGGCTTGCGCTAATTACATGAGTAAATGGTGCAGAGGTTGGAAATCCATCTGTTGAGTTGCAGCAGCTAATGCAGAATTTACCCTGAGGATTCAACCACTGAATCTGCCCCTACATCTGGGCTTGGCAAAAGTCTTGGGAATGAGGATGAACTCTCAGCAACACATGCAATGGATACTTCTGTATGTAGAATAATTTCTAATCTTGACTGTTGTGTGTGTGTATTTTAAGTATTCCACATGCATTGAACCATCCTTCTCTTTCAAGAATATATTTTTAATTTCCTTGGTTGGAAGTGTTTGAATGAATTTTTAACCCAGATATAGTTTTGAGGTTGGGGCTGTTGCAGCACCACCTTTTGATAGTGTATCCCCAGCATGTCCTCTCCCAGCTTTATTTTACAGTGGGGACTGGGATGGGAGGGATTCTCTGTCAAGCAATGATTGGGCAGGCTCCCTAATAAATAGGCTTGGTTGCAGCTAGCAAGTTGTTACCATAATTTCTTAAATAGTAAACCTTTTATTTTTTATTGTGTAATTCACTGTAACATGGGAAATGATTTTAGTGATGAGTTTAATTTTATCTTGCAAACTGAGACTCTTTCTCATGCCCGCGCGCGCGCACATACACAAAGAAGGCATATTTGTCACCTTTTAATTTTGGTGGCTGTGTTATTCCATTCAAGGCTCTGGTCTTTCTGCACCTCTTTTCCTGTAAAGGGGTTCATATTGTTCGATGACTTGTCCTAGATTCAGCTTTTGTGAATTAACACGTGGATCTCACGTTTATCGTGGATCCGCCTCACTAAAGTCACAATGTGCTGGGCCAGGTCTCTTTCATGGAGCCATTCCATTTTCCTTTAGAAATTTTCTTCCATTAATTGCCTTGTAAGCACTTTATTGTGGTTGACAGTCTGGTAGTTTGTGGAACTTGATGTTGAAGGTAGTGTGATTAAAGCTGGTTTAAAATGTCTTAGCTGCAGGCTGGAGCATCTGGTTCCTTGACAGAGCCTGTACAAGTGCCAAGAGATATAGATCTCTCTCCAGGGCAACCCCTACAATCCAGTCAACCGTCTAGCAGCCTAGGTGTTATTGGCCGGAGAAGCGTCTCTGACCTTGGTGCAATTGGCGATAATCTCAATGGTTCTGCTATAAATGCTGGGGCCATGCATAGTCAGTCATACAATTTTGAGATGCTCGAAGCTGCATATCACAAGCTTCCTCAACCTAAAGACTCGGAACGAGCTAGGAGCTATATTCCAGTATGGATGTGCAATCATCTTCATATTATTGCACCTTTCAAACTATGGACAAATGTTGTTTATGGAGTAATTTGTCTCTTGTTTGTCTGTACAGAGGCACCCAGCAGCAACACCCTCTAGCTATCCTCAAGTCCAGGCACCGATGGCAAGTAATCCCGCGTTCTGGGAACGGTTAAGCATGGATAGTGTCGGCACTGACACCCTTGTTCTTTGCTTTTTACTATCAACAGGTGATGGGACATCCTCTGTTGTTTCATTATTTATGTAGTTTTTGTTTCTGTCGTTTGATGAAACCAATCATTGTGTGCAGAATACATATCAGCAATATCTGGCTGCAAAAGAACTGAAGAAGCAATCTTGGAGATACCACAGAAAATACAACACCTGGTTTCAACGGCACGAGGAGCCAAAAGTTACAACTGATGAATATGAACAGGGGACATATGTGTATTTTGATTTCCATGTTGGCAATGAGGACAAGCAAGGATGGTATGTTCATTTTGCTGTTAACTATCCACGTAGTTGCCCTTATTGTGGAACTTTGTAGGAAACTCTTTACAAACAGAAAATCATACATAAAAATCATATTATGAGTTGTTTGCTGCTTCATATAAGATTTTCAGTCTGGGGGGGGCGGTAACCCCGGTGAAATTATTTCATGTTCATTTCTAAATCCTTGATAGCAGGGCAAAGTAGCTAACAATATGATATCCATTTGATTTTCAATCCTGTCCAATCTGCCATATCATTCTATTCGTGCAGCTCCTCTTCATAAAAAATCGGGTTTCGTTTCAGCCGAATTCGACTGTGCTTGTGGTTCTTATGATCTCTGTTTCTTTGTATGTGCAGGTGCCAAAGGATCAAGACGGAGTTCACCTTTCAGTATAACTATCTCGAAGATGAACTCGTCTAGGAAATGAGCAGTGCTGCTACAAAAATGTTGCCCATCTAAAATCCTGGTTTGCTCTTTCACGCATTTTACTTCTTGTTATGAACACTGCTGTATATATTGGATTATTGAGGGGGTGTGCGTGTGCAGGTGACGACAGTGACTTGAATCTTGTATAATAATCCATGTGGATCATATCCCCTTCAGATATATAATTTAATTTATGTTTTAGCAGGTGATTTTTTAATTATTGCTGATTTTTTAAAACCATTTGCTTCTTGATTCTGCTGTCTTCAAATCTTCTCCCTCCTCAATTCCTTTGTTTGTTTGTATGTATGTATGTATGTATGTATGTAGATTTTACATCTATAAATTCTATTAAAGCTAGACATCGTAAGATTCATAATTACTTTTCATAAAAAAAAAAATAAAATAAAATAAAAAAACTCTTTCTCCAAGCTTCTGAAAAGTGGGAAAGGGAACAATCACTTGGCAAATCCGAAAAGGCAACAACCCTCCTGTCCTCATCTCAGGGATCTCATCTATTCGGTCGGTCACCGACCTCTTTGAAAGCATGGAAAGTGGGGGGAACCTCACTTTTAAACGATATTAAAAATTGATTATATTTTAATATTTACTCTTTACAAATTTTTTAAAATATTAATTATATTATGAATTTTTTTTAATGAAAGAAAAAGATTTGATCTCATCAAGGTATATATATATATATATACCTTAGGAAGATATATTTTATCAAATCTTAAAAATTTAAGGACTAAAAAAACTTTTTTCCATAATTTGTGTTTTTTCAAATGAAAGAGGAATATTGATTCATGATTTATATTTTCAAGGGATATTATAAAATTAAAAGTCCAATAAAAATATCAAATTATGTATTAAAACTTAATCAAATTAAATGTTTCTCTCATATAATCATTTGAAAAGTAAATTTTACACTTCCATGGTATAATTAATCAGGCAGGAAACGTAGACTTGAACAAAAGGAATACCATTTTGATAATTAAGAAGAAGAAAAAAATAATAAAATTAATGCCAATTAGCCTTGGGTTGATAAGCTTGGCTCCCGTGCTTATTTGTTTTTTCACCGGAGACCAAGTGCTTTTTCATGTAACAAAAGAAAGGTTTTCATGGCCATGAAATATGGTTTGAGTGGAAAAAAATTAATTAAGTGGTAGTCATGAAAGCACCTCATTCTTTCTGGAGTGTTTAACACTGTATTTCAAAAATATTTTTGAAAAAAAATTCTATTTTCTATTTTAATTTTTTACTTATAAATTAAAAAAATTTATGTTTTTAGATCATTTTGATATGCTAATATCAAAAATAATTTTTTTTAATATATATATTATTTTGATGTATTTTTGAACAAAAAACTTTTTTAAAGTATTACAAAATGACACGACTTGCAGCACATAACAATATCTTAGAAACACTATGTATGGATTATTGAACAATGAGCAACTAAAGTGATTCCTCGCCATATTAAAAAGATTTCACTAATGAAAGATGTAAATCCATATTTGCATGTATTTTGTGATTTAACAGCTAGTTTACTGAATTTATTAGAATTTGATTAGTATTTCAATATTTCACAATTTCAATTCTTGAGGATTAATAGTAAAAAAAATTATATAAATATTAAACCTGCAAGTAGATTGATTTTTAAATATCTAAAACTGACTAAAAGTTTCTCAAAATTATTTTAATTTTTTTTTCTAATTTTTAATTAAAATATGTTTTTTCAACATGATGAATAAGTTATACTTTCAGAATAGATAAAATCTTATTAAGATATTCAGAATGAAAATTTTCTTTCTGAGAAAAGTCTCTTGGCTTTTTTTATTGGAGCTGCAAAATCAGTGGCAAAGACTTGAAAAAAAAACTCTTCTTTTTGGCTCTTCAATTGGTAATGATGCCCTAATATAATAATTTCTTGATCTTAATAATGAGTACTAATACTTAATTACGCGTTCATTTCTTTCACTTTCATGGCAGGACCTAGCCAGCTACCACTGTTTTTAGAAACCACTACAAAAACAGCTAAACCTAGAAAATTCTAGCCGTTGGGAACCATTCCCCATTCCTGTAATATAACACCTTGGTGGAGACAAAGTCATCAGAGAAGGCAGTCTCTTCACCAATTCCCTCGGTGGCTGGTGCTGTGTCAACTGTCTGTCTCTCTGTTTTTTATTTGTATTCTGTTCTGACTCAGCTAATATAAATCACATTGTAAACACAAGGTGGTGGAATTTCCTTCTTCGAGTTGTACACTCCTGATATTCATATCCTTTTTAAAAGGAAAAATCCCCTGTTTTTCAAACCCAGTGATTTTGATCTTTCCTGCTTAATAAGTTTATGGTTTTGCTTGTTTCCTTCAAAACCCATTGATTCATTCGTTTTTGGCATTTAATATTTTTTAATCGTTATAAAGTATAGATCTTTCTGTTCATCTCCACGTGCTCTGTTCCTTTAATTTCTCGAGAAAAAGGTGGATTCTTGGTTATTGATCCTCTCTTTATTAACACACCAAAATGGTATAAAAAAGTACATTTCTTTTGAACTTTGCGTTTTGATTCATATTTATATTATTCCTTTTCTCTCTCTTTTTTTGCTGATTATTTTTCAGTTTTGAAATATACATGAGACTCTTGCTTGTTCCTCTCCTAATATCATAAAAATCACGATCTCAAGGTCGTGGCCCGTAAATCGCTATTTTCTCGTTGATTCAGTGCATCCACTTGTCAAAAACCGTTGCCTTCCCTCTCTTTCTCATTAATAAAAAAGGAAAGAAACTGAGTTTTCAGTTACAGCAATTAACAAAAACCTTCGACTTTACTTCCGTTGTCTTGTCTTCTCTTTTGTTTGAGTTCGTTTTTTTTTGCACTTTGAAACCAAAACTAAAAATGGGCACCTGTTGGTTTCTCAAATGGGTTTTGGTTTTAGGCCTTTTAGGGAATTGTGTTTGATGGTCTTGGTGTTAATTGGGGAACTATGGCTATACGTAAATTGCCACCAGAAACAGTTGTTCAAATGTTGAAGGATAATGGGATCCAAAAAGTGAAGCTTTTTGATGCAGATCAAAATACAATGACTTCACTTGCTGGTACTGGCATTGAAGTTATGGTTGCTATTCCTAATGATCAGCTTGCTGTAATGGGTGATTATGATCGTGCTAAAGATTGGGTCAAGAGGAATGTAACTCGTTATGATTTTAATGGAGGAGTTACCATCAAGTAAGTCTAGAGTTTTTTCTCTCTGTTTTTTCTTCGTTTTATGGATTTTTTTGATTGATTGGTTCTGAATTTGAGTTTCTATCATCGAGATAAACAATGGAGTTTAAATCGATGGAAGTAACCCATATCCAAGTTAGGATCGCACTATGGTAAACTTCATAGTTTCCAGGAAGCTGATCCAGCTGTTCCATCTTGTGTGTTGGGAAATTGTCGATTTCAATTATTTGGCATGAGAAGCTGTTGTCTTGGAGTAGTTTCCGTCTGGGAAGTTAATTTCTTTTGTCCAAGTAAATTTTTTTTCTGTTAATATGATTAAGTGGGTATTTCTGGTCTTTGTTGTTTGTTAAATTTGTCTGCCTTTTCTTCATAAACCGGTAATCATGACCTCCTAATGCATCATTAAAGCAGTTGAGAATTTGGTGTTCTCTAGGAGTTGACTTTATTGTTTTGGATACCTTTTGATAATTATATTGATTCTGGATGAAGCTATGGACTTATTGCTATACTTTATTACGTTTGTCAGAGAGTTTCAGCTTCTCTTATCCCCGTCCAATGTCATCCATAGGAAAAGAGAAGCTTGCATCAATATTCTAACTTTAAATATATAATATGGCCTCACGGTTGGACTTGCTAAAATGCTGCCTTGGTTTTTTTTCTTTTTTTATAACCGGGTGTGTCACATGCACGCATCACAACTAATCTCCCGGATCTACTAAACATCCTGCAAACCCAGTGAGCAGGTAAGGCATCGCTGGGATGACAGGCGTACATGGTGGGGCTCGAACCCTGGTATTTGTTAACAAGTCCCTTCCTTTGCTTGGTTGTTGAATCTTCCATAAGATGGCGGTTGGGATTTGTTAATTAGAGAAGCTAACAGCCTGGTAGGAATTAATGCAATGCGTTGAGTTTTACTTCTTACTAAAAAAGGTAGGCATTCCATTTTTTGTATACTCAGAGCTATACCTGCGTATCTATTCTGTAGAATATGATAGCGCATGCTTAGAATTTCTAGGAAAATAAAATTGGGAGATTGGGCTTTGGAATCTTACCCAAGCACTCCGACTTTTTTCTGTATGAACTTTTGGTTTTTCGTACGCATTCATAAACTCATTGGAGAATCATATTCTTGGTGGCATACTTTTTTGAAAGAACTCTGTATTGGAAAGGAGAAAAGGATGGCAACCTTGCCCACTCCAAAAGCCAATTTGTATGGGATACAAGTAAAACAATGTTTTGCAAGACTTGTTTGCACAATTTTTCCATATCCAATGCTTGATGAGATGTGGGAATTAAATTGAAAGGAGTCCACGGTAGAGTTCCTCAACTTTATGCTCTGTTTTCAACTTTAGTTCACTGTAGTTCTTATTTAAAATTCTACCTTACATTTTCTATCTTTTGAGATACAATTGGTGTTTATGGATATGATATGAAATACAAGTTCATAATCTGTGCTCTATTTTCGGTGAAAACGCATTCGGAGGGTGGTGTGTGTTAGAGCTCCAGAACATCGTGATTAGTTTCTTAAGTCGATTTCGATACTTGGTTGAAAAATTTGACATTACATTTCTACCTTCTTAAAACTACAAGAGATGGAACAGTACTTGTTCCTTGTGTGAGTGTGTGTTGTGATTGAGTTCTGTGTGTGTTGTGATTGAGTTCTGTATCCACATCCAATGGATTGTCTGTTCAATGGAGGAATTTATGCAAATTCAGCAACCCATTATTTCATTCTAGCATATAAATTGGAAGGTTTACATTCATTACATGGTTTTAAATACATTCTACGTTGTCTTTGCTGTCTCTTCACAGGTATGTAGCGGTTGGTAATGAGCCATTTCTCACATCCTACAATGGTTCATTCTTAAACACCACTTTCCCAGCACTTCGGAACATACAAAATGCCCTGAATGAGGCTGGGGTTGGAGACTCCATAAAGGCCACTGTACCCTTCAATGCTGACGTCTATAACTCTCCAGATGGCCAAGCCTATCCATCCTCTGGAAGATTCCGCAGTGATATTAATGACATTGTGACCAAGATTGTTCAGTTTTTGGGTCAGAACAATGCACCTTTCACCGTGAATATCTATCCTTTCCTGAGTCTTTACGGGAATGACGATTTCCCATTTGATTATGCTTTCTTTGATGGGTGCACCTCAACCTGTTTTAGATAAAGGTACTGGGATTCAGTACACCAATGTTTTCGACGCCAACTTCGATACCTTGGTCTCGTCCCTGAAAGCAGCGGGTCATGGGGATATGCCAATTATAGTAGGCGAGGTAGGTTGGCCGACAGATGGGGACAAGAATGCCAACATGGGAAATGCTATCAGATTCTACAACGGGCTCTTGCCACGACTTGCCGGCAAACAGAGGCACCCCACTGCGGCCGGGCTACATAGAAGTTTACTTGTTTGGTCTTCTCGACGAGGATGCCAAGAGCATCGCTCCGGGAAATTTCGAGCGCCATTGGGGGATCTTTCGATACGATGGGCAGCCTAAATTTCCAATGGATCTTTCTGGTCAGGTTGCCAACAAGTTGCTAGTGGGCGCACAGAATGTGCAGTATCTACCGACAAAATGGTGCATGTTTAATCCGAACGCCAAGGATCTTAGCAAGCTTGCCGATAACGTAAACTATGCCTGCTCCCGTTCAGATTGCACGGCACTTGGATATGGCTCTTCCTGTAATGGCCTGGACACCAATGGGAATGTTTCATATGCATTCAATATGTACTACCAGGTACAAAACCAGGATGAATTTCGCCTGTAATTTTGAAGGTCTGGCCATGGTTACTGAACAGAATATCTCTCAAGGGAACTGCAATTTCACCATTCAGATACTAACTTCATCTTCCTCCTCTCTCACCACCCTGTCATTGATGGGTTCGGTTTTTGCAACAGTCTTTTTAACATTCCTTTTTCTATAGATTGATTTTTTTAGGTACCTTGGATGTACTTTTTTGACCGTTGGTTACTCTGCCAATTCATATAATAAAATTTCCTTGTTTGTCAGATGAAGAACTGCTCAGAATTTATTGTCTGATCATCATTCACTCACATGGTTTTGATTCTTGAAGAACAGTGGGCCTCCTTCCTTCGCTAAAAGTTCATGCATTATTTATGTCTGTCTAGGAAATCTGGATAACAGATGCTTGCAAAATCATTAAAACCATCACCCTCTTGCAGGAAAATCCAAGATTCTTCATACCATGTTGAAAGTCCTGCTTGCTTTAGGGGTGTTTGGGAGTGATTTGGTAAGTGTTTTTGAAAAAACTTAAAAAAAAAAATATTTTTATTTTAAATTAAATTTTTTTTATTTTGATATATTTTTAAACAAAAAGCATTTTCAAACCACACTCCCAAGCAATTATCCTCAAAAGATGGCATGCATGTGTGCACGCACCATCCCTATCCCATACCCTGCAGCGATTATTTTGAAAAAATAAAAAATATATTATTTTGATATATTTTTAAATAAAAAGCATTTTCAAACCACATTCCCAAGCAATTATCCTCAAAAGATGGCATGCATGTGTGCACGCACCATTCCCTATCTCATACCCTGCAGCGATTAGGACTTTGTATGGACGATACCATCTAGACAAAAAAAAATTAAATAGATGTCCGAGTCAGTTTATACGCATCTCGATTAATCTCACGGAATCCTGAAAATGAACAACTAATTATTAGCTTTCAATAACCCTGAAAATTATGAGACTCGAACCAGTGATCTTTTAAGAAAATAAACCTAGAACCAGGATCACTAAGTTCCACCCTTCAAGATCTAATTATCAACTTTCAGTGATCCCTAAAAATTATGAGACTCGAACCAATGATTTTTTAATAAAAAACCTATAACCAAAACACTGAGTTGCACCCTTCATGATTCTATATAGACAATTACCAACTACTACTTCCCAACACACAAAACAACACTATCATAAAGAAATAGGAACAACTTAGATTAGATTTGAATAATGTCGATAAAAAAATAGTAATTCATGTGATTTTCTCTCCATTATTTGGGTGGTCCCATAAGAAAAAAATAAAAAAAATAGCAAGCAACCCGTATTCAAAAAAGCCTCTTAATTGCATGCCATTGGAATCACCTACCAACACAACACACCCACATGTGCCTTCTTCTCTCTTGGATGTGATATGTCCTTCGATAACTCCAACTAGCCTTTGTTCTAAGAATATTACAATTACAAAAATAGATTAGATAAAACATTTTAGAGTAACCCCTTTTTTCTTATTTTCAATTTTTTCAATAATCTTTTTTTCTTTTCCAACTATAGCCTATAAAAGTCTCAAATTTAAAAGTCTAAATTAATGATCAATTTATTAAAAGTAAGCAATTCAACAATAAAATATCAAAGTGTAAGGACAAAGAGAAATCTCATGGTAAATTTTAAATTTGATGATAAATGAACAAAGTTATCATTTTACATACTCTTTAGTTATTTTTTTATTTTATTTTTTTTCCTATATTTGTTTAGTTGCGTGATATTTAAAGAGATTAGTTTTATTTTTCTTTATTTTTTTTTCCCTCTTATACTTTATACGTATCAATTGTATTTGTATGATTTTTTTATAAAAATAAAATAATTTGTTATTAGCAACAACGAGTCATTAAAATAAAATGAATAAAATATTTAAAATAAAATTAGCACAATTATAGAAGGAATAAAACTTTAAAAGTTGTGTAGTATATATGTTTGCAGAAAATTGAAAAAAATGATGTAAGTATGCACTAATAAATTTGGAAGTTAGAATCATAGACATTTATAGAGCCATGAACCAAAACAGCTTGCATAGAGATAAATGAAAAATGAAAACAAATAGCATGATATTTTATTTAGTTGCATTCATTTATGGTAAATTGTCAATGACTCTTATTGTTATACCCGAGATCGAGCTCATATATTTCATGCAGGGTTGTCTGTTTTGTTTTGTTTCAGTCGAAACAATTAAAATGTTTTGTACCAATTAAAAAAATGAGATAAAACGATGTTGTTTTTATCTCGGTTTAAGTTCCAGCCTCTTTTGTATTTTTTGGCCAAATACTGGCCGAAACATTCCAGTTTCGTTTCGCCCATTACGTTTCAACCAAATAGTATTTTTTTTTAAAAAAATAATGAATAATTTTACAATATCAATTATATCTCTTAATGTGATCGTTAGATTAAGATGAAATTTTACAATGAGTTTCTTGACATATTTATATATATTATGTTAAAATTTCAGAGCAGTCATAGAATATAATAACCTTGTGAGATTGGTAATGGTATTCTCATAATATTATACATATTTCATAATTTTGTTCAAAAAATCATTTTATTGTGTATTTGTTTTAGATTAAATTGCACAATTCTAAATAATCTTATTTTTGGATTTGAATTAATTTTTTTTAACTAATATATATATATATATATATATATATATATATATACATACACACACACACACACACATATAAACAGCACAATCCCAATATAATATACTAAAATACTTCAAAACTAAAATATTTCATTCTAATCGAAAAAACAAATCGTCAACCAAATCAGTATTAGCTACCTTGATTTCATGGATGAGATATTATCATAGCGGCATTGTGCCATTACATTCTTTGAAGTTTGAACAAATTTTGCTTTTCATTTTCATTTTTTTTAACATGCATCGTGCCATTTTGTGTAGCATTACAAAAAGATAATCATCAACTAGATGAATGAAATATCAGATTTCTTGTCTTCCATTGTCAGCAAATGTGATGTGATGTTATATTCTTGGAGGATAAAAGAAACATTTTCCCCTTTTTTATGTTTTTTATCAATGAAAAATAAAAGTTTACTACTTCTTTTCCCAATTAAAAAATAAAATATTTATTATGGAGTTCAATAGGGCAAATTAAGTTGCCATTCCATTAGAAAAAGATGTGATGAATCTTGAATGAAGACTCTAAACAACTAGCTAATCCTCCATGCTAAACCCATTTTTTCTTCGTCAAAATGAAAGGAAAATCGGATCTTGGTGCGTGAGTTTGGAAGCAAAAAACAGTGGAAGAGTATTCAACCTCGTATTTCTTGACCAAATGAGATTTTTGATTATTTGTTTTCTCTTTTCTTTGATGGAACAGTGTTCTTTGATCATCACCAAGAACCTGGTGATGATCCTGATCATGGACCAAAAACCTGTCATCTGAAACTAGCCGATGACAAAGATACAAGAGAAAACCAAAGATTAAAAGAAAAATCAATACTAAAGTGTTGTTAAGAAAATATTTTATCTAAAAACTCAAGGTGTTAAGTAAGATTCCAGAATATGATTTATATTATTCTCTAACATACCCCTCTTAAGTGAAAGCTTTTTGGGCTTGAAAACTTGCACAAATCCATATTATTTTGTACTTGATTTTTATCAAATAGAATAGAAGTGGTGAGATTGAGTTCCTACTGGGTCAATAAGGCTCTGATACTATGTTAAATAATCATTCACCTAAAAACTCTAGCTAGAATATGATTTATATTATTCTCTAACATATCCCTCTTAAGTGAAAGCCTTTTAGGTTTGAAACTTACACAGACTCATATTATCTTGTGCTTGATTTTTATCAAATAGAATATAGGTGGTGGAATTAGAACTCATGACTGTTAGGTCAATAAGACTCTGATATCATATTAAGTAATTATTTCATCTAAAAGTTCAAGTTGTTAAGTGAAGACGGAAAATATAATTTATATTATTCTATAACAAGTTTAGACATTTGAGTTCTCGAGAGAGTTCGAGGACTCAGAAAGATAAAAATGGGTTGACTGGAGCAGAAAAGGGAAAAGAATCTCCTAAAAGCTCAAGCTATTAGGTGAGGTCCCAGAATATGATTTATATTATTATTTAACATATTGTTAGAGAATAATATAAATCATATTATAGGATCTCACCTATCAATTTAAGCTTTTAGATGAGATGGTTTTTTAATATGATATCAGAGCCTTGATGACCTAGCGGTCACGAAGTTCGAATCTCACCACATTCATTCTATTTGATAAAAAATCAAGCATAAGATAATGTGAGTTTGGTACAAATTTTCAAGCTCAAAGGGTTTTCACTTGAGAAAGTGAGCTAGAGAATAATATAAATTATATTTTGGAGTCTCACCTATCAGCTTAAGCTTTTTTAGGTGAGATGGTTTCTTAACACATATCTCCTCAAGTGAAAACCCTTTGGGCTTTAAAACTTGCACAGACTCACATTATCTTTGTGCTTGATTTTTATCAAATAAAATAGGATGGTGAGATTCAAACTCGTAACTATTGAGTCAATAAGACTCTAATATCATATTAAAGAACTATTTTACTTGAAAAATTCAAGCACTTAGATGAAAATCTTGAATATAATTTATATTATTTTATAATAAATATGGGCATTTTGGGTTAGGGGATGGGAACTCTGCAAGGCTACAGGATTTCACCTGGAGAGAGTTCGAGGACTCGGAAAGATAAAAAATGTTTCCAATTTTCATGAGAACCGAAGCCAGCCCACTGGTTCGAGTTCAAACTTCAAAGGGATAATGAAGGGTCACGTGCATGCTGGAATCAGTCATCTTCATCTCCTTTGACATTTGAGGTAGTGCCAAAATTTACATAATACAAAAAAACAAAAAAATGATAATGCTAGATTCCTTTTTGTAAACATTGTATAGATTATAGACACTTGGATTATGCTGTCTTTACCATTATCATTTTGTCTAGCAAAGAATAATTTTAAGAATCTGTTTTCTAAACCACAATTATGAAAACCAACACTATCAAACTCACTAGGAGCCCTCTAATTTTGAAGATAAACTCAATATCATAAAATTGTGATTGAAAAGAAGAGAGAAAATAAAACTTAGCATTTAAAAGATGTAGTTAGGTGTCAAATCAAAGTTTTCAAAAGAGAGAAAAGGGTTCTATAGAAAGAACAACAGCAAGGGAATCCCATATCACATCAAATAATTAGGAACTCACTGAATTACCAGCTAAGACCTTTGATTCAGCATCTATGGGACTCCGAAATTGTTTTAGTATTCATTGGAAAGGGCAATTTGGAAGTTAATTGCTGTTCATCCTCATCTCCATTACTTTCTTATGAGAATTGGAGTGCAAATAGCTCACAAAAGTAGGACTCTTTGCCGGCCTGTACTCCGGCAATAGCCTGCCTGATTTGTATCTAACTCCACAAGCATTGCAAAGAGTTTTTGGCACCCAATGGCCCTGCCCTCCATTGTGGTGTTCTTTGAGCTAGGCAATGGGTGCACCGCCTCGGCTGTTGCTGTTCATTGTGGCTCCCCGGACGGCCTGAACTCTCCTTACCATCGTCATCCTCACCATCATCTTCAACTCCTGATTTTTCTTGGACCTCACCATCTCTTACAGGCATAATGAGCTCACTGTCAGCTAACCAATGTGTTTGCTGGAGCAAGGGAGGGTCCGAGAATGGCAAGTTCAGGGCTTGGTTGGTGTAGCACCAGCTTGTTAATGGGTTTCTGCTTCTGTCGCCATTAATCCTCCTCCTCTTGCTCCTTGCCCTTCCTGGGATTACAGATTTCTTCGAGGAAGATGGGTTTTCTTGGTCCTGGGGTTTCTGTTGCGAGGGTTTTGGTGGGGTTTTCCTCTGTGTTTGTCTTTTGAGAATCACTCGTGGGTGGTGGGAGGCAGATTCCTGTGCTGGATAAGCAGTCTTCAACAAATACTGACAGCCATTCCATGCTAAAATCAACTTCCTGTACCAGAGCAAGAATAAAAATGGCTTTAATGAACTGGGTTTCTGAAGAATAATCAAAACCATATCATCTTCTTTTTTGTCAAAACAAAACAGAATCTTTGAAATTACAGAATAGCATAAAACCCAGCAAAGATTGTCACTTTCCAGGTTCTCGTTTGAACACACAAAGTAGTTCAAGGAAAACTTGCAGACAAAAAAATCTAGCAGAAGAAGCAGAAACCAGAAGCATAAGAAGCAAGAACACAAAAGGAGCAAAAGAAAAAAACGAAAACATTTTGCAGCACCAGCTTTGCTAAAACCCTCCATCATTTTTTTTTTTTAAAAAAAAGAATAACTCTGCTAGATAGACCATTGAGAGCTGAGGATAACTCAAAAAAGTTGAAAAACTGTGCATAAAAAAGACACGAAAGAAACCCCACCGTGTTTTGAGCAGAGAAGAGGTCATCAAGAGGACTATTACTCGCGGCGGCGGCAGTAAGCTTAGAAACTGTCACATTCCGGCAAAAATCCATGGCCGGAAAAGGGAAATCAATGTTTGAAACTAATAACAAGAAACACAGAGTGTGACTGGGAGAGAAAGTGAAGGAAAAGTTAAGGAAAGAAAAAGGGAAAATGGTGCAGTGCCTCAATGAGTTTTCTGTCGGCATATAAAGCTAAAGAAACAATCAAATTTACTCGACTGGTACCTGTAAACCACAGACTCATTTTTCTTTTCCTTTATTTGTTTGCTCAAAAATAAAATATTAAAAAATTCATTTGTGTTTCTGAATTAAATTTTATCATAATCATCATTTATTTATTCTTTTCAGTTTCAATTTAATTCATATAATTCCCAAACAAAGTCAGCTTGGAAAAGATATAAATGATTGCTGAAAGGCAGGGCAGGGTTATAGTATAATTTTTGGAGGGTGTGTGAATTTTTAAATCTTAAAGATGATGAAGAAGATGTTACCCTGAAGCAAATAAATGCCCGTATGCTAATATCTGTTTAACACTGAATTTTAAAAATATTTTAAAAAATATATATTTTTGTTTTTGTTTTTGTTTTTATTTTAAATTTAAAAAATAATATTTTTAGATCCTATTTATATGCTAGTATCAAAAATAATTATTATTTTAATGTATTTCTAAATAAAAAGTACTTTGAAAAATAACCTCACTTAGAACTGTAGTCTCTGCAAACAGTACCCTAAAAAAATAAAAAAGATTGGCAAGCATAGCTGACAAATCTCATAGATTTACCTGAAAAATGCAATGGTTGTAAACTGAATTGGGTTGGATTTTTAATTGAATTAGATAATTTATTAAATTGTTAAAAAGTTTTAGTGATTTTTGGATAATAATCAAGGAGTTAATTAGATAACAAAAAAAAAATGCATGGTTTTAATTTTACTACTTGTATTTTTCAATCTACATATATAAGTATACAATCAATTAAGACATAGATAAATTTAAAAATATATACATGATATCAAAATAATAATTTAAAAAAAAATAACAAAACAATTAGTTTTAATAAAAAAATGTTATTAACTCATAGGTTGACCAATAACCTCATAACTCAAGCTCTTTTCCAACTACTATGCTAGCAAGCTCTACTAGTAATAATCAAAGCTAATTGTAGTTTGAAAAATATTGAATACATAGATTTATTGACACTATTCACTATAACAGTGTAATTACTTTTTTGTCCATGCTCACAAAGAAAATGCCTCGATTTTTGTGTTATTATCAAGTTCATCAAGGATATTTGGTCTTTTAACATGCTTTGAAAAATTTATTGTTGTGTGCTACACACACACTCGGAGTATAGGAGTGCGGTGTCTCCTAATGGACAAAAATGTCATTTCATCATGTTATTGAATGTCTTTTTTTTTCTCATGTGGTAGTGGGAGTGGAATGTTGCCAATGAACCTTTTTTTTCTCTTCTTTCTCTCTTATTGAAAATTACATGTTGATTTTCTTTTATTGATATTTTGATTTCAGTTCTTATTCTTTAAATTTTGGATTTGTGTTCTTAACCCTTTTATAAAAGCTATATTTGTTTTTAATTTAATTCATCAACTTCAATTTGACATATATTATTTTCCAGTATGGTCCTTAATTTTTATTTCTATTTTTCTAAGCTTTTATTGGTTTTTAATTTCATCATTTAATTCAAATTTATGAAATTATATTTTTAATTTGGTGAATTGAGCAACATCACTTGTTCTCTTTTTAAAAAATAGTTTTTCTAGGGTGTGATTATTTAAAAAAATATCTTGATTGATCTAATGTTTTTGTCTTTTTTATCTATTTAAAATAAAATTAATTTATCTAACTTAGTCGGGTTTATAATTCGAGCTATATATTTTTATTTTAAAAAAATGGCTCTTGAATATTATTTTTTAAATAAAAATAAAAAAAAATCATTTTTTTTCAAAAATTATCTGACACTTGCAAGTGTTTCTAGTTTTCAAATTGGTTTGAATTTGATGCTCTATAGTAGCTAGGTGTATTGCATAATAAATAATTCTAGGAGTTTTTCTCCATCAATATCAGTGTAGCTTGTTGTTTTAGTCAAAAGTTTTTTAAGAAAAAAATGAATTTTTATTTTATTTTATTTCTTTGCTTACACTTAATTTGTTTTGATGATTTTTCAAAGAAAATATATTTTTTTCAACCTAAAAACAGAAGCTATTGTATTTTCTAATCAGACCTAAAAATAATATTTTTATGTATTTCTACATGGTTTTGATCTGTTGTTGATATTAAATATTAAAAACATTACAAGAAAAAAAATATTATTCATAATATTTTTCAATTAAAAAATATTATAGGAGTATGATTACGATTATTTTTGAAAATATTTTTTCTTTCAGAAAAAATGTATTAAAATAATTTTAATTTTTAATTTTTTAAAAATTATTTTTGTCTTCAACTCATTAAAATGTTCTAAAACTCTCCAAAAATTAATTTAAAATAAAAAAAATATTTTTTATATTAGCATAATTATATTATATATATATATATATATATATATATATATATATATATGACTGTGACTCCACACATAGCAGAGTCACTGAGAATAATGGCAGTGGGGACCGACAGGCTCACTTACCCCCCCAACTACAGCCTACCCCCACCCTGAGGTAGAGGGATCGATTTATATGTACAAGATGTAAAATAAAATAAAATAAAGTTTATAGAATTTGCCTTTATGCATACTCTTGTGAGTTCTATACTTAATATTTGAAGTTTTTTATTCTTTAATTTTCACTACATTATACAGATTTATGTATTTTTAAAATGGAATGAAATTTGAAGAAATTTTTTTTGTCAAAAAAGGAATGAAATTTGAATTTTTTTTTGCAAATTTTATTCGGCGTTGAACAAGAATTTTACAATGAATACTATTTTAAAAATAGAATGAATTAAAAAAAATATTTCATCTGTTCTAAAATAATATTATTATAAAATTCTTGTTCAATTCGAAGATTTTTAATATTTGTCCTAGGTTAGTAGACACAACCTCTAATTGAATTATTATTATTATTATTATTATTATTATTTTAATATTTTTAATATCTTGGTTTGGAATTTTATAAAATTCAGGATGAGAAAATTGAATTATTATTATTTTTTCAGTCCTCTAAAAAATCTTGGTTTATCCCCTCAAAAACAAGGAGTAGGGCACACCTAGCAATTATTGTAGCCTTCAGCTACAATCCTTTCATATCTGACATGGTGTTTAAGTATATTTTAGATAGTTTTAAAAATAAACATAATTATATATATAAAAAAAAAAATTCACATCAAGTTAGTAGACTCAAACCTCAAATGCTTGAAAAGCTAAAATTACAAAGAATATTCACAGCTTTAGATTCCTTTTTCACACATTTAGATGGGGTTGAAGAACATACAGTGATGATGAAATCATTGAAGAATTCAGAGAACAAAATCTAGGAAATTGTCAATTTTATTTTGTTTTGGCTGAAATGTTTCATACCTATTAAAAAAACAAGAAAAAAGAGCGTCGTCTTTACCTCAGTTTAAATTTCAATCTATTCCGTATTTTTCAGCCAAATATCAGCCTAAACACACTGGTTTTGTTCTACCATTGCGTTTCGGCCAAATAGTTTTTTTTTTAAATAATGAATTTTTTTACAATATCAATTATATCTCTTAATCCAAACATTAAATTAAAATGAAATTTTACGAGTCTCGACATATTTATATATATTATGTTAAAATTTAAGAGCAATTAGATAATGTAATGACCTTGCGAGATTAATGATGATATTCTCGTAATATTATACATGTTCATAATTTTATTTAGAAAAATCATTTTAGTGTTTTCTTAGATTAAATTTCACATTTCTAAGTAAATTTATTTTTGGATTTGAACTTTTTTTTTGAATTAATATATTTAATTATACACACACACATAAACAGTATAACCCTGTAACAGCGTGCCGAAATGCTCTGAAACCGAAATATTTCATTTCAATTGAAAAAACAAAGCATTAACCAAAACGGTATTGACAACTTTGATCTATAGTGTGTTTTCACATTACAGCGTTTTCTAAAATGATTTTTAAATTTGAAATAATAAACAAGAGCCTACATGAGTTTCTCCAGTACAGAATACATCAGAATACAGCTTTAAGACCTGGGAACTGAGTGCTGGAACAATCATATGCACAGAGCAGAAGAATGTACAGTAAGTCACGGCTCCGATGATGGCCGCGCTAGATACTGTCGCCACTCTTCCGGCATTCCCTTTCTTATCCTCAGCATCCTTATCGCTGCATTTGTTAGAGGTATGGCAAGTATGTCATAATCTTTAGGGGCCTGCAAGATAAAATATTTCTTATGTTTTGCCAAGTTTTATGTCGATGATCTTTGACAGAAGTCATCTGGTTTTGTTCATAATGAGAAAAAGGTAACTATTTATGCAATATCTCAGGTTTCCATGGACCAATACTTGAGTTGCAACTATTTATTATTAGAATATATATTACCAGAACTAAATAATACCTTGGGGGCCTTACTCAGATTCATGTTTGCTTCCTCTGGAGTTTTTTTACCCTTTTTTGAGTTGCATTTGGCACAAGCAGTAACCTGTCACAAGAGGAAGCAAGCCACAGAAACTGTGAAGAACTTCCTCCATGCCATCAAACAACTGTTCAAACACATCATAAACTGGATCATGCATGCAAAAAGATTTTGTTAGAGAATAATATAAATCATATTTTAGGACCTCGCCTAACAGTTTAAGTTTTTAAGTGAAATGGTTTTTTAACATGGTATTAAAGTCTTGTTAACCTAGCGGTCACGAGTTCGAATTTCACTACCCTCATTCTATTTGATAAAAATCAAGAATAAAATTATGTGGGCCTGTGCAAGTTTCAAGTCCTAAGGGTTTTCGCTTGGGAGGGGGGGTGTTAGAGAATAATATAAATCATATTCTGGGACCTCACCTAACAACTTAAGCTTTTAGATGAAATGGTTTCTTAACATAGTATAAAAGGTTAAGCTGTTAGGTGAGGTCCCAGAATATGATTTATATTATTTTTTGACAGATTTGGCAATTAGTTGGCAGATAGTTCATAGCAGCAGAAACTACTTACAAAGTAATCCCAATAAGTTCAAAAGAAAAGTTTTAAAGAAAAAAGAAAGTCGAGGACAATCAAGCAGCTGCTAGATTGATTGTATTCCATTTTCATCTGTTTAGCTCCTTTTCCAAATAGTCATAGTTTGCATCAAAATAAAACTTTCCTAAACTTACAATGAGTGTCTTACCAGATTTTCCCATTTCCACTCGCCTCCTTGTGCAGTTGGCAGAACATGGTCAATGGTCAAATTCTCATGGGAAGAACAGTACCTACTCGCAATTTAGGGGAGCAATAAATCAGACACTAAGAAATAATGCATTGTCACATGCCACTAGTATATTTCTCCAGGAAGCAACAAGAGAATCTGGAATCAAAATAAATCTGAAAGAAGTACTTCCAGGTGATGTGGATCACAAAATACTCGAAAACCCATCAAATTGCCAAATACTATTTTTTTCCCTATTTTGGTTTTAAGTGAAGAAGAAAATAATCTGTGATGACTGAAAATTCTGATGTGCCTTTGAACCCTTTTGTATCCCCACCTGACAAGCATAGATGTAATCTTTGTCGACAGGAACTTGCCAATCAATATCCACTTTTTACACACCAAAAGGATCTTATGGCTAGGAAAAGGTGAAGAAAGAATTAGAAGTTCCATCTCTGTAACTCTGGATGTAAAATTGAGAATTTCTGTCATTAACTGATAATTTAAACCTTGACCATGTTTTCTTCACTTCCTAAATCCTGGACTTTGGATTTGGGAGGTGATATCACTCAAACAAATTAGAAGCCCTACGGTATATATTTATGTCGAATAACCAACCAGATTAAACAAATTAGAAGTCCCAACGTTCTCACAGAGATCAGATCATCATCTAACCAACCAGAAATACATGCAAGGCAGTTTTTGAACAAGCAAATTCATTTGGGACGAATATATGTAAATTATAGGAAATGAGCTTCCGGAAGCTATTCGGATGGAGTTTCTTGCTCAAAAATATATTTAAATTCCATC
The DNA here is from genome assembly GCA_029228465.1 of Salix viminalis. Classification (NCBI taxonomy): domain Eukaryota; kingdom Viridiplantae; phylum Streptophyta; class Magnoliopsida; order Malpighiales; family Salicaceae; genus Salix; species Salix viminalis. Next base: position 8,665,684 of record CM055444.1, on the reverse strand, counting down.
ACACACAGCAATTCAGTGTTTGTGTCGCAAGAGACTAAACTTGAACTAATATGTCGCAGGTTACTTACTGACAAGTATAGTTGTCCCGATGAAGTATATTCTTGCGACTAAGTTTGCTTTTGACTATTCTTCTCCTCTTAACGACCTGCAATAGATGTGGAACCTGAAAACAGAAGTTTAAGATAAGCTTGAGTTGAGTGGGATGCTAGTAAAGCAGCAGAAACTTTTTAGTAAGAAAAAAGTAGGAGGTGTTTGAGGTGGCTGGTAAATGAAAATTAGACCATATGCAGTCCTCAAATGCCTACCCTTAATACCGCTGGAATGTAAAAGGACCCGCTCGGGGAATTTACTGCCTGATCATAATATTCTAGTACATCAGCCTGGAAACAGAATGGTAGAGAATTTAGAAACCAAATGTAAACCATGGCTTCTATGCAGTTGTGATAAAGTGAGTGAGTTGAGTAATGTGGTGGGCATTGTTCATCTAAGAAGCAATCATATCATGTATCAGAATGCTTCTCATGCATCGCTATATCCTACATGATCATTCTTTGATATGCTAAAATACTAATTTCCTTGTGTTTGGTACAGAATTTGCATGAGAAAATAATGGCAAAGCTGCAGCCATGAACTAGAAACTGTATATGACTTCTGTTAACATGTCTAAGCGCGTTAGTTTTACACATCAGGCCAACCTTCTCCATGAATTCCAGACATATGGCACGCTTCCAGCACACAACATTCACTGGCCTGGTGCAGGACAAGAACAATCAGATCCATATACAAATAACTATCCAAGTCTTTCTAAAATGGTAGAAAGAAAAAGAAAAGTAGTGAATGCATCAAGCACTTGTAGCTTCCTATCCTTCTTTCCTGTTTAGTGATGTTGAAACGAAGTGCGGAGCAAAATTGTCAGTTTCGTTTCGGTTGGTGTTTTGTTTTTTTAATTAAAAATTTAGAACGGAATGTTTTGGTTTCGGAGCGTTTCTGCGTGCCGTTTCGAGGTTGTATTGTTCATCATAAAATCAGTGTGTAACTTGTCTAGAAACATTCCCTTGAAACAATAACCCTTAGTGCATGACACATACTTGAATTGTTATTATATGTTTTTGGGTTCAGTTCTTGACGATAGAAAAAAAAATTATATATATATATATATATAAGAGGCACACAAAGTAAGAACCAAACCTACTAGTAGTGAAGTGATCTTTTTTCCAATCACATTACACTTTCACCAAACACATGATTCAAACCAACGCTTCAAGAAGCCTAATCACTAGTCAAACTAGCAAACATCTCACCCGTCACACAGTGAAATCCATCTGTACACTAAACCCAACCCAGAGCATGACATGTTACAGAATCCTAGTCAACAAATTAAAAAATAATAATAATACAAAAATAAAAATAAAAAGAATACTGACCAAAATGCAGAAAATAAATATTCATAGTAAAATGATGAACCTGGTAAAACAAACAGTTCATAAACTGATACACGCAAAAGTGAAAAGAAGTGCAAGAATTATGTAAATAGAGAGAAATAAGGTACCTGTAAGAGATATCCAAGACAAGGCCTCTAAAGCAAGCCAATTCATCCCTCTCACTGTCATCATCTTCATCACTAGCCTCACTAACACTTTGACTTGCCTCTGTATAAAAATGCTTGGATTTCTTGCTCAAAGAAGAAGCAGCATATAAATTTGTGCTATTAGCACCAAGAAACCTGATCTTCCTCTTCTGGGTCTGAAATGATCTCGACCCACCAAGAAAATCATTCCCAGGAAGCTTGCAGTGAGTCCCCTCATTGTTAAACAGCAACTTCAATCGACCTTGAACTGTAAATTGAGCCATCAACTACTCTACAATCTGTACACTTCAAGAACACAAAAAAGATTGGTCGAAAGAAGAAGAAAAATCTGCTTTTCTGTTTGAACTTTTCAAATGCTAATGCGAGAACCCGGAGGTTAATGCCATTCTTGATTGCGTGGGAATTTTCAAGGTTTTGGTTTCTTGTAGTACGAAACTTTCAAAGTACTGAAAAAACCATCGCCACATGTTATCATACATGGCCCTTTACGTTCTTTTCTCTACACGTCAAATATCTTCTTTGAATCTTGTTGAATTTACAAACTCGCAACCCTTTTCGTTTCTTGATTTTGTTCAGTTCAAGAAAATTTATCCCTTCAAAATTTTGGACCGTGATTGTCAACTAGAAAGTGATTTCTTAGTTTATAATTAGATAATTCTCTCGCTGCGTAAAGCCAGTGCAATTATATTTTTTTAATATAGAATATGTAGAGCAAAACATTATTTAAACCGAAATTTAAACCAAGATAAAAACACTATTTTATCTTATTTTTTAACTAGAATCAAAACGAAATGGTCAACTATGCATCAAACCGCACAGCCACAGACATCTATTATAAGAAAAACGATGCATGAGTAATAAATAAATATATAAAAAATAAATAGACAAACACAGTTCGTGTCAAAATTGAAACTAAGATTTTAGCATTGAAATTATCGGCGTGTAGCCAGACAGGCTAAGGCACAAAAACATGTTATTCAGTCCCCCATCCTTCTCCCCTTACAACTCTTTAACCACCTTACTACTTACACCTTACGCAAGCACTTTCCTCCCCCAATCATATCACCCCTTTTTGGTTAGAAGACAGCAGCAGACCCAGAGCCAAGAGGGCTGTGCTCTTGCTTCACATATTCACATTTGAATCCACCCCACATCTGATTCTGTCCACACAACACCACCAAAGCCCCATCTCAAATATAAATCTGAAATCCAACAAAAAGATATACAGATTAAGCCCTGGTAGAATGAAATGATCCCAAATTAAGGGACTCAGATAATCAGAGATGTCAAGAGAGGTCAAGAGATTGCAAGGTTTACCATTGCTGGACTTTCCTAAACTCTGAGAGGACAGGGTATATGTTTTCAAAGGCCGTGTATGTCTCTTCTCTCACCTAAGATGTTGACCAAAAAGAGAACTATCAGCTACCAAGCTCTTATCAGTATGAAGGTCAAAGATTGTGAGCTTGAGATTTTGGATTTACCTTGGCTCCTGTTATCACAATTTTTCCTGAGACAAAAATAAGAAGCACAATCTTTGGTTGTTTCATTCTATATATTAAACCCGGAAAGAGTTCAGGTTCATACTGCACAAGTACAGCACAAGAGGTCAGGTTCAGACTGCATGGATACAAGCAAGTCCTATACAAAACACAGCCTTTGGGGTTCATACTTGCACTATAAGAGTTTTAAAGTTTATGCTAAATGATTACAACTCAGGTGGAAGAATTTGTGATTTGGAATGTTGTGCAAGATGTTTTTTTAAAATAGTTTTTGGCTTGAAAATACATTTAAATATTTTTTCAGATTTTTTTTTAATAACAAGAAGCACTAAAAAGGAGGTTTTCGCTGAATGCTTCAAAATCCCTTAAGCAGAAAGGACCCATACATGTAAAGCTTTTTAAGGCAATCATCTTCCTGCTTCCTGCAAAGCCACAAAGTTCAACAGATTATGGTTTTTACTTACACTTGAGAAAGCACCATGGGAGTATGCAAGCCCTTCAAGTCTGATGGGGAACTTGACATCACAAGAGCCAACAATATTTTGAATTTTGAAGTCCTGGCAGTTGCAAAGAGGAAACTTTAACACAAGGGGAACTTCCAAAGACAACAGCACAAAATCTAACCAGAAGAAACTCAAGAACATGCATGCATGTGTAGTATCTGTGTCTGTGTATGAAATGAGAGAGAGAGAGAGAGAGACCTTAAATTTGGCAGGAAAGCTAAGCTTTTGGATTATTCGTGCATACTGTAAAATAAATAAAAAATTGAATAAGAACCATGTCAAAGTAAAGGCATTTCAGGGAGAAACATTGCATAGTCCTGCTTTACTTGTCAAACAAATCTCCATTCCACTTCAGTCTATAGTATTGCTCATTTATTGAAAACCAACAGAATGTTTTTGTTTGTTGGTGAGCACTACAAGAAAATGTTCCGCACATGATGGATACAAAAAGGTCACCAGAAATTTTTCCAAATGATGGGTACTCATGTATACAGAGAAATTTATAAATCAATATCTAGTTGTGATATACTGTTTATCAAATGAAAGAAAGAAATATAGATTTAGTGTTGGAAGGAAATTTTTTGCAGACCATCCAGAAACAAAAATATTGAAAAATATAGGATTCAAGGTTTCTGTTTGAAAAGAAATGTTTCAAATTAGCATTAAATCTACTTTCCTCGAGTAAGAAAGTAATACCTTTCTAGCAGCAAGTTTAGACTGTTGTTCACTCTTGGCACCTGTGCACACCTGATACAGCAGGGGAGGGAACTCTCAGAAAAGGGGGAATTGACCACACAATGAATTTGGGTATGAGACTCCACAATCTTCAATGAAAGCAAAACTTATAAACATTCCATGTCATTAAACAAAAATCGAATTTTCCCCTTCCACCATTCAGTTTTGACATGGACTAAACTTTTTATAATCCATTGTAATGCTAGATCAGTATTTAATCAGCATTTTTTGGCCCGCTCAAATCCCTGTATCACTCCCATTTCTTCATTCCAATCACCATTGCTAATCAATGCATCCTTGTGTATATGCTGAAGAAGGTGAAAAATCTCAAATGATCATCCCTTAATTTAACCTCAATAGATGTGACACCACCTTCTGCAAAAACACTTGAATATTATCTAATTCTTTTCATTGTTCCACACGTGACTTTTGACATTGTCATCCCAGCTATGCTTGTTTATGAATGTGCTACTTCTTTGCTTTCTAACACCCATTACCATAGAGCATTGTAGATCCAGTTATAACTATGCATGATTTATGCTTCAACCTAATAAAGATTTTTCAATCACATGACACTCAAGTCATGCTGTTCCATTTCAGGCAACATACTTCAAAACCATTGGTAATATACCAAATCAGCATAGCTTAAATTTGAAAGTAATCAAGTAATATACAGCCATCAATAAACATACTTTTCAGCAGCAAATAACTCACCATCTTGCCGGATGCAAAAATCAATGCAGTAGTTTTTGGTTCCCTAATCCGCATGATGACGGCAGCAAAACGCTGGATGAATATGCATAAAGATGAGGGATCACATAGACCAAAAACAACAGAGTTCGTATCAGGGAGTTTATCAAACACAGGCACACCTTGGGGTTGTATTCTGCATTACGGGCTTGCAGGGCAATTTGCTTAAGATCCAGCTTGCAATCTAAGTTCACAGTTGAAACAATGTTCCTAGAAGCATAAGGGTTCAAACAAGAACAGTTAAAATGTCATAATTTAACATGGATTACTTGGTATTGAAGAATCATTTTGTAAGGAAAGGAGGAAGAAGATGGTGAACCAGAAAAGTAATGGTGCACAAAAATGACAGTGGACTCAGATCTAAATATGGTCAAACAAAGTCAACTCTTGATTAAGCTGAAGAAAGTCAAAAGCCAAATTCAAAAGTGAGAAAAGAAGCAGTTTTGTATAATCTCTCCAATATATAACTCAATTCCTTTATCTGGGCGCCATTCCTCACAATACCAGATTAAAATTTTAAACTAAAACATGTAAGAAGCAAGACTGCTTTACTATTATGTATGATTTAAGCTGTGAGGTGATGTATCAAATTTACACAAGTACCTCTCTCCAACTAACTAAACAAGACAGTACAAGAGGGCATGATTTTAAAACTTTTTTGGCTGCCAAATGAAAACTAAAAAAAGGTGTGAAAGCCCCTCAACTTCCTAGAAAGTTGCCTCTAGCTCTAACAGAAGTGAATATGGCTCAAAAACTACAAAAAAAAACAATGGACAATTATTTGGCAGTTACAGAAAAATTGTATCAGTCCATCTAATATTTATTTTTTCTCATTGTAAAAAGCATATTCTAACAAGTAATATAGGATACCGTAATGTTGTATCAATCAATAAGGTAAGCAAAATAGAATCTGGAACTATGGCCTAGCAAAGAAGGATCCATGATTTTGTCAGGCGTGCAGTTTTCTAATAGGATCCGTCATATGATTTAAATTCTTTCTTATGCCTCCAAGCTGAGACAAGCATAAACTTGTTTCGACTCTCCCTGTAAAATTCTCTTTGAATTGTCAAAAGCTAGTCCTATTGCAAGCACTACGAAATGAACAAAAAGACAAAAGCATAGCTTGCTGCTTAAGTTTATTATTCAATAAGAGGTTCATTTACAACTGCACATCATCGAACAAATCCCACTTCTTTTTTTTCGCTTCTCATTACTATACTTTACAGCCATCAAGCAAAAAAAAAATTCCTTCGATCACAACATAAGTCAACAAACATGGCTCCGCCTCTGAAGCCTTCCTCAATGTCTAACCCTAAACCTGATCACCGTACATCAAAACACTGTACGGCCTTCAAAATCTAATACTAACCGCATGATCCCGCTTTCTTTCTTCTCCTTCAATAATCAAACATCACCTCTAATACAGCCTCTTTTTAAAGGAAAATCAAACAAACACAACTGCAATCAAACCCAGAAACGCAAATCTTCGAAAAATTCTTCATATTACCAAGGTCAAAAGACACATGAAGGCATGCCCAAAAAGACAAAGAGAGCAAAAAGCTCATTTATTGAAAGAAAGAAAAACGGAAAAGGGAGAGACTTACTGGAGGATTGGAACAATGCCAGAAGGATGCTTGGAAAGATCCACTGGCTGGCTACCTTCCAAGACCCCTTGCTCGGCCATTCTTCCTTTTATTGTTCCTCACTACCCCAATAGTCCCTCAAAATACCCACGAAAAATCGATTTGTTTATCTGGGTTCCTCCTTTCACTTCTAAGAACTGGATCTTTTATGTGGATTTATCCTTTCACAGTTAAAAATTAAACTTTTATATCTGGGCTTTTGTTTAAACGGCTAAAAAATCGAGTCTTTTATCTGGGTTTCCGGTGTCACAACCAAAAAAGATGAATTCAGCCCTATTAATGAACGAAAAACACAGATCTATCAAAAAAGTTTAACTTTTTTACCTTTTAATCTCAACCCAGTTACCCAAAACCCCTAAATCAGGCCAAAAACAAGGCAAATCTAAGTTTTATTTCAAGATTATAACCCGCAGGTTAGAGCTCTGAGAGAAAATTTCACAAAAAAATAGTGAGAGAGAGGGAAGAATTTAAAAGAAGATTTCTTTTATAGGTTTTGATTTCAAAAGAGAGGAAGATATATATATATATACATGTGAGAAATTTGAGGTTCGTGTTGTTTTGGGTTTGGATCTGGTCTGGTCTCAAATCCTCTGATTATGAGAGAGAGAGAATGAGAGAGAGGGGGGGTAAGAGGGAGGCAAGCAGGTGATGTTGCTGGTGGATGAGGGAGGAGACTTTTGTACCTTGGCTAGGGTTATTTATAGGGTGACTGGTTCGTTGGAACCTGATCCGGTCATGGTGTGTGGTTACCGGGTGGTGCCGGTTGGAGGGGTAAGGTTGGGATTTCAATGAGCTTTAGGTTGAGTTTACTGTTTTAGCCTCCGTATGGGGATTCTTTAAAAGGTCGACGTGCTGGATTTAGTGGACACGTGGATGGTGAGATGGGGCGAGTAGATGGATTTGTCGGTGTGGGTCCCAAATCAGCATCGCGCCGGCCCATGGTGGAAGAGAGGCCTCGAAACCGATGACTATATAAAACCCTCCATCCCACTGTTTTTCTTTGAGAGGATGAAGTTCTGTTTGAGAGTGTGGTTACGGTAAATTTTTAAAGTATTTATCGTGCCGAAATATATTAAAATAATGTTTTTTTATTTTTTAAAAATCATTTTTGAAATCAACACATCAAAATGATCTAAAACACATAAAAATATATTTATTCATATAATTTATTAATATTAAAAATATTTTTAAAATATATATATATTTTATATATATTTTTCAGTTAAAATTACTTTAAAAAGTAATTTTTACAAAACTTTCAAACACACGACCTTATAAAGTGATTGTTTTTTTAGAATCTATACTTGCATTAAATAAAAACAATTAAGAATTATATGAGTAAGTTAATTTTAAGCAACTATTAATTTGAAAAATCGAGATAAAATGTATATTAAGATATATGATTTCATATATTATTCAATTATACAATAAAGAATATTAAGACATAAATAAATAAATAGATAAAACTCCATTAGAAAGATATTATATAACTCCTTCTTTTATTATTAATATATTTTGTCAACAAAACAAAACATATAATTTTTTTTGTCATGGGTTCCTAATTTAATAATAAAAATAATAATAAAGATGGATTTTTTTCTTGAGAAATTTATTATCAAGATTCTACATATAGTGTTAATATATAATCAATTATCCATAAAACAGTTGATAAAATTATTATAACAAATTTTTAATCTTGGAACACATTTTTTTTTATTAAAAAGGAGTGGTGATTAAAATAAAAAAAATTTGAAAAAAAATAATTTATTTGAAATAGGGTAGGAAATGTTTATTTCTCAAATTTAAATTTCATTTTATTATTATCTCATCTCTTTATTATTTTAGTGAAAACATTATTTTAAATGGAATCATTATTTTAGAAAAATTGTGGTTTTCAAAGCAAGTTATATATATATATATATATATATATATATATATATATATATATATATATGTTCATATTTTGTATGTGATTATAGGCTAAAAGATTAATAGCTGTGATACAAATCATGTAAAACATTTATTTAAATTCTTTAAAAACAAGATCTTAATTTTAAGTAAATAGTCATGAGCAATATATTGTTACAATTTTTTTTTTTTTTTTGCATATTAGTACATAATAATTGAAAAACAAAAGTCTCATGAAAACCTATAATATTATTTAAGAATCATAAGGATTGGTGAATGATCATGTTAATAATTTTCTAGATTAAAAAAACAAAGAAAAAAAGGTAGCCAAATCTAATTCAAACCTAATCATACAAATTTCAAGAAGACAAAAATAAAAAAAAACTAAAACAATATAATTTTAATAAAATAATGGACTCTATATTCATCTTAACAACCTTTGATTTTATCCAATGATATATATCTTTTGTCAAAACAATTTTGAACTAGGTTAGACAATAATTTTTTGGAGTAATCTAGAAAGTTAACACAATTAAATTTCCTTTAGTACAATAGCACATGTGAAAAAATAATATTTCAAGATCTAATAGACTTTATCTTATCACAAATAGCATCTGTGACATGAGAGTTACACTTGTTAATTGTGGCACTATAGTTGCAGATATTATCGACGACTTAACTAAGAGAATCTTTTTGGGAACAGTTTCTTCCGCTATTAACTTTTTAGCCTAAAAACTTATAATTCACACAATTCAATTAACTAGTTTCTTAGCATCAAAATACAATTCATATAATCAACACATAACATCTTCAAACATGTGTAACAAAATCAGATTGATAATTAACATAACATATCATTTTATTAAAACTAAACTAATTGTACATCTATTCATAACTCTCATAACATATAATTATATTTAATAATCATCTCAACTCGTAAAAAAGTTTAGTGCACTCGTGGACAGGTCTGAAAAATCACATTAACGTGTCTAACTTGAGGACGAGGTTGTAATACCTATGAAGGTGTGATGAGGAACAATATTATCCCAACTCGTGGATGAGCTTGATATGCTCATGGACAGACCGCCATCCTTACCATTTCCACAACAATCAAAACACAATCTTATTTTTTTGTTAATTTTATTTCAAAATATTTGGTCTTTTTAACCTCTTGAAGCCTATCATGACATAAATTGAGTGTCATGTTGACCACAATATGTCTTATCTAATCATCGCATTCACAGATAATCGTTACTATTTTTTAAGCCTCTCTATATCAAGTAATGAATATATATACATATATTGAAAACCAATTAATAGTAATAATTCACAATAACATGAATTTGATTTTTGATAAATATTGAATGTATGACAATATTCCATATAAATCGATCATCATGTTTTGGGCCACACAGTGCATTGGATCAAATAAAACACTGAGAAACATAGGTATAACGAAATGACCTGTGATGGATAGATATCATCTCGTATAGGTATCTATATTAATAATCGGATGTGATTCCTCAAAAACACGATCTCTTCTGTTATCTTAAATATTTAGGTAAAATGCACGAATCACCAACTAATTCCCCTTTTGCTTACCTTGTCAATTAATATTGTGCAGCTCGTTACTGGTATTAATACAATATGTATATATATTGAGATAGTTAAAACTATCGCACTTCTTGATCCGAATAATACATCTCAATAATATCTAAACATTGCAAGAAAATATATATCTTAATCAAATAGAAGATCTCTCATTAGATATAGATGAAGTTGAAAGTATTATATCCTCATTTATAGATACTATCACAATATAAGAAAGATTTATATTTAATAATAAAAAATAATATACATTTAAATAACAAAAAAAATTCAATACATTTATAACACATGATGTGGTTGTTATGTATCTAAATCATCCTAGTAAAAATCTTGAACACGATATGGATTTATCATGAAATATCTAGCCTCATGTCATCTAATATGACAAGCCACGAAGTTAGTATATTTTTTACATTCAATTTATATAAATAACATGTTAACTAGAAACTAGAATCAATTTTATTTTATTATTACCTAAAATCAATGGATTAAGTGCTTGTTTGGGAGTATAGTTGAGGTTGCTTTTAAAAGTGCTTTTTTTATTTAGAAATGCATCAAAATAATATTTTTTATTTATTTTTTAAAAATCATTTTTGACATCAACACACGAAAATGATTTGAAAACACCAATTTTTTTTAATTTAAAATAAATAATAAGAATTAAAAAAAATTATTTTTTTTCAAAAAGCATTTCTCGAATGCACTCCCAAACACCCCCTAAGACCTCTAAGTGAAAATGTCTAACATATTATTACCCCCCAACTCTTTTGATGTTTAATATAACCATAGTTATATTAATCATCATTAATAATTATAGCTTAGTATTTAAAATGTCATTAATTTTAAGAATAAAATAATTTAAAATAATTGTACTTGAAATAGTAGACACCTTGTAATTTATAATTTATAATTTATCTTATATGTGTGTGTGTTTTACATATTTTTTTTTATATAAATATGCAATCATACTCCTAATTGTAATTAGAAATGTACCAGGAATCCTAAACCATTAGTTGGAAGCACTCATTCTAATAAACGATCATGAAAAACATCTTTATCAATTGCCCTTCAAGTCTTGCAACAGAGGTTCCATTTATTGAAAGACTAATCAACAAGATGACATCTTAAAATATAAATGTCATTTCATTATTACATATATATTATTTTGTAAAATAATCCATGATAAAATATTATTATTTTATATGTGTTTCGATATAAAATATAATTTAACATATATCAACTTTAACTCTTATAGAATAATGTTGTTAATTCACAATTAAAAACAACCTAGAATCATTGATTATTTTACAAAATAATATATTTATCAACTCAAATTGTATCTAATTAACCTATTTTTTTATTCAAAACTTTAACATTCTATAAAATAAAATTAATACACATTAACATAAATCACATCAAAATGAGTGATAAGAAAATAAAAAAGTATTTAGGTATAAATTTCAAATGAATTCTTAAATATTATTTGTAACTTACATATTATTGATATGACAAATGCAAAATAAGAGTAGCAAATGATATTTTTGACTTGCATGCTGAAGTAGCTATCTATATTCTCAAATATTCTTTTACATCATATTATTTTATTATTATTTTTAATTATGAAAAAAAAATTGGATCATCTTTGACGTCCTACCGATGTTATGGAGGTTTTTGATGACTATTTAAGAGTCTGATTGAAATTTTATTTTTGAAAGTATTTTTTGTTTAAAAATATATTAAAATAATATATTTTTTTATTTTTAAAAATTTATTTTTGATAATAAAACATGAAAATGATCTAAAAATACTATTTTTTTTTAATTTAAAATAATAAAAAAATTCAAATTTTTAAAAACAATTTTAAAACAAGATACAAAAACCCTCGTTGATTACAGGCGCTGAAACATAATTGCTGCTCATTTCATCAACTCCCAGCCATTAATATTTCATAGTTGTTTTTCACCAATCCTTTACATCCAGCAAATGGCAACAACGGATCTTGTGAACCCACCATCTCCATCTCTCCCACTTCAAGACCGGGTAGCCATAGTTACAGGCTCATCCCGAGGTATTGGTAAAGCCATAGCCATCCACTTGGCCTCATTAGGAGCAAAACTTGTCATCAATTACGCCATTAACAAGGACCAAGCAGATCTTGTAGCTGAAGAGATCAATTCTTGCTGTTCTGACACTAACCCACATGCTACAGTTGTTCAAGCCGACATTTCTGAGCCTGCCCAGGTTAAGTTATTGTTCGATGAGGCTGAAAGAGTGTTTGGATCGCAGGTTCATGTCTTGGTCAATTCAGCTGCCGTTTCTAACACCAAGTACCCTACGATTGCCAACACTTCAGTGGAGGATTTTGATCGTGTATTCAGGTACCTTTTCTGATCTAATTGGTGATAGGACTAGATTTTATAATATATAGAAATATTCATGTAGAATTATCAAGAACGCTTAAATGATAAAGAAGAAACGTACATGAATTCATATTTGAAAGTTGCTCTCTAGACTCGTACGGATGACCTTCTAGATTAATACGTTCTCTTTTAAGAGTCATTTGACTTTCTATATAGAAATATTCATGTCAAATTATCAAGAATGTATAAACTGATAAAAGTGGGAGCGTCTCTGAATTCATATTCGGAAGTCGCTCTCTAGAGTTGTACGGGTGACATTTCAGATGAGCACGTTTCTCTTTTGAGAGCCTTTTTAATTCTCTCTAACTTAATCTTTCTTTTTTCTCTTATAATGGGATGTCAGAATGAGAATGAAAGTAGCACGTGTAATCTCGGGGATTATGACTATATATATAGGTAACCAAGTGCCTTTTGGTATTCATATCTTTTGGCATTCCCACCTTTTGTTATTCCTATTTTAATCCATCACTAAAATAAGAATAACTCTTTAATCTCTACACATTAAAGGTCCACACTCTATTAGATATACCAAAAACCCAATTGTCTAAAAATACTCAACATATCATTTTTAATTAGACTTCACCTTATTTGACAGTCCACTAACACATAATTATATTCATATAAACCCAACGTTGGATTAAAGATCCAACAACTGGCTCATGAAATTGGTGATTTGACTTTGTTCTGTCTTTAAAAAATTTTTCTGTTTCTGTTTCAGTGTCAATTGCAGAGGAACATTCTTATGCTGCAGAGAGGCAGCAAAGAGAATTAAACAAGATGGTGGGGGTAGAATCATATTGTTGTCAAGCTCATCCGTCGGTGCATTGAGGCCTAACTCTGCAACTTACTCGGCATCGAAAGCAGCAGTGGAGACGATGACAAAGATACTAGCAAAGGAGCTCAAAGGGGACTGGTATTACTGCAAACTGTGTGGCACCAGGGCCAATTGCCACTGAAATGTTCTTCAATGGCAGGAGTGAGGAGCAAGTGAAGAGAGTTGTCGAGGTTTGCCCGCATGGGAGGCTTGGTGAGACCAAGGGATGTGGCTCCTGTTGTTGGGTTCTTGGCCAGTGATGCTGGTGAGTGGATTAATGGACAAGTTATTCGTGTCAATGGTGGATATGTTTGAGAATGGTGATTACTGCAGCTTAGCCTTTCAAATATAACCATTTTCTTTTCCTGAGTTGAAATTCTCTAGTAGTTATGTCGAATATTTTCCTGTTTTACCCAGTGTTGTTGATTTCGTACCAGTTAAAAAAACAAGATAAAACAATGCAGCTTTTACCTCGTTTAAAATTTCGGTCCGTTTTGAAAATTTCACCTAAATTTTGGCCGGAATATTCCGGTTTCGTTCCACTCATTTCGTTTTGGCCAAATAGTGTTTTTAAAATAATGAATAATTTTACAGTATCAATCATATCTCTTTAATCAAACCATTAAATTGAGATAAATTTTATGAGGAGTTAAAGAATGTAATGACCTTGTGACATTGGTGATGACATTTTTCTTAATATTATACATGTTTATAATTTTATTCAGAAAAATCATTTTATTGTGTCTTTTTTTAGATTAAATTGTACAATTCTAAATAATTTTATTTTTGGATTTGAACTAAGATTTTTTTTTGAATTAATATATTTAATTATTTATATATATACATAAACAGTACAACCCTAGAAACGGAGCGTTGTAACGCTTCAAAACCAAAACATTTCATTTCCAATTGAAAAAATGAAACACCAACCGAAACGAAATTGCCAACTAGGTTTTACCTAGATTGCTGCCTCTTTGCAACATAAGAATGTTCCTCTGCGATTGACACTGAGACAAAAGCACAAAAACTGGATTATCCGACATACTAAACTCACTAAACAAGTTTTATTAACCATGTTAACCATTAAAGAACCTGAAAATATGATCAAAATCTTCCACAGAAGTGTTAGCGATGGTATGATTCTCTGAATCAGCAATGGCAGCTGAATTAACAAAGACATGAACCTGTGATCCAAACACTCTTTTGAAGCCTCATCAAATAATAACTTAATAACATCCTCTCACCGATCAAAATCTTGATATCATCCAGGATGTCAAACTATTTTTTTGACAATTCAAAAGGAAAGCTCTAGCACCTGCTTTAGCAACTGAAGGCGTAATTGCCGATCAAAAACACTAAAATGGATGGATGAGTACCCGCTAATTGCTTCATTTGGCAATGGAATTAAATTCCATCGGAAACTTCTTTTATTTTTAAAAAAAACGAATACAAAAGGTGACAGCAAAACACTATAAACAAGTGCCACCGCCTGATATCAAAGAGATGGCATCAAACTTTATGCAATTCTAAAGGAGATAAAGCAAGATTGTCACAAAAGAAATCCTCACTGATCATCTTGGTGAGAGGGACCAAAAGTAAAATATCACTGCCCGACAATGGTCCTACTGTCAAAATGCAAGATCACTAGCACAACAGACAGCAATATGTTTTTGGTATTGTAGACAAGATTCCAACATAAAACTGCTCTTTGTAACATCTCTCAGTCTTTTTTATTGTAATGAGCATTTCTTCTTGCACATTCCAAGATAGTTTTGTCAACGGTGATGAAGTAAGCAGCGATTGATGCTGTTGAAAACACATAAAAATGAAGACATTAGATTTCCCATAAACTGCTAGTTGGTACCTTCATGTATGAATATATAATGGCACCATGCAAGATGTAACTCATCGCAACAGAAATCCATATTGCTCTTAAATTTTTTTCAGGGTTCCGAGCAAGCTCCTCTAAATAAGCTCCCCACCCCCAACCCCCCACCCCAAAAATCAAAGGCAAAGAAGGAAAAAATAGCTTTCCATGTGTGAAACATGTAATACAAACTCGAGTTAGAAACACTTCTAATGATATTAATATCATACCACCAGATATAATGAGTGCCTGAGCAGTGTGGTTGAGGTTAGCCTTTGCCCAAGGAATCATGCGAACAGCAGTTAGCTGGAGATTCAAAAGAAACACAATAATGATAAAACATAGCTGGATATTCAAAAGAAACACAATAAAGATAAAACATTCTCAGCCCTCTTCAAGTAGATTGTATCAAGTTTAATGACACCAAATCTATACTGGTGAATAGGGGACGTCAAAGAAAAATATGGATGCACCTATTACCATGTTGATTGAAAACAGAAGAATGCACGTGGTCTTTTACGACAACAGTTGAATCCACATTCTGCCCTCTCTTTATCTCATTTGTTATGGGAGCATATAAAACCTTTTTATATATATTGGCTCTCTTTTTTCCCTATGTTTTACTTAACAATGAGTTACCCACAACTTATTAATCAAACAGAACAAATAAACAGTTTCCTAAACTGTTTTTGTCAAATAAAACCACGTTGCACAAGTTTTTGTCATTTCTTTCTATAGAATTACAGAACTGACAGAGGGACTCATTTGAACTGGAAACTCAAACTCCATGAAGTCTTGGCAACAACAGGCTATCCATCACCAACATCATTCTTTATTCTACTGTGATGTTTCACTTCCCCTTTATTCCGGGGGATGGACCATCCATCACAGATTGGAGCCGAGTTTTTTTCCTAAACAATATTTCCCTAACTACTACATGGTATGGATATTTTAAAAGGTACTATTAATGTAATTGTATGCAGACCATCAAAGTGTTAAGATGTTCCAATTTGCGACAAAAAAATTAACCCCTCAGATTTAAATTGCTTCCAGAGCATAGTCCATAGTTTTTTTAAGCCCGATAGCAAACTTTAGCCATCAAAATTTGCTCATCTATTTACCTATACTTAACAATCTAGCACCAGAGGAGCTTTTGATAAATCTTTTGCAACTACAGTCACTTGAAAAGAAAAATAAAATCAAGCAAACCATTACCGGCAGAAAATCTCCCATTCCTCCTAAAACTAAAACCATGCCAAATTACACTGAGATAATCTCATTTGGTTAAAAATAGAGCTTTAAACGCAGCAAATGAAGATTCTAAACTGACATATCACAATCACTTACAAAATCCATCAGCAAGCACACACAGTATCTGCAATTAAACAATCATCGGCTCCCAGACTCACATTATCATGAGAAAAAAAATTTGAAATAGCAAAGAGTTTATAAACCATAACATACTGTAGGCACTGCAGTGACAACGCAGGTAATAGCAGCTGCCTTTGATTCCTGCACGTACACCCTCTGCAAAAATTACCCAGAAAACCAGTCAATATATCATCTTCACTGAACTGGGCCATTGAATTGATGATTCCAAAATTTAAGCAAAAAAAAAGGAGCTATTTATGCTAGGAAAGCACTCTATTAATTTGACCCATAACAAAAAATTAAAAAATTTTTTTATCAATATTGCTGAATTGGGTCGATGAATTGATGGTCGTAAAATCTAAAAAAAAGAAGAAGAAGAAAGATGGGTACTTTATGCAAAGGAACTATTAAATCAGATCCAGAAACAGTGATAAGTTAAGTACACGCAAAAGAAGAAAAGGAAAAATGATGAGTAGAAAGAGAAAGCTAAGAATAAGAACCTTGAGTGCAAAGTCTAGATTGCAAAATCCTCTGTTCTTCAGCTGGAGAAGCAATCAACAAAGATCTTCCATTACAATTATTGATATCATAATGATTATGATTAAGGTTTCGATTGGTTGATGTTTTTTGCCCCCAATAATGCATTAGCGCAGATGGGATTCCCATTCTCTGTTTCCAAGAGTCAAAGACAAATGCAATTTCGATTTGTGATTATGTTTGAGAGAGTTTTATAAGACCATCTATAAAAAAACGAAAAAATTGAAGTTTTTTATTTTATTTTAATATATTGATATCTAAAATAAAATTTAAAAAATAATCATTATTACATTAACAAAAATCCCTTTGTTTTTAGATATTTGTTATTTTATTTATGTTAAATTATTTTAAATTACTTTTAAATTAAATTAATTTTAATTATGATGGCCAAGTTTAGAATTTTCTTTCATTTTATTTATCGTATACATGTTTCTCTCAAATTGATTCCTTAGGGGAGTGAATCTAAATAATTTCTACAAAAAAACAACTCATTAAAAAATTTAGAGATATAAGAGTTTGAGAGTGTGAGAATTAGAGAGAACTTAAATTCTAAAAAGGATGAGGAAATGTTTGGATATTTTGGCATGAAATTGTTAATCTGAGTTAAACAATCAAGGTAAGGAACTTATCTTCAATTAATTTCAAAAAAAAAAAATTATGAGGGGAGGGGGGAAATCACAAAGAGATTGTTTTCTAAGTTTTTTATGTAATTAGTTTAAAAATGGTAATTGATAAACTAAAATAAATAAATAATTGATGATAGTCCAAATAGAGAAGGATAAAAATAGGATATCATGGTAGCATAAATATGTAAGAATGTGGGCTACTATAACAATCATAAATGCATTGTAAACGAGGGACTATATATTTAAGGAATATGTATATATATATATATATAGATTAAAAAAATGAAATAATGTACATGTTAATGGGAAGGTTAATACTTGAAAATAAATCAATTGAAATGACAAAAGTTTGAAAGTACTAATAAAACAAATGAATTATAAAAGGCTATAGAATGATTAAGAACATGAGATATAGGTAAATAAATAAAGAAAACTCGTTCCTTTATAAAAGGGTGAAAGAAAATTGATTCACGAAGCATACATATATTATCTCAGTAAAAAATAGTGGATTTTCTATTTTTAAAATAATTGTATGTAAATTTACCATCGACGAATTATATTCATGTTCAAGCCATTAATTTGATATGAATTACGTGTCTTGTGGATTCATCGTATTTGTCACCACCATCTTGATACCAGACTTTATTTTTTCTTAGTTTCTAGATAGATAAAAAAAAATTTAAATAGTTATGTTATGTATTGTATACATTTATTTAGAATAATTCTTGGATGTAAGAGATATGTTATATCTTAATCTTTTAGGAATGTAACTGATTACATGATGCTAAGCTTGAAGTTAAGTATAATTCTATAAACATATGTATGTATATTGTGTCAAAATATTATTGACATGATTGATGAATTATGAGTTTGAGACCATATTTATATGAGTATTATTTGCACGAGTTTAAAATGGTTGGATTGCAATATGTTTAAAGTTTTTTTTAGGTAAGGTTTCATGTAGAGAAAACTCTAGTGATTAAATTTATTTTGAGTAAAATAGAGAGAAGACATTTAATATATAAGATTTCTTTATCTCTTTTTACATAATTGTAAATGTTTAAGGTATTGTCAATTGATATGAAAATCAAGGTCGTTATAATTGGTATAAAAGCATATGGTTGTTATTCGGTAGACTATATGAAATTAAAAGAGGTGTGATTAATAAACATTATGCATTATTATATTGGATGATACAAACTAGAGAAGGAGTTTCATAACTAAATTTTATATACTTTGAATTGACGGTGAGACTAATGAGTATTGATCTTACAGAAAGTTGCAAGCACTATTAATAGAGAGATCACCCCTAGTCCTATCTATTGGATGAAAAGCATAAAAAAGCATTAGATGCACTTTTCTTTATTGGTTTAAAGGATGTTAAAGTTAGTGAGACATTGGATTCATAAGTTGAAAGGAATCTTTTTTCTATATCCTAGAAACTAGTTTTAGTTCATGTGAATTATATATCACAATTATTATAGAATAATACATAGTAATTATCGATCATATTTAAGCACTAGAAAAATATAGAGGTGTTAATTTAAAAAGATTTTAAGATAAAGTTCGAGATAAAAAAATTACACACAACATCATATAAAGAAAAAAAGGAGAAAAAATTCTTAGAATTGCAATAAGAAAGTATATTAGTGCTTGAGTATGAGAGATGATTTCATGATCTCCTTTATATGTGTTTATGTGTTAAGGCCTATAGAGCAATATTGTATTAACAGACAAGCCACACCAAAAGATTAAAAAAGGTTGGTTACTTTCCAACCAACTACAACCCAAGAATTAGTGAAGGCAACTTAGTCTTTGAAATCATTGCAAAGAGAGAAGGGCTCAATTCTTACCATAATAGGACCTATAATAGTTTAGAAAGAGAAAAAAAATCAAGATTTTATCTTGATATGCTATCTTTTTAAAAAAAAAGGGTGGTGGCTAAAACAGTGGCTTGTTAAATAGAAGCGAAGGTCATTTCACAAAAAAAAAATCCTTAGCAGATCATCCCAGCCTATTAGAAAAGGATCGTCTAAAGGATAAACTCATCCTAAAATGAGTTAAAGAAGTAGTTTTTCTAAAGTGCTAATAAATGGGTAATTTATATATTCATATTATGATCAACATAATAAAAAGTCACTTAAATGACTATTTCATAATAAAGAAAATATGCTTATAAAGTTGGGAGGGTCACTAGTGCAAAGGTTTTTAAGTACTTGGGATAATGAATATTTATTTATATGGTGATCTAAGTCATTTTAAAATGAATTACCCCTATCATAACCTAAAGAGATCTTAGAAAGTATAGACCTTTGTCATAGAGTTAGGAATAATCACTTATTCTGTATTGACCTCATAGATGTTTAGAGAAACCCGCTTAGCTTGGAGTGAGTATTAACGGGACTCGTCATGTGTGTAATTTAAGAGGGTCAACATTTACCAAGAGACACCAAGACATCTCTATATATGGTTATACGTATAATATTATGCTTATGTTAATGTGTTACACACACACACACACGAATAAATTAACTATTATAAGAGGAAAATAATCTTGTGATAAAGTATAAATAATAGAAATGGACATGGAAAATAATATAAGAGGAAATTAACAAAATATATCATGAACAAACAACAAAATTATTTGCTTAGACAAACATTAAGATATATTAATGATATGCACAAACAACAAAATTATTTATTTAGAGAAACATTAAGGTATTCTACAATAACCTGGGAGGTACTTCAACTGAAAGAGTGTTGAAACATGATTGAGTATAAGGAATTAATTAAATGGAAAAAAAAATGTCAGGGTTAATTGAGTAATTGGATGTATTAACATCATGGTATGAATGAAATAAATGATGGAAAATTAGACGAGTTTATAATGTATGTTAAGAATAGAATAAATTATAGGGAAGCATAAAGGTGATATAAATTAAATATGTTATGAATTTACATAGGAATGAGAATGTGATATTATAAAGTTTTGATCAAATGAGTTTTGATTATAAAGTTGTTAATCATTTGCAATTAAGATGATGCAAATAATTAATATGTCTTATTTTGAAATTTTATGTATGTTACAGGTACATTATTCTAAGGATGTCAATTTCTTCAAGTCACTACGCTACTAATTTTATACATGAAGAATACATGTATTCCTAGAAAAATAAAATATTATAAATAGTTATGTAGATGTAACTATATTATAGATTGTAATTAAAAAAATTGCATTTAAGAGTATTGAAAGGTTATTTTGGACTTCCTTTACATAAAACATTACTTGAATATTTAGGTAAAAGGGCATGAAAAAAATATGAGGTGTTACATCAAGTGACGAGTTTGGTGACTTAAACCATAAAACTTGAGCTATTTTTTTTAATATTACTTTCTTTTTCTAACTATTATATTTTTAATATATATTTTTAAATATATATTTCAATTAATTTTCCTCATCTATAATTTTGTTTTTGCTTTACAACTTTTTGATAGAGATTGTTTTTTATGGTGTTGTGCGTGTTTAATTTTATACAAAATTATTTTGATTCATCTATAATTTTACTCTTTTTTTATCTTTTATAGAAAAGATCTTTATTTTTCATATTAATATTTTTAGATAATATTTCTAATATATGCAACCTTGCATAATATTTTTTTTATTTTTATTTTTCTTAAAATAATATATTTTTATTATCATTTGATTGAATAAAAAATAAATTTAGTAAACATAACTAGGTCAATGTCTCGTCTTGCAAAAATAAATATCTTGATCAATACATTTCAATCAATTTTTTCAATTTTATATTTAGGTATCATTAATTAAAAAACTTTATCGTTATTAACATACATAGTTCTTGATTTTATTTGATTACATGCATCCAAATTTTATGTACAAAAATACATTGAAAAAGTTTGCATATATTTGTTTTTATAGAAGAAAAAAATATATAGCTTGTGGTGGAACAAGAGTCAAATACCTAGGTCACAAATAACAAGAAAATAAGAAATTTTACAAGGTGGAATAAATGAAATGGAATAATTGTATTACAAATGAAGAATGTAAATAATGTTTAGTAAAAAAAAGGTAATAGAAAATTTTCTAACCCTACTCTCCCTTATATGACATTGTTAAAATTCAAAATTGCATTGAAATTCATAGATTGTTAGATCATGGGTGGCCCAATATGTCTAGCTCATTAAGAAAAAAAAAGAAGTCATGCTAAATACATGGGCTTGTAAGGTGAGGCACGTGCAACTAGTCAACCCCCTTTAAAATAGATGAACAAAATATTATCCAAACATTAAAATGAAAAAAAAAGAAAAAGAAAAAACAAACGATGTTATATTTACTAGTTCAATTTGGTCACCTCTAAAACAAGAACTAAAATGTAGCCAAAATAAAATTTTGAATAAAAAGTAAGAGTTTCAAACTAAAGGGACCAAAAATGAGAACATTATGAAGGCCAAATTTGTAAAAAAGTATTGCATAAACAATTAAATAAACAAAAAAGCCTATGCCTTTGCTCCTTGTAGGTTTAAGTTTTTTTGTAAATAATTTTTTGAATTGTTTTTGTCATCATGATAATTCTATTGACTATATACAATGTGAAATAATAAATTGAAAAACAATAAAATCAACAAATAAAACATAAAATTCTCAAAAGACAAAAAAGAAAAGAAAAGAAAAGCAAACATTTATTAAAACTCACAACAATTTTAGATACAATACAAAAATGCACATTGAAGTAAAAAAAAAATGCCTCATAATTTAAGTAGTTTGTTATAATTATAATTATAAATTAATAGATTTCGAAAAACTTTTTTTTATTGTTTTAAAATTGAAAACAAATTGATTTCTCGATTAATCCACAATTTGGGAAAAATATAATCAAAACTCGATAAAAGAAAATATAGTTGATTTTTTTTTAAAAAAAACGATATTTTGATTATTTTAAAATTAAATTAAAATTTAGGACAACCAATTCAATTCATCTAGGAGTTATCGTAAGTCAACTCACTTGGAAGTTTACACCGGCTAAACTCATGGATCGAATTGTTTAAAAAGCTTGTTTTTTCTAACAAATTGTATGATTAAATTAGGATTATTTATTTATTTAATTATAAATATAGACGATCAAAAATGAAAACCCGAATTTTTTACTAACTAAAAAACTTAAAAACAAAACAAAATAAAACTCCACCAACTATAAAACAATCTCAAACACGACACCGTTTCCACTTTCTCTCTCGTTAAAACAAAACACAAATCAGGAATCTGCAAAACCCTAGAATTTCCGAAAACCTAAGTCCTAATCTCAATAAATGGCAATTGCACGAACTGGAGTATACGTTGATGATTACCTTGAGTGTAAGTTCCTCTACAGTCCCTTAATTTTGAAAATCATTTTTCAATTTTCGATAAACTGCGAATTTATTTATTTATTTTGAATTTCAACAGATGCAAATACATTACCAGCTGAGCTTCAACGGCTTCTCAATACTATTAAGGAACTTGATGACCGATCCCAATGTAAGCACATCCCATTTAGACATATACGTTTACGTGTTTTTTGTTTACGTACATTTCACTTGTGTTTATACATACAATTTACGAGAATTTTATGCATGTATATAAATGTGAGTATCTATACATTTTATGAAATTTTATGCATGTATGTAACTTTTAACTGTTTTACATTTGCATGCATTTATGCATGTAAACTGAAAATTTTCTTACTCTTAGGGTTGCATTAGTTGAAAATAAAATTCTGTTTTAAGATTGCGCACGGTGCCATGGCCAATATACTCAGGGTGTAGTACTGGAGTGGTTGTGAAATTTTTTTTTTGTTTTTTGGAGTTTTAAATGCTTAATTATTGCACATTTCCATGCATGTATTTATATAAATAAGCTGTAGACTTTTTTTCTTACGGTTTCATTAGTTGGAAAAAATAGAATTTGAGCTGTCATGTCGAATATAAACGCGTGCACGCTTGGCATGCATGTGTATTTATGTATGTTACATGTTCTTGTATTGTGGAAATTTGGTAGTCTTCTGTCATTAAGCCTGTTGGTGTTTTCTGGGTGAAAGCAATGATAAATCAAACAAGGCAACAATCAAACTACTGTCTAGGATTGGCATCTCAAGGCTCAAAAAGAGGGAATGGTGGTATTTATAATTGCTACAGCACTAATAATACAGAAGAGGATGACACAGTCGAGAAAATGAGGAAGGATATTGAGGCAAGTCAGGATAATGCATTGATTTTGTGTACGGAGAAGGTTTTGTTGGCACGGCAAGGTTATGAGCTTGTGAGTTTCTTTTATTTCAAGACCTTTTTAATAAATTGTTTCTTGCATCATGTTAAATTTATATTCTATGGAGCACACTGATTTATTAAGAGTTTATTGAGGTCTGATGTAGTAGGGAACATGTTTCTTAAATTTGTAATATATAGGGGGCATTGTCATGTTCAAGGATGTGTTGTAGTTCTTAGTGATTTTCTTTTGTGTGCTTAGTGTTTGAAGACGCGGAGAAGGATCTTTTAATGCCTATAAAGTAGTTCTTTGATTGAATGATATATTCTTATGTAGCTTTCTCTGATTATGGCTTTGGAGAATAGCATGTAATATCTCCCACTCCAGTGTTTGAAGTGATTTTCCACATTGAAATATGCCAATCCTTGGTATTTGGTATATTCCCTAGCTGAGCACACAGTCTTATCCACTTCTCATTTTAATATGACGGAAAGCTTTAGTGCTTTAAGTTACTGTGAAAAAAGCATCATTTGTATCCTATTTTCCAAGATTCAAATGCTTGACTGGGTTGTGTAAGCTGTGTATTCAGGGATTAGATTGTTTTTTCCTATAGGGACAACCAAGATCTACAGTGCTTAAAATAAAAGTCTGTGCTGAAGTTGACTGACTCTTCTGTTTCCTTGACGTCGTTTAATCAAATTCTACATGATTGCTATGTGTTGGCCAATAAGTCATGTTGAATTTGTCGTAGGTTCACAGATACTGAAAAGGAAGATCATTGAGTGCTGGTTGACTGAATGTAATTGGCATGTAACTGATATAGTTTATCTTCCTGGATTGTTTGATCAAATGAGACTATCTTGTATTGAAATTTTGTGTAATCATTTGTCCATAATTTTATGGCAAAAGCCATCATGAACCAACTTTAGAATCATTTGCCAATATTGCTTCTACATATTTACTATTCTTCTATCTTGACTGCTCATGTGCACAACTGGAGGTTTCTCTTTCACTGAGAACATTTACGAGCATATAGCGATTCCACAGTTATTAGGATTTAATTTCAATAAAAGCAAATCTACCTAGTGGTTGCACCTTTACAGAGTGGAATATCCCTGTGGAACTCACTCTGTTTTCTTCTAGCCACTCACTTTACTTAGCTTTTGAGACCCTGATAATCTAGCTTTAATTTTGGTCTGAGTAGAGGATAACAACATGTGGGTCTTCTCATTCTAAGCATGGCATAAGATAGGTTCATTCTCACCCCATTTTTTTCCAATGTTAAGAGAGGGTATGGCAGATTCTTTCTAATTTACTCAATTCCTTGTACTATGATCTGCGTACAGATAGACAGCCATATAAAACGACTTGACGAGGATCTGAACAACTTTGCAGAAGATTTGAAGCAAGGTACAAGAAATGGATTGCCAGTCATTCTACTTTATTTTATCTCCTGCAACTCTAAACCTAGCACAGGACTCTCTTTAGTGGCTTAATTATTTTTTTCCTTTTGTCTTGTATTCAGAGGGAAAATTATCACCAGATGAGCCAGCAATTCTTCCTCCACTGCCTTTAACAGTCCCAAAATTTGAGAAACGCAGGAACTTTTCTGGAACACCTCAATCAAAAAGGATTGATTTTAGGGATCGGGATTGGGACAGCGAACGTGATAGGGATTTTGAGCTCATGCCTCCTCCAGGAAACCATAGAAGGGATTTCACTGTTCCTGTTGAAGCTGAGCAACCCATTGATCCGAATGAACCTACCTACTGTGTGTGCCACCAGGTTTGACTTCTTCCTTGATGCTATATCAGTTTCAAAGTCAACTCTTTCTTCTGCAGTGCTGCTTTACATTTGCTCGAAGTACGATAAAAATCTCTTTTACATCACTAAGCTTCTGTGATGGTTGTGATCATTTAGGTGTCCTTTGGAGATATGATTGCTTGTGATAATGAGAATGTAAGTACTTTCCTCACTGGTCTTCTTGATCGAAGTTCATTACTTTTGTTTCCTTGTCTATAGTTTTGTATTTTCATTTGACTTGTGTGTTAGTCATAACAAGTTAAAATTTCTGTGAATATTTCGATAAAATCTTGTTAGAGAATAATATAAATCATATTCCGGGACCTCACTTATAAGCTTAAGCTTTTAGGTGAGATGGTTCCTTAACATGGTATCAGAGCCTTGTTGACTCAGCAGTCACGAGTTCGAATCTCACCACCCCCATTCTATTTGATAAAAAACCAAGCACAAGGTGATGTGGGCCTGTGCAAGTTTCAAGTCCAAAGGGCTTTCACTTGAGGGGGTGTGTTAGAGAATAATATAAATCATATTCTGAGACCTCACCTATAAGCTTAAGCTTTTATGTGAGATGGTTTCTTAATAAATCTCAAGACAACATCTGTAAAGTTATCATGATAAATTTATATGGAAACAATAATAAGAATTTAGAATCCTGAAATACCATACTACTATCTCTAATCTTTCATCAATTTGATTTGAAATACCATACTCGCTCACTGGTTTTTGCTGTTTACAGTGCCAAGGAGGTGAATGGTTCCATTATTCATGTGTTGGGCTGACACCAGAGACAAGATTCAAGGGAAAGTGGTACTGTCCAACCTGCAGGAATCTACCCCAATTTCAATGGTAGAATGTATTCAGAATCATATTTTCCTTATTGTATCATCAATTTTCATCTGCAACAGAGCATTGCAAAGTAGGATTCTTCGAAGTTCCGTTATCCCCCCTAGCCCCGCCACCGTTTCCTCTTTTTTTTGCAGGAACAGAAAAGGAAACAAATGTGTAATTATCCACCACATCCAAGCCACATGAGAATTCATCATGCATATATTGCTATCAGTTCTTGCATCCATAGCGGAAGCTATCTAAGAAAGTGAAAAGTTATCTGGGTGAGTTGACAAAGTGGTCATGACAAGTTATCTGGGTGAGTTGACAAAGTGGTCATGTTTGTAATTGCATTTCAAAAGTATTTTAAAAAAAAATGATTTTTTTATTTTTTATTTTAAATTAATTTTTTTGTGTTTTCATATTATTTTCATGTGCTCATATCAAAAATGATTTTTTAATAAATAAATAAATATATTATTTTGATACATTTCTAAATGAAAAAATATTTTTAAAAGTATTCACAATTACACTCCCAAACAATTAATAAAACAAAGTTTTATTCAAGAGTGGGAGTCTCTTCTCAAGTTCAAAGCCCACCTCCCATTCTTGTTGCTTTTTTCTTCCTAGATGGTTAGGTTAGTCACCAATTTTAAATTTTCAACACCTAATTGTCTATTTGGAAGTGTAGTTGAGGTTGTTTTTATAAATGTTTTTTGTTTAGAAATATATTAAAATGATATTTTTATTTTTTAAAAATATTATTTTTAACATCAGCACATCAAAATGATTTAAAAACATAAATATTTAATTTCAAGTAAAAAATAAAAATAAAAAATTATTTTTTTTATTTTTTTTTCAAAAATATTTTTAAAATTCAGCATCAAATATTTTAATCGCACTTTAATCGATTAGAGAATGGGTTAAAACCAAAATAAATAAATAAATCATGGGCATCACCAGAAGGCAAGCAAAAGCAATGGTATTTTATGGCTTGCTAAGGTAGCCGTGTATCAAGTCTAATGTGAGCATAAATGTGCTCTTAAAATATTTTTTATATAAAGTATATTTAGATGATTTTTTTTTGAAAAAAAAAGTTCATATAGTTATTTGAAATTAATTAAATAATAATATTTTTTTTAAAAAAAATATTTTTAAAATATGAAAATAAACAGCGGGAACGAATAAAACTTTTGGTGCCCAAAAGAAAGAGCTGAAAAGTGGAAACCTGAGTTGAGTGACGAAACTAGCCTCGTCAAGACAAGCAACACTCCCATGTAATAGCAAGCGGGATGGTGAGCTGAATGACGAGGTAGGCACGCCATCCTTAAAAATATTAATAGTAATTATAGATAATTCGTTTAAATATGGAAGATAATTATTATTAATATTTTACCTGTTAATTAAATGCAAACATATTTTTTTTTATTGTAAAATACATTAGAATAATAAACTTAATTTGAAGTTTATTTGCACAAAAATCATGAAGAAAACAAAATAGCTTCTACAAAAGGATTAAAATACCCATAAATGTGTGTTTTATTTTGTATTCCAAAAGAAAAAAAAGCTTTTTTTATTTTATTTAAAAATAAAAAATATAAATATTTTTTATTAAATTGATCATTTCATTATTTTAAAAAGTAAAAACAATGAATATACCCAAGGGATTTTCTAACGGCCAAGAAACCATTAAAAAATCTGAATTACATCAAAATACCAAGATATTCTATTTTTTTCATATAATTATTTTTTTAATACCATGATATCCTATTGTAATTGTTTTTTTTTATTTACATGATAATTTGCTCACCATGCTAATTCTTGATATTACATAAATTTCATAATTGTTCACATATCAATCAAGTTGAAGATAAGAATTTATAAGTTTTAAAATGGAAGAAAATTATAAAATCCGATCATTTATGTTAAAAAATCTCCATTAGCCAACTAACTCGACAATGAGATTTTCTCTAACCAAACACTAATATTTTTTTTTTAAAGCAAATTGCCATAAAATTTCTTCCAATTAACACTTTGTGTTTTATACTCCTTTTTGTTCATATTTTCACTTGTTCTATAACTTTCCAATAAACACTCATTAATTAGAGGATAAATCTCCATAAGAATTGTTTTTAACAAAAAAGGTAACGAGTATATTCATGAAATAAATAACCAGAAAATCAACAAAAATCTATTTCAATGCCACTATAATTGTCAAAATAGATTGAGAGACTAACTTGGAAAAACATATTTATAAATCAATTTACATGTTATCGAATCAATTATTTTTAAAAAAAATAATAGTTTTTATATATTAACTTGATCACATTTAGATCAATTAGATTCTATCAAGTTAATAATGTTTTATTTAACTCAACTAAAAATCTAATATATATTGGATTTGATAATTATAAACGTTATTTGATATTGTCATAATAATTAATTTTTTTTAAAATATTTTTTATTTAAAAATATATCAAAATAATACATCTCAAAATAATATAATTTTTGTTTTAAAGAAAATATTTTTAAAACAAAATGATAAATAAATAAATTTCTTTTCTACGGTGAACTTTACATAATCTAATCCCATGATATCATAGAGGGCAGAATGGTCAAAGAGACGGGCAAATCCAAACTGGAGCCCGCTGAAAGAGGGATAGCGGCGGAATTTCAGAGAAAGATTTGAATTTTAACGTCCTCTCGACGAAAACAAAAGAAGCCCCACAAGGAAAACTCAGAAGACAGCACATGAAAATCCAGATTTGCTTGGAAAAAATCTGATCTTTCTTAATGTCTTGTTCCTCAAATTATTGAGATTTAGAACCTTCTGTCTCTTGATTTGTGTAAACAAAGAAGTGCAGAGAGCAGTATCTAGAAGAGGAAGAAGGAGAAAAAGCAAGAAACAAAAAGAGAGTGTTTAGAGAGGTAGCTTTTTGAGATTGAGATTGTTTGTTTTTTTTCTTTTATGTTTTGCTTATGCTGTTTTGAGGGAAAACTTGAATGGCCCATTTTCTAGTTTGAGCTCTTTTGTTGTAATGTGACCCCCAGAGCAAGGTTTGGCCTCTGGAAACCTTACTTCATGCTTAAAGATTTGGTTTTGGAGGAGAATTTTCTGTTGTTTTTTCGATTCATATGTGCATTTTGACTCCAAAGTAAGTTCTTTTTTGCTAGTTTAAGTTGTTGTTTGTCATTTCTATCAAAGTCTAGGTTTTTCCTATGATTCCGTTGAGCGTGGAATTATATTTCTGGTTTGTTTGTATGGATGTTAATGAGTCCATCACGAATCTGATAGTTGAAGTTAGCAGTTCTCATGGAGAGCCCTTCAAATTGGTAACAAAGAAGAGCCTTTGTTAAGTACTGAAATCATTGCAAATGACAGAGTAGTGATTTTTCCATGGAGATATATTTTGATAATTTCGCCCATCTGACTGTTTGGTTTCAGGTCAACAATGGGAAGAAATCTGAGTCCATTACTGCGGCAAGAATTGGCAAATCTTGACAAAGATGCTGATAGTCGTAAATCAGCAATGAAAGCACTGAAATCATATGTGAAAGGCTTGGATTCTAAGGCAATCCCACAATTTCTTGCTCAAGTTTCTGAAACAAAAGAGACTGGGTCTTTGTCCGGTGAATACACAATTTCACTGTATGAAGTTCTTGCTCGTGTCCATGGAGTTAATATTGTAACTCATGTGGATAGTATCATGGCTACCATCATCAAGACTTTAGCGTCAAGTGCAGGGTCTTTTCCTCTCCAACAAGCATGCTCCAAGGTGGTACCAGCAATTGCAAGATATGGGATTGAGCCAACAACCCCAGAGGATAAGAAAAGGCATATAATTCACTCGCTTTGTAAGCCTCTTTCAGAAGCTCTCTTAGGTTCTCAAGAATGCCTGACTTCAGGGGCTGCCCTTTGCCTAAAGGCTCTTGTGGACTCAGATAATTGGCGATTTGCTTCAGATGACATGGTGAATAGGGTTTGTCAGAATTTGGCTGTTTCTTTGGAGGAGAAGTCCACGCAGACTAATTCACACATGGCCTTGGTAATGGCTTTGGCTAAGTATAATGCTCTGATAGTTGAAGCATATGCAAGACTCTTGGTACAATCTGGATTGCGTATCTTGAAAGCTGGGGTCATCGAGGGTAATTCTCAGAAACGATTATCGGCTATCCAAATGGTCAATTTCTTGATGAAATGTCTGGATCCTAGGAGCATATTCTCAGAACTTGATTTGATAATTGAGAAGATGAACAAGTGCCAGTCCGATCCAATGGCATATGTGAGTGGAGCTGCATTCGAAGCCTTGCAAACTGCAAAGAAAATAGCTGCAGAGAAAGGGTCAAAATTCGAGAAGAGTTCTGGTTCAATTACTGGATCAAACTTTGGCAGGAGAGACAACAGAGGAAGGATGAATTTGTCCAATGCATACAGTGATCAATCTCCAGAATCTATATCACCTGAATCACAAACTGTTGATTCCTTTATGGAATATGAATCTTTCTTTGAGTCACCTAATTTCAACAACTAATACTTCTTCCAGCGAGTATGACCGTGGGAGTGTGAATCGAAAACTATGGAGTTTTGAGAATGGAGGGGTGGACATATCTCTAAAAGATGGTTTATTTTCAGAGTTGTCTCAGGGAAGTCCCATCAATGATGTATTCTCTGATCAGTCTGGGCTACATGAACTTACTGAAAACAGAGGACGTTGCATGGGTGAATTTGCAGGTTTCTTGCCTAGAAGTCCTAGAAATGGACTATCGAGGTGCACCACTCCCGAGTCCTCAGGTATTTCCTGACTCATGTTTCTGAAGTCACTTGTTTTCTTTAACAACGGATATAGGCGAGGATTGACCAGTGATAATGGATTTTTAACCTCATGGTGCAGAAAATAGGCCGGCTACTGTGGTTATTTTCCATTTAAACCATATTTGAGGAGGGTTTTAAACTGGCAACAGCATTTTCTAAATACATATCAAACTGCTGGAGAATTCAGAGGATTTTCCCACTTTTTCTCATTTGGAACTGGCTTTAGTTTCTTGTTTCATTGTTGTGAAATGGACATATTTCCTCTTTTTCTGTCAAAAGATATGTTAATACAGTGATCATACCTTCTAAAGGAGACTAGAATTATTGCTGAGATTCTATACTACAGTTGAACAAATTTCTTATTTTCTGTTTGTAGGCCTGCGCTCTTTTTTTGTACCAGTTAAAGCATGAGATATATCAACATTTGCAGATCAAAACAAGTTTACTTGATGTTTGAGATATTCGTTTCTGATTGCTAATATAGATTGCATTTCACACCTTTTTGTGTGTTTCAGCGGTCACGCTCTCGTATAAATGTCGACAACGTTAGCATCTTCACAACTCCCAGGAAGCTCGTGCACGCTCTTCAGGATCCTGATGATTCAGATTTTTCTGAGAAACAACACCAAAGGTTTGGAAGTCCATACTCGTGCAAATTTGATTACAGGTCCACTCCGAGGTTAAAACAAAATGGCTTTCATGAGAATGGAAACTCATATGCTGGTGGTGAGCAGTTACAAGGTTCCTCTGAATCAGTGGCATCAACGGAGGAAATTCCGGTGAACACTGATATGGAAGTGCTTACAGAGGTGATTCTTGGAGGTAAAAGTGAGGATCCTAAAAAAAATTGCGTTGAAAGGGAAGGGAGGAAGACTTCTTCCCTGTTAGTTGTTGGATTCTGCATTGCTTTGCTAGCAATTTTGACCTCATTTATGTTCATTTATCTGCAGGATGATAGTAATCATATGGTTCCAACTTAATTCTCTGATTTGTATCAAAATCTCCCAGTTACACTGTATTAGTTCATTTTGAATATCCTTTTTAGCAATGTAAGGTAGTCAATTATTCCAACTATGAGTTGGATGTATCATGAAACAATGTGTTCTTGCAACTTTTCCTTTCTATTTTTAATAGTTAAACATGTATCCGAATATTATTCCTTAAAAATCACTTGCAAAATCAGTTTGAGTTATTTTTAAGAAGAGGAAGGGGAGAGCTGGAGAAGCACTGAAAAAAAAACCTTATGAACAGTGAAGTGGGGTGTTATGCAAGCTGAAAGTCATGATGTGCAAAATATATTTTGTTTCTTTACAAATGTTATGATGAAAGTTTCTGTATGTGGGTTAGACTCAAAACAGTGTGTCGAAACCAAAACATTTCGTTCTAATTGAAAAATTGAAGTATCAACCGAAATGGTATTGATAATCTTGGTTAGACTTCATCCAAGATTCCTAAAGTTTTCCTAGGGTATTTGGGAGGATGACAGATCTGATAGTTGGATATTAAAATCACATTTGAAATTTAAAGCTGTGTAGATATATGATAGATGTGAAATGGTTTCTCTTGACAAATGCTCTGAAACTGAAAATATTTCGTTTCAATTGAAAAAAATGAAGTACTAACCGAAAATGATATCAACAATTTTGGTTAGGCTATTAGAATCGCATTTGAATTTAAAGTTGTGTAGATATATGATAGATGTGAAATGGTTTCTCTTGACAAATGCTCCAAAACCGAAACATTCCGTTTCCATTGAAAAACGAAGTAATAATCGAAACGGTATTAACAACTTTGGTTAGGCTATTAGAATCGCATTTTAATTTAAAGTTGTGTAGATATATGATAGATGTAAAATGGGTTCTCTTCATGAACATGGAATGCTGCGTTTTGAGCATAAAAATCAGATGAAAACGCAGACATGTTTTTTTTTCCAATGGCAATTAGATATTTGGATTGTGTAAATGCTGAGTGCCTGTCCATGCGTCTCCAGGATTCAAAGTTACAGGTTTAAGCATGGCTGATTGGCCTACACATATAAAAGAATACATGCCATAGCTTTCATGCCTTGAACCAGGACTGAATATGTATAGTTCCTCGAACCCCTCCCTCCCCTACAACAACTGAGTTTCTTCTGCCCTGTTATAGCAACAAAAGTGGGAAAAAATGAAAGAATTTGTCAGCACAACAATAGAATCACTGAACATCAAAACTTTGGGTGTTTGGCGATCAAGATGTGTACATATTAAAATTGTCGGTTTCATTTTGGTTGGTGTTTTGTTTTTTCAATTGAAATAGAATGTTTTGGTTTTAGAGTATTTCGTTTTGGGATTGTATTATTCATATATAATTAATTAAAATATAGAACGTTTAAGTTTTTAGGTTAGACTATAGGATATGATTTTTGTTATTCTTTAACACCCCCCCTCAAGTGAAAACTCTTTGGGTTTGAAATTTGCACACGTGTCTACATTATCTTGTGCTTTATTTTATCAAATAGAATGAAGATTATGAGATTTGAACTCGTGACTGCTAGGTTAATAAGGTTTTGATACCATGTCAAAGAATCATCTCATCTAAGAACTTAAACTATTAATTGACGCTCCAGTATATGATTTATATATGTCAAGGAACTATCTCACCTAAAAGGTTAAGCTTTTAGGTGAGGTCCCAGAATATGATTTATATTATTCTCTAACACACCCTCTCAAGTGAAAGTTTTTTAGGCTTGAAGCTTGCACATGCCCACATTACCCTGTGCTTGATTTTTTATCAAATAGAATGAGGGTGACGAGATTCGAAATCATGACCGCTGGGTCAACAAGGCTCTAATATCATGCTAATGAATCATCTCACCTAAAAACTTAAATTATTAGATGAAATCCCATTATATAATTTATATTATTCTCTAATAATATTATCCTTTAACAAAATATAGATCATACGCTTAGGATTTGACGACTACAGAGCTTGAACTAGCATGAATTGTTGAAAATGAGAGTCGAAAAGAAAAGTACCCTGTCAATGATTGTGAAGTCTCGCGGTGCGCTGGTGTAAATCCTGCTCATTGCCTCAGTTAAATTCTTATAATTTTCATTCTCTTCACCCTCCATTTCTTCGCTCTCTGTCAGACTATCTTCTCCTTCATCACCGTTCTTCTGATTTCTTGCATCCCAGCCTGTGAAAAAACCCTTTGAGCCCCAGATTTTCCCACATTTGGCCAGAACCAAATCCACGGTTTTGGCCAAGGCCAGGAGGAACAATGCCGAAATTTGATAAGAACACAGGCCTGTTGCAGAAATCCGATCCCTCTAATCCATATGCAAAGGTTGCTTCTGGTGTGCTTACTGTAAGATGGCTAATGATACCTCCCCTCATTTGGATTGATGAAGATTTCAAGTTTGAAACGGTTAGCTCTGAGCTTAAGGTTTCTTCACGCAGACTCAAAATGTATCTTACTTCAACCATATCTTTTGCATCAGTGCTTACCATTTCAACCTGCATTCTTCAAATCCATATTTTAAGAATATGAGAAACTTAGTTTTGTTAAGCAAATATCTCACCTTAAAGTTCAAACTGTTAAGTAAAGTTCTAGAATATCATTTATATTTTTCTCTAATATACTCCTCAAGTGAAAACCCTTTGGGTTTGAAACTTGCACACAGGTTCACAATATGTTGTGCTTGATTTTTATTAAATAGAACGAGGGTGGTGAGATTTGAACTTGTGACTACTGGTCAACAAGGTTCTGATACAATATTAAAGAATTATATCACCTAAAAGTTCAAGCTGTTAGGTGAGGCTCCAGCATTTATATTACTCTCTAACATACCCCTCAAATGAAAACTTTTTGCTCTTGAAACTTGCACACAGGTTCACAATACCTTGTGCTTGATTTTTATTAAATAGAATGAGGGTGGTGAGACTCGTGTTTGTAACCGCTAGATCAACAAGGTTTCTGATACTATATTAAAGAACAATCTCATCTAAAAACTCAAACCGTTAATTGAGGCACAGAATATCATTTATATTACTCTCTAACAAGTTTTTTTTGAGACATTTCAACCAATTCTTGTTTACAGATTTTGGTATCACTGCAATTTGATCCTTCACAACCAATTTTAGTTACAAGTAAGAAACTTCTTACTTCAAACATATCATGGCCATCACATAATATGAAACTGCACAGAATCAAAAACAGACCTGAATAGTGTCACGAGAATCTCCTCTAATATCCTGGAGAGCCCATGTACTTGGAGACCATGAAATTTCACCATCACTGTCAAATTTCAACCACCGGAGAAACCCCTCCTCGTATAGCAGCGCCGCCGCCCATCCCCCTCCGAGACTGATGTTTGCAGCAGCTCCACTGTACCTCCGTGCCACATTCTAGCCTTGTAGGATGTGATTAAACCGCTTGGTAGCATCAATGTGACGCTGCTCCCGTTTTCCACCGTCATCTTGGCGACGCAGCTATCACCAAGACCTTCAAAAGTGACTCCATGGCCACTGAATTCTTCTTCCAGGTAGTCTACATTGATTGGCTGGTATGGAATTGAAGCCACTGATGGAGGTGTGAATTCTCTTTTATTGCTAGAGAATTGAATACAACTAGAGTGGAGATGATGGTGGTAATTACATAAATGCCTGTTGGTGGGATTTGTGAAGGGGATAGAATTGAAGCTCAGTGAAAAGAGAGAGCTCAAGGCCATACTTGTGATCCTTAGCAGTAGTGAAAAAAGCTGATCTTGTACTGCACATAATGGAGAGAAAAAGGGTTTGGCCCACTTATCAATGTATGGCTGGCTGTTGGGATAATTAGCCACAATTTTTTTTGTTTTGTTCTATTGAAAACTACATAGATATTTTGAAGCATAGTTGTCTGTTTTTTCTGTCTACGGTTGAAATATTTTGTATCAGTTAAAAAAATCAAGATAAAATATTATTGTTTTTACAACGGTTTTAATTCTAGCCTGTTTTGGATTTTTCAGGCAAATACCAGCCGAAACAATCCGGTTTCATTTCGCCCGTTTCGTTTCGGGCAAATAGTGTTTTTTTTAAATAATGAATACTTTTATAATACCAATCATATCTCTTAATCCGACTGTTAGATTAAGATGAAATTTTACGAGGAGTCTCTTGACATATTTATATATATTACGTTAAAATTTTAGAGCAATCAGAGAATGTAATGACTTTGCGAGATTGATGATGATATTCTCTTAGTATTATACATGCTCATAATTTTGTTCAGAAAAATCATCTTATTGTGTCTTTTTTAGATTAAATTGCACAATTCTAAATAATTTTATTTTTGGATTTGAACTAAATTTTTTTAATTAATATATTTAATTATCTATATATATATATATATACAGTACAACCCCGAAACGGTATGCCAAACACTCTGAAACCGAAACATTCCGTTTCAATTGAAAAAACAAAACACGAACTGAAACGGTGTATTGACAATCTTTTTTGAAGTATCTTACCCTTTTCCTTGAAATTTTTTGACAGCTTCATCTTATTTCACTGCTATCTAAAAGCCAAATTGTGTGTCAAGTATTCAACCTTATCCTTTCAGATGATGGGAAGGAGATCGCTCCCTTTTCTTTTGCTTGAATTTCTATTTCCTTCTCTTTATCTTGGTCATGTATTTCAAATGATGGAAACACCTTTTATGCTTATCTTATGTAAATTGTAAGATCAAATCTATCAGTTTCTGAAATCTTAACTCATCTTTTTTTACCAGCCACATGCCATCAAACACATATCTAAGCTGTATTTTGAGGCCCTGTTTCATTCAAGTTATTTTTTGTTAGCATAAACCACAGAAAATCCTTCAAGAAGTGATGGGCTATAATGGCAGTCATTGAACAATACAACTGTACGATTACAATATGATTTTGGAAAGAGCTAAACCAGCAAAGAAGGGAAAACTGAACAAACTAATGGAATATTGATATTGAATTTGATATCAAAATTTGTAATTACAAATTATCATGCTCAATCATCTGTGCCCCCTTCCATTCTTCACCAGGTTTCACCACGACAGGAACCAGCATTGCAGCAGGGCCAGTGCAGATAAAGTAGTCGTTGCCATACTTTTCTGCAGATGATCCTGGGCTGCCAACGTAGATATCTTCGAAACCAATCCGTATTACCCTAAAGAACAGCTCTTTTCCCTGAAATGAACCACTGATGTTACTCATTAATTTTCTCAGCATGTGGAGTTTAATCAATATATTCTGTTCACAAGTATTTGGATAAGAGAAACCATACTATGTGTGCACTTGAGTCATTGCGTATAATTCATCAAGAAACCATTTCATCTAAAAGTTTAAACTATTAAGTGAGTTCCCAAGATATAATTTATATTATTCTCTAACACAAACCTTCAAGTGAAAGCCCTTTAGGCTTGAAATTTGCACACACCCACACTACCTTGTGCTTAATTTTTATCAAATAGAATGGGATTGTGAGATTCGAACTCGTGACCGTTAGGTCAACGAGGTTTTGATATCATGTCAAAAAATCATGTCACCTAAGAGCTTAAACTGTTAGGTGAGATTCCAAGATATAATTTATATTATTCTCTAACATAATTAACAGTTTTTAAACAAGAAAACCTTCATTCAAAAATCTCCTGTCATATGACTAGTATTGGTGAAGTTCTACAAACTAAGATGATAAAATATCTATTTGTGTTCTGATTTATAAAGCATTTAATGAAATGGATGATTATGAAAGTGATGAGCCACAGGTCAAGCTCAAAACTTTCCCAACTGTTGATCATCTTTATGTTAAGAGCTTACCTGATCGAGCGTTTCATATTTTGTAGGTGAGGTGTTATAGAAAGCTTTTAACCTCTCTTGGGGTGGAGCAGCATAAACTCTACTAAGCCTGTCCTTCAAAATAATGTAGGGCTCCTCTTGCACTTTCCATGATCCTCGTTTCTCTTCGGGCTCAAAATCAAAATCAAGCAATCCAGGAGACTCAGGTTTCAATGCTTCCGATGGAGATAA
The DNA here is from genome assembly GCA_029228465.1 of Salix viminalis. Taxonomy (NCBI): domain Eukaryota; kingdom Viridiplantae; phylum Streptophyta; class Magnoliopsida; order Malpighiales; family Salicaceae; genus Salix; species Salix viminalis. The sequence goes on along the minus strand of CM055444.1, from coordinate 8,627,093 downwards.
AACTTCGAAAGGTGAAGATAATGGAGGCTCAGTGCAGTACCAGCATTTCCTCAGTCCTTGGATCCCTGCCTTTGCTCGCTTTTTGAATTTGAGATGACTAAGTATGGCACTGGTTAGAGTCACATCCTTTGCGACCATTATTCTTTACTATCACTGCTGATGCCATGCTCAGTGGATAGAGGGAGACTACATATGAAATTTCTAGAGGTCCACTGCTGCAGCTCAATTCAACCTGCAACAAGCCAGAAAAAAGAAGCATGAAATTTTCATTTGTCGAGTAGACATTGATCCTGTCAGAGAATAATATAAATTATATTTTAGGACCTCATCTAATAGCTTAAGTTTTTAGATGTAATGATTCTTTAATATGGTGTCAAAGTTTTGTTGACTCAACGGTCACGAGTTCGAATCTCACCACCCTCATTCTATTTGATAAAAATCAAACACAAGGTAGTGTGGGCCTGTGTAAGTTTCAAACCCAAAAGCTTTCACTTGAAGGTGTATGTTAGAAAATAATATAAATCATATTCTAAAACTTTCATCTAATAACTTAAAACTTTTAATAGATCTAACTCTCCCAAAGAAAAGCTACAGCCCCACCCCACCTGTGCTCTCTTTCTCTTGCGCTACTGAACATAGGAGAAATTGATCGATAAAAGAAGTTTAGTTACTGTGAAAATAAATGGATTCATGCTCACGAGTTCATTAAAAAATCTTGTATACTACTATACAAAACTTGAGGAGGGAACAAGAGGCTTAAACTGTACAGTATCCTACGTTATCCCAAAAGCATTTTTCATTCTTTGAACTGACCATTTTTCCCTTTCCAGAATGAAAAATTAATTAGTAAAATCATCTCTTGATCCTGCCCTTAACTTGTTACTACAGAGTCTAAAATCCAACAACAAAAACATTAAAATTAGCTTCCTTAAAAAAGAACCCAATTGTTTCAGGCATGAACTGGTATCAAGAACAACGACACAGGCTGAAAAGAAGTTTAAGGAACCAAGCAAATACCTGAACAGCATCAATGGAGTCGGAGTCGACATCCTTTACAGTCCACTCAGAAGAAGAAATGAGTGACCCTTTTGACCCACCTTCAGAGGCATCATTGATGACCAAACCAATCCCGCCTTTAGCTACACCAGAATCCTTTTCCTTACCAGGAAGAGTATACAGAACCTCCTCAAACCCATCATCCTTCCAATAAACCTTTGGCTTGTAAGAACTGATATGAGCGTTAGGTATCTGCACCCTAACAGAGCTGCCATTTCTAACTTTCAGCTCAACAGATGGAACATTGTTGGACTCCAAGAATTTGATGCCTTTTCTGCCAAACTTCTCTTCAAGAACATCTGGAGATGAAGGGCTGTTAGTTGTCGGAGATAGTGCAGTGGCTTTTATAACGCTTGGTTTGGGAAGAGAGAAGGAAAGAAGACAAGCCATGGAGAGGAAGGATGATAAAAAAGCAATCTTTAAGAGCTCCCACACACACCAGTGACTAGTTTGCCAAGCCCATCATCCTTCACGGATTATTTTTTGTTTGGATCTGTATTTTGGATTTTATAATTGCACTTTTTGGAAAGCCAAACACTGTCCTATCAACTCTGCACCCTTAGTTTTGTGTCACTGTGAGATGTGATAATGCAGGCTACCTACAAGTTTAGATTTTTTTTTCCCCTTCGAACGAACAAGGGAAGGTATATCACAAGATGTGATACGAGCGACTTCTTGCAGCTCTCTGCACCCTGGTGAGTTTCAAATTCTTGCTTCAACGCTTCTAGGAGAACAGAAAGGGGTCCTGACCGTGGTGGTACATCTCGTTTTCTTTCGGTCAAATTATTTTGTATCAATCAAAAAAAAATAACAATTTTTATCTTATTTAAAATTTCAGTCTATTCTGGAAATTCGTCCAATTTCAGCTGCAATGTTCAGGTTTTGCTTTGCTTGTTTCATTTCGGCCGAACAGTATTTTTTAAAATAATAAATAATTTTATAATATCAATCATATTTTTTAATCTGACCGTTAGATTGATATGAAATTTTACGAGAAACCTCTTGATATATTTATATATTATGATAAAATTTCAGAGCAATCAGGAAATATAATAATCTTATGAGAATGATGATAACATTCTCGTAATATTATACATGTTTATAATTTTATTCAAAAAAATCTTTTTATTGTCTTTTTTATATTAAACTGCACAATTCTAAATAATTTTATTTTTAAATTTGAACTAAAAAAATTGAATTAATATATTTCATTATATATATACACAAACAGTACAGCCCCAAAATAAAAAATCAAAACGCTTCAAAACCGAAACATTCAATTCCAATTGAAATAACAAAACATCATCCAAAACAGAATTGACAACCTTGATCTTTATAACTACATTAGATCGAAATAAAATTTTACAAAAAGTCTTTTGACATATTTATATATTATATTAAAATTTCAGAGCAATAAAAAATATAATGATCTTACAAGATTGATTATGATATTTTTGCAATATTATTCATGTTCATAATTTTATTAGAAAAATATTTTTATTATCTTTTTTTAAAAAAAATAAATTAAAATATTTAATTATATATATATATACATAAACAGTACAACCTTAAAACAAAACGCTTCAAAACCGAAACATTTCATTCTAATTAAAAAAACAAAAACAAAATACCAACAAAAACTCCCTTAGTCTGACAACTACGACAAGAACTTTCAGTCACTTCACTTTTTTTTGGGAAACACCTTATAATTATTATTATTATTATTTTGAATTTTATTTACAGAATACATAAAATTAAATAAATTCGATCATAGTAATGAGTACTTCAGGTCATGAAAGAAAAACACATCCCAAAGTCAAGAACAGAAGAGCACGACAGGGTGTAACCAATCCATTTGTTCAAAACTATCATTTATATTGTTAGTAGGCAGCTCAGAATCAGAATCAGAAAACTAAAGAAACCAAATCCATTCACTGCTAATAAGGCTCAAATCAAGGAAAAGCAAATACCTTTTTTTCAGTAAAAAAAACTACAGAGAACAACTTCCAGACCATCATCGAAACCAGCCATCACATCCATCAGCGCTAGATTTGAAGTGGCATATACATAACTTCTCTTTAACTCTAAACAAAATTGTTTAGGATAAAATAGTGGCATCCAAAAGAAAAGAGAGGATGCCAAAGCAAGTAAAAGATCCTGCAAAAAGATACAATCAAGACAAAAGGGAAATTGGCATGTGAAAAACTAATCTTCATCCATCCCTCCAGGTGCAGCATCTCTCCTTGGACCACCAGCTGGTTTCGACATTATAATCTGCATGGCAGGGAGGGCGAAATAAAACATAATAAGCTAAAGTCGAAATTCAAATTCACGTCATTTGTTCCCATCAAATCAATTCTACTGTGGTTTCAAACAAGAACAGTCAACCAAAATTCTAAAGCAGAAAATAGACTTGAGTGTAAACAGTTTATGAAGTAAGAATATGTTTATATTTTAGTTTTATATATTGTACCCTGCAAAGATTACATTACAAAACCTAAACTGAGAGCAGATGAAGTTGCTCAGGAAACTTCAAATCACAAGAAAATGGATGGATCAGCATGAATTAAAATACCTGGTCTACTCGCAATACAGTGCAGGCCGCATCTGCAGCATATTTGAGAGCAAACAACCTGTACCAAAGGGGGAAAACAAGAAGAAAGGTTGAGCTTGTATTTTATATAGATAAACAAAAGTTTTTGGTTGATAAATGATTGCTCCTCATCTATAGTAGTTAAAATCTATTGCTAGAATCCACAATATTGACAATGGGTTACAATTAAAAACTAGTTACCAATATCCTGTGGAAGAATAAGATCCTTCTATCCTTGTTTTTCCCCGGTAAAAGATTCCGCAGCTCATAAATGAAACATGCAAAATGTTTTGGTTTCAAAGATCCAAATCCAATGTATGGCTTCACAGTTCATCCTACAATCCATGGTTATCTTCTAGCTACACTACCATACCTTTCAAAACATAGCATAACAGGGCAAGAAGAAAATAATGGCTAACAATCACAGTGGATTAAAGTGCTGTGTTACATACATGAACACGAAATGAAACATACTGCAGAAGCTTGGCATGCAAACATTTCATAGAGAAGTGTGAACGCTACAAGATAAAGACAGAAACATACTTTGTAACATAGAGGTCCCAGATATTCAGGGTTGACACATCCTTGCAAACTCCTTCCACTAAGTCAATGCCCACTTTGGCATTTCCAGAAGCATGATCAGCATAGAGGGAGGATATGATCTCCATTGCATTGAGACCAGCATTCTCAGCCAATGTTTTAGGTATCATCTCAAAACTTTCAGCAAACTTTGTGATAGCATATTGATCCAATCTGCAAGATAAACAGAAAAAGCATATAAACAGATCATTCATGTAATGTCATTGTCTTTATGCCTTGAAAACTTTTTGGGTTAAACAACAATCACAGTTATTAAAAATTACAAACACAAAGAACTAATACAAAAGGACAAGAATAGAAAGAAAATGCTTACCCTGTTTCTTTAAATGAGAATTCCCTGAGTCTTTTGGCTAACTCAATTTCAGTAGCTGCCCCTCCAGGTACTATTCGACTGTCCCTGCACATTGCCTGGAACAAAATGTACAAGTTTAGAATTCACTTCCTGCAACCAAACTCTCCACTGGGATTTTTAGCAACAATAACCTTGTAAGTATTGACCCCATCATCAACAGCTCGTTTCAAGGTCATCTAGTATACTATCTGTACTTCCTCGTAACACCACAGTGCAAACAGAGTTTCCACCTTCTTCATTTCTCACAACAGTGACCTATTTCATATAATTCATAAAAAGCACAAGCATATCATTTTGAGAGCCAAAGGGAAAGGAGGCAAGACAAATAAATAAAAAAAATCTACAGCCAAAATGATAGAACTAAGGTGATAATAAACATACTCTGGTGCCACCAATTTCCTCAACAGAAATTGAATCTACATATCCCAAGTCATCTGGGCTGGGTGGACTAAGCTTCAACTGTAGCAAGAACACAAAAGAACATCAGAATTCAACCAAAAAGAACTTTTAAAAACAGCATGAACAAATATTTCATACAATAAAAAAGGTTAAAATAGAAGATAACTCACGATAGCAATAGCACCAGTGGTGCGGCAAAATCTTCTCAGTTCAAACTTTGAGCTGATCTTCAGAACCATGAGTCTGCAAAAGTTATAGGTGCAATGAAAAATCCACTTAAGCGCTCCATTAACAGTGTTGCAAGCAAATGAAATGCGCATAATATGACCTTAATTTGGCCAAATACTATCCCACAACCCCTATAAATGGATATATTCAGAGGAAGAAAAAAAAACACAATGCAAAAAGCTAATGTACTTGTAACGTTCGCAGAAATGTAATGCCATTTCTCCGACAGCTGCTCCACTAACAATTACTTTGGCACCAGAATCTGCCACTGCTTTAATGAGCTCCTCAACCTTGGCTTCTTCAGTTTTTGCATAATTCTCAAGCTGTGGAGTTAAAAGTAGGTAGTTGTTACTATATCCAGTTGACTGCTATCTTCATTAACTTTTTTAGTGCTAAATATAAAGCTTCATGAATATTAAGCAGATATATCCCACAACATCGTGAAGTACATATAGAGAACAACAATAAATGTAATTGCTTCCAGGCATACCTGCTCAGCAGAGTGAATAAGGACAGTTCCCTTGGTTTCAGTTGCCGAAGTATCGACACCACCAACAAAAACAGCAACCTATGAATGCACATGAAAAAATAATTTAATTTGATAATTGTTAAATCACAAGATAATTAAAACAAATAACAATAAAAAAAAACATTAAAAAATCAGAGCAGCTTAAGATTAAATGCTATAAACCAGAAAAATAAACAGAAGTCTGCTCACCTTTGCCTTTTCCACTCTCTTCATGGTTCCCACAGTATCACCTTTCAAAACCATACCATGGACTATTGAAGAATTGTTCAAACCTCCTCCCACAAGCTTTGCAACCCGTACATTATCCACATTGAAGTTTGCTGGGTTCTTGGGACACACTTGAATGCATGCCTACAATGCAAATACATAAGAGCACACAAAAAAAAATCATAACAAAACAGGTAAAAGAACAACTAACTAATAATTAAAAGAGATTCAGTAAGTGCACTTACTTCAGAAATGAGATTACATAGAACATCTTCTTGTCCGAATTGCTTGCTAGCAACAGCAGCCTTCATACGAAAGATAACTTCCTCTTTATTCCTCACGTCCATGTTTTCAGATCCTGGCTCCACCAGCTCGCCTAAGATTTCAATTGCCTAAAAGTGCATTTGCAAACAGGAGAAAAAATCATATCAAGTGAGGAAGGCACACAAAAGATCTCCTTGAGACAACTGAACAGGCCATTTAAGCATATTCATCGAAGAGCAAACATACCTTGTCAATTGATTTATTGTAACCACTGATGATCTCACTAGGATGAAGGCCCATCCTAATAAGCTCATCCGCATTCTGAAGTATCTCTCCAGCAAAAGAGATGGCCAAGTTAGCCCCATCCCCAATTTCCTCTTGTTGGGCCTTGCCAGCTAAGACCAAAATTTTGGCAGCTGGATGCTGAACCTCAAGCTCATTTACAATAGTGGCAGCATCGTTGGTGACAAAGAGTTTGTCCAAATGATTAATAACCATCTTATTCATTCCTAATCACAGCAACAAAAAACATTAGCGTCAAAATAATTAATCCATGAAGGGACGAACCAAAAAAAAGAAAACACATAGATGTGATAAAAGCCATTTGGTTTTCAATTTGGCCATTGAATCCCAAACGAATAGACCTAAATCCCAAAACTTTCCAGCCCTGAATTCAAATCCCAAATGCCAAAATGTAGCAGAAATGCACATTTGTCGCTTACTCTAACTTACAGAGTTTGCATTCTCATTCAAAGAACAACATCACCAAAAAGTAGCAGAGACCCTAAATCAATAGAAACCCATTTGAAAAAGGGATTTTTTTTCTTAAGAAAAAAAAGCGAAGAAAGATACTTTGTGGATCGAGAAAAGGAAGTACCATTAGGGCCGAGAGATGTGCGAGTGATGGTAGATAACTGTTTACAAGCATCGATGTTTTTGAGAACAGCTTCATCGAGACCTGATAAATGCTTGTGTCCTTCCTTTAACATTGATTGTATTCCGTATGGTTGCATTGAGAACCCCATAGTTCTTTCTATCTTCTTTTACTTTCTTTCAAACAGAAAATAACTCAAAACCCTAACCCTAGCAAAGAAAAGGAGAGACTTGAAGTGAGATCAGTGTGAGTGTTAGCGCCTGTGTTCTGCTGTGTGTGAAGAGTTAGAGAATGCCCTAGAAATCTTAATTTAAAAATATACTGTGAGGTCATATGCCGTCGTTAAGAGTCTCTGTAGGATGACGACTTGTCGTTCCTCGTATGAAGAACGGAGAGCGACACGTCCTTCTTCCGTCAAAAGGAAAATATTACTTATTGTTATTGTTAAATAACGAGCTGATTTGCCCGCTTCGCTAGGTTTTTTTATCTATGTAGAAAATTGATTGATTTTATAAATGTTATATTTTATTATTTTAATATTTAATTAGTATAATTGTAATTGATAAAATCTGTTAAAAATGGTTTTTTTCAACCAAAATGTGATTGAATATTGCTATTGCTAAAAAACTTTTGATAAAATTTGTTAGAAAATTTGCTAAGAAGGTTAACTGATTTATTAGAAATTTGTTGTAACGGATACTCTGGTAAAAAGAAACCCCAGGTAAAAAAAATAACAACCCCGACTTGGACACTAAAAAATAAAAAATACATGTGGAAAAAAGGTCACCGTTTCTGAAAAGGAAAAAAAAAACAGTCTAAAATATAAATTTAACTTCAAAGACAAAGTTTTTTTTTATAAGGTTTATTCATCATATTATTATATTAAATATATTCAAGAAATTGTAGGTCATTTATTTTCTCTCTCTATATATTATTAGGCGAGACTATTAAATAAATATTAAACACATATACTTAGCCTCACATACTATATACTGTGATCGAAATGGGAAGTGATTTTTATATTTTTTAATTGTAGAAAACCTAAGCAAATTTGTAAAAAAAAAAATATTAGTTGCCTTTTTTCCCCAATAATATTAGATCTTACACATTATAAATAAAAATATTGCAATTTTTTTCAAAAAATAAATATAATTTTTTTGCGTGCTATAATTATTTATTTGCCGTCAAAAAAGAACAGTGTAGTTGAAACAGAAAGTGCCTCGTATATTTTTTAATTGTAGATAATCTAGGCAAATTTGTTTATCTTTTGTTTTTTTGAGTTATATTTTTTCCCGGGTAATATTAGATCTTAAATATTAAAAATCTAATTTTTTTATTTTTTTTCAAGAAATAAACTTGAACAAAAGATCACAAAATTAAAATTCAAAGCCAATTTTTTTTATAAGATTTATTCATCATATTATTATATTAAATTTATTTAAGAATGCTGATATTAATTTTTTTTAATGCAAAAAATCCGAGGTCATTTTTTTATCTCTTTATATACTTTTAGGCGATAATATTCAATAAATATTAAAACATATAATAATGACTTGTTTGCCGTTTAAAAGGAACAGTGTAATCGAGACAAAAGTGACTTGTATTGTTTTTTAATTGTAGATAACCTAGGTAAATTTGTTTATTTTTTGTTCTTGAGTTGTCTTTTATCCCCAGTAATATTAGATATAAAATGATTATTGCTATTATTGCAAAAATAATTAAAATTATCAAATTATCCCGAAAGAAAAAACACTCATAAACATTAACAAAAGAGTAAGCAAGAAAAAGAATATATTATTATTATTATTATTATTATTATTATTATTATTATTATGTTAATTTTCAAAAAATAAATATAATTTTTTTGTGTGCTATAATTACTTATTTGCCGTCAAAAAAGAACAGTGTAGTTGAAACGGAAAGTGCCTCATATATTTTTTAATTGTAGATAATCTAGGCAAATTTGTTTACCTTTTGTTTTATTGAGTTGTATTTTTTCCCGGGTAATATTAGATCTTAAATATTAAAAATTCATTTTTTTAATTTTTTTAAGAAATAAACTTTAACAAAAGAGAACAAAATTAAAATTCAAAGCCAATTTTTTTTTATAAGATTTATTCATCATATTATTATATTAAATTTATTTAAGAATGCTGATATTAATTTTTTTAATGCAAAAAATGCGAGGTCATTTTTTTATCTCTTTATATATTTTTAGGCGATAATATGCAATAAATATGAAAACATATAATAATGACTTGTTTGCCGTTTAAAATGAACAGTATAATTGAGACAAAAGTGACTTGTATCGTTTTTTAATTGTAGATAACCTAGGTAAATTTGTTTATTTTTTGTTCTTGGGTTGTCTTTTATCCCCAGTAATATTAGATATAAAATGACTATTGCTATTATTGCAAAAATAATTAAAATTATCAAATTATCCCGAAAGAAAAAACACTCATAAACATTAACAAAAAAGTAAGCAAAAAAAAAAAGAATATATTATTATTATTATTATTATTATTATTATTATGATGATGATGATGATGATGATGATGATGTTAATAATGGAAAATAAAACACAAATATCAATTTATCAAGGGATTAATATCAAAAATTAAAACTATAAGGGCCAAAATGAAAATTCAATATATTATCAATTTCAATCAAAGGATCCAATTGAAGAAATCGAAACTTATGTACTGTATTTATTGAATAATTTAAACCGAATCCGAAAATTAAAAGAAGGAGGACCGAACTGAAACATTGACATCCAATCAATTGCAATCGGAGGACCCAATCGAACTAAATCAAACTTATGCAACCAAAATCAGGACAAAAAACAAAATCAAAAGTCAAGGGACTAAAGTAAAAAGTTGCACAAATTGGAGGACTCTCCTGCACTTTTACGTGCAGGAGAGAGAGAGAAACGTGGCCGGCGGTTTAACCGATCCCCGACGCGTCCACGGGCATTTTTATGGTAAACGCGCCACTGCGGGAGGAAGACGTCGCCCAGAAGAACCGCTCTGTACGTCGGAATCTCGTCTCCGTCCACCGTATGACGCCGCACGCGCCACCTAAATAGGGCGTGGGGGCGTGAAACAGGTAGGCGCGTGTTTCACACGCACTGACAATAACCGGGAAAAAAAATAAAAAAATTTGGTCAATCACCGGACAGCCCCTCGACCGAAATTAATGTTTTTGTCTTATGCGGGGCCAGAACCATAATTAGCCATTTTAAATATATTATAAAAAAACTGCGGCGGACCGGACTCGACCGGTCCGGTCCGTACACGTGCAATTACATGAGTGACCCTTACCCTCAGCGCTTTTTACCCTCAGCCCGAGCTCTATTTTGTCTTATTACCGGGGTTAAAAGCGTCGGAACACTGTTCATGGAAGAGAAAAAAAAGACAGACGAACAACCGCGACGCACGGCCGAAAAATGGCCAGTCCACAGTGCAAATGTCTCTATGGCTACAGTACCGACCCCGAGCTCTTTTAGCTCTTTTGTTAATTGGTTCCAATTAATTGTTGACTAAAAAACATGGTGAGTAAATTATCAGATCAACTACCCATAAAAAAAAACAATTATTTTGAAAATAGTTTTTAAAAATAATTTTATAATACCCCATAGCATTGTCACCATGGTGAGTAAACATGTATTTCGAGGATTTTATTAGTAATTAATAAACATATTTTATTACTTTAAAAAATCCTAGATGCTAAAATAAAAAACCTTAACCCCATGTATACTAATAAGGGTTTATATATATATAACAATGAAAATAAACTATAAATTATCATAAAATAGGTTCACGATATTTTCTAATATATGATATATCACGTAAAACTATAAATTTTATAAAATAAACTTCTCAAAATACCCCTAATCTATACAATATATCATTGGACAAAAGTATTTACAATCCAAACTCTAAAAATGCTTTAAAATAATTTAATAAAAACAAATAATTAAAAGCTAGAAAAATATTAAAATCATGTTTAGTTTTATTATATTATTTATTGACCAAATTATATATATGTTGCCAATTATATATATACATATATATATATACACACACACACACATATGTATAATTGGCAACTATGATTATATGTATAATGATTTGTGATTATTTATAGGGTCATTATAGTTGGTATTAGAGCTCTAATCTAAGTTTAAAAGGATTTTTTTTTCCCTATTGAGTTATTGAATTATATTAGGATGACTCGCACAAGAAAAGGTGAGAAAATATATTCCTCATCTACATGGAGATTAGTCCAATAAAAAAGATCAAAGGAGGGGCAAGAAGAGAACCTTATAAAGGATATTATCTTTCCCATACCATGAGTGTCACCTCAATTGAGTTTGGGGAAGACAATGGGACCTCAAAACGATGTTAGTTCAAGGCAAGCAAAAAGTATCACATCTTGAGGAATTGAGACGATAACACATGTTGTAAACCTTATTTTGCATATTGATATAACATCCATAACTTAGTTTATGAAGCTAGTATTTGAAATGATATTCGATACATTGACCTTGACAACCCTAGTGGATTTGAAAAAATGCAAATAATGGTGACAACACCAACGACAAAAAACACTTGCAAATAGTATAGTCATATTCATGTGTATTGTGAAAAGTATGAGGGAGTTGGGATGTGAAACTTTTTTAGGGGAACCAAATATAAAGATAACAAATGTGCTTCGCATAATAAACAACACCTCGGATCAAATGCAAGTATCATAAAGTTTAAGAGTGAATTATGTCACCCATTTGTTTTTTTAAACAAAACAAGGTATTGATGAGATACAATATTAAAAGACTAATAGGGTCACGATCATGGATTGCTTTCAAGGTTTAAATTGAAAATTAGTTTTATTCATCATACCATCGTAAGGTGGAGAAACAAGAATTTCTAGCTTATTGCAAGGAGAAATATTGATGTTGGATTATGACCTCTTTATATTTGCCTTTTATTATGTTCCCAATTATCAACATAGGATTGAAATGATACACAATAGGCTCTAACAAGAGTTAAGGTAAGGTTTGATTGTCTTTAAGTTTGAAAAAAGTAAAGATCTCGATAAGACAGTTGAGACCTTAGAGATGTGTATGAAGAAAAGTCGACAAGGTTAAGTTGTTTTGGGCTGCAAGCACATAACCTCTCTTAAAACAAATAAAATATAGTTTAATCAATTCAGCAAAAGAGGAAGAACAATATCAAGATCAACTCATGGTGTTGAAATGGGGTTAACTGGAGGGCAACCAAATTGAAATGGTAGTTTTTTTCTAGAGAAACTTTAGAATAAAAGATGATCACTTTATCCTTAGTGTACCTAATATAGATAGAGACATCCGGGAGACTGTTCTGAGATGTCAAGACTATGTTACATCTATAAAGATGAACATAGGTGGTGGGATTACCTATGTTTAGGATGATAATGTTATTACTATTATTGAGTCTAGATCCCTTTTCAAAAGAATTACCCTTGGAAAAGTTGAGTTTGTTTAAAACTAGCCGCAATAGGTTTAAAGTCACCAATAATTCATTATTATGGATAAACCAACCAAGTTAGCATAGTCAAGTGAAAGTGATGATATGGATTGATCTCGTGTTTAGAATGGTCAGATGCATGACATAATATTTTATATGACTCAAAAGGAAACCAGAATAGTCATTGATGTGGTGGCAGATACCCTACAATTAAATTTATATCAATGCATGTATTGTTTAATTTCAGGGTAACATATTTATTTGTTATAAATAGATTTATAAGGAAATTGATATAAAATCCATGTAGAATAATAAAAAAAGGGTTGTTAAATATAAGTATTGATCGTGTTTATAAAGGGATTAAAGATAATATTAATAGGTGTGGGTGAGGGAAGATCTATTACCATTATAATTATATAACTTTGATGTCATTCTAGGTATAGATTAGTTGGGTATATATATAAGGCTTAAATGGAATGTTTCGTGAAAATAATAACTCTTCTAAGATTAGAGGGGGGGAAAGGTGATATTTAGAGGAGAAAAAATATTTTATGAACCTGTTTAATTTTGGTTATGACCACTAAAAAAGATGATATTGGAGGGGTGTGAAGCTTATGTTGCTCATTTAGTAGAGGCAAAGAAGGATGATATTCACCTATTGAACATTCTCATAATAAAGAAGTTCCTAAATGTATTAGATGAGTTACCAGCAGTTCCACTAAAAAGAGAAGTAGAGGCTATTATTGATGTGTTATCTAGTCCATCATCAGTAGCACAATTATCATATAAAGTGGAAGAATTAAAGATTCAACTACAAGGTACCTAAATAAAATATTTATATATCCTGGTAATTTGCCCTGGGACTCTAGTATTGTTTGTAAAGAAGAAGAATATAACTCTTAAATTATCTATAGATTAGAGACAACTAAATAAAATGATGAAAAAAAATAATTAATCACTTTCATGGATAGTTAATTTGTTTGGTCAACTAAGAGGAGTCATGGTATTTTTAAGGATAGATCTACGACCATGATATTATCAACTAAGGATAAAAGAGTTGGATATGACAAATACCGCATTTAAAACTCGTCATAGCCATTATAAGTTTCTAATAATGTTGTTTGGATTATAAAAATACACGGATAATGTATATGAATTTATTGAATAGAGTCTTTCGCCTATACTTTGATGATTTTATGATAGTATTTATAGATAACATTTCTGGCTCTTCTAACTTGTATATGAAATATGAGCAACATTCAAGGCAAGTGTTATTAACATTCACGAATCATGAATTTTATGCCAAACTAAATAGATATAAGTATTCCAATGACATGATTAGCTTTTAAAAAGATGAAGTGGGAATGCATGAAAGAATGTGAAAAGTGCTTCGAGAAACTGAAAAGAAGGCTTACAACTACACCAATTTTGATATATTTTTAGGAACTAAAGGGTTAGAGGTTCATATTGATGCACCGAAGAAAGGTCTAAATTGTGTGTTGATGTAACACGACAACAAGGTGATAGCTTATGCATCAAGAAACTAAAAACTCAAAAATTTATTATCCAATTATCCAATACATGATTTAGATTTGGCTGTAATAATATTTGTTTTACACGTATGGAGAAATCACTTATATAGGTATTAAGTTTAGATTTTCATGAATCATAAGAGCTTCAAGTATTTGATGATATAGAAAGAAGTGAACATGATATAGAAAGAAGTGAACATGCGACAAAAAAGCTGAGTGAAATCATAATCCTTAATCATTTCCACTCAATGTCTTTTTTGTATGTCCAGTTCTTTCCATGTTATCAAACACTTTAAGCTCTTATGATTCCCTCAAGCTCTTATGATTCCTTCAAGGATTGATATAACTAAACCTAATATTTTTCCTTATAAAATTGACAACTTAAACAACATCAATTGCTAACAAGATGTTATAGCTTTTGAATATAAAGTTAAAAGATTTTTAAAAGTATAATATAAACATTATAGTGATGTCATGCTAACATCAATAAGTTTATGATGTCGGCGAAACAAGTAACTCCCTTTTCAAAATAACAGTGATGCTTGAATTCACTAGATCTAGTTTGTAGTGCTCTAATAACATGTTTAGTATACCTCTAGACAATACAAAAAGTCATTTTTTGTATTAGCTAAAGTTGTTTTAGTGGAGAAATTTTTATTTCATTAAAAGAGATAGGACAAGCTTGTTATTAACTCATGTCAATCCAAATCAATATAAAAATTAAATTGCTAGTTATTATTAATTTTAAAATCTAACAAGGAAATCAACTTTTGTCTAGCTAAAAAGTACAAAGACAAGCTTGTTTAATTCTCTACATAAAATATAATTGTTTATATGATTTTTCTTAAACTAATCAAGACCCCAAGTCAACCCTTTTCTATTCAATGTTATCTAACATAAAATAAAATAAGTTATTCAGTCCACCATCATATACTAACACAAAACAAAATAATTGTTTATTTCAATCCTATTCAGTCCAATGAATAGGCATCTAAGCATTCCAAAAACTACTTAAAATACGATATCGTGGTTACATGCCCCACCAAACATCAATTAATTTTCTTACTCGAGCTATGCCATCTCTGTGGGAGGTCAAGTAGATGCAGCAAACAGACTACTATATTGCAAATAAATACTGAAAAAATACAAAGACAAAAACCCATTCTTCTCAATACGTTGCCTAATTCAAAAAAGAATAGGGGAAAAAACTTCAAATGTCTTGAGAGGCCATTCCTTCCTGCCATGCTAAGAGAACTGAAGAGGTCTTTCATTTGAAGTAGGAACTCCCATGAAGCATGTGTACGCTGATGGTAGTTAGCAAATTCCTTACCAGGACAAAGAAACCAACCAGCTACAACCTATCCTAAGCATTCTATGCTAAATTGTGTATAATGTGATAGCAAACGAACCAAAATTAGCAGGCACTGGCAACCACATTTGGAACGACGTTGTTTTCCGATGATACATCGGTTGAAGTAGCATCCCTGGCAGAGTTGTCAGCAGATAAATCTGATCCATTCTCTTCTTTCGCATTCACATCTCCGTTCATCTTCACAGATTCAAGTGGTGTAGCATCAACTGGTTCCTTTATGGACGCTGCATCTGTTTGCAAACTCTCTTTTCCCATCACCAAAGACTTCCCCTCTGAAATCTGTCACTTCAAGTTTTACAAGCCTAATCAGCACCACAAGGACACTAAATAATCTCTCCCTAAACAAGGAAAAAATTCGGAGTAAAATTACACAACAGGAGCAAATCTTGCCTGCTTTTGAAAATTTTGCTTGACCCTTTTTTCCTGCATGATTCTTTCGCGACCTGCATAAAAACTAAAATCATCCAGGATTGACGTCTTTCCCTGGTGATCCTTGAATATTTTAAGAATCTGAACACCCTTCTCAAAGATAACCTAACAGCCACAAACAAACAAAATTAAATGATAAACACGAGCAGAAAAGGTATGGTTGAGAGGCACTGTAAAATACACACGTAGAAAAGAGTTGGGTTGTGGGGTAGAGAAAGGGGGTGGAGGAAGAACATAATTTGATTACCTCTTGGGTATCCCTACTATTGGTCACAGGCTTGTTTTCATTGTTTTCAAGTGTTATATGCCTCAAACAACCATTTGGAACATCCTTAATAATATGCCACTTCAAAGGAAAGCAACCAGTCCACTTGTCCTGTTGCCAATACTCAACAGTTTTGTTAAAATCAACAGGCCCCACCATCTCTGCCAAACCAACAAATTGCCCACTGGTGTTGACCTTAAAAAGAAAATATTCGAGATTGTTAAAACTAGGAAAAATATGAATTGATAAACTCAACTTGCGGCTGGCAGAACATTAATACTCACTGAGAATAACAGAAATACAGGACAATCACTTTGATTCTCTTTGGCCTGTTTATATGCAGCATCCAGCTTCTTATTCCCATTAGGTGTGCTTGTCCACACACTATATTTGATGCTTTTGTGGACATCATCCTCACTGAATGATTTAATAACAAAGAACTTTGCATCGGAGTATTCTACAGGAAAATCTTCCTGATTGTACTGTTCCCTTTCTGGGATTTGGGGCAAATTACTATTGGAGATGTTCCGCCCCTCTGCTGTTTGTGTGACAGCTCCAAATTCCTTTTGGTTCCTGAAACTCTTGGCCCTTGGTCCTCTATTTAGCTCATTCAAACCATCCCGGTTTTCATTTCCATAGCCATGGCCCCTGGATTTGTACTTGTTATCAACAACCACCCACCCACGTCCATTTGTCCAAGAGTTATAGGCATAAGATCCAAAATCAGCACCAGCTCTGCTTCCATATTGACCATACATCCTGTTTCCATATTGACCATACATCCTGTTGTTTGGATTCATCAAGTTCATGTAACCAGATGCTTGGTCCATGCCAGATATTGGTCTTGTAGGATGAGAGTTCTGAGAGCGGATCAATAAATCAGCAATAAATAGACTGTCTAATATATTTCAAACTTGAAACTACAAGAAAACACGAGCTATAAAACATGGAACTTGACAAACCTAAACAACATAAAATAACCAGATCAAAGGAAAAGCTTGGGAGACTTTTTTAAGTTTTAAACATATCACTTCTCCTGGATAAGTTTTAAACATATCAAAGGATAAGTTTTAAACATATCAGTACTGAAAACCCTTAAATCAAACCAAAACAAAGAGGCTTTTATAGCTAAATTATGTCCATGGACTCCAAAATAAATAAATATTCAAACAAATAGAGATTGAAATACAATAATTTGATTTGCAAAAAATGTAAATAATCTAAAGCTTTAAATAAGAAAAAGGTAAGACTGCTGGTTTACACACCGGTGTTGATGAGAACCCTGCACCAGTTGCTGGTCCATTGCTTCTATTTACACTTCCAGCATTCACTTTGTTATTGGAGTTTCTTGTAGCAGTACCAGCAGAAAAGGGTACTTTGTCAGCTGTACCTGCAGATGCCACATGCCCTTGAGAATGATTGGGCTGGTTAGAGGGGTAGAACAAGCCCGCAGAAGTTGATGGATGGTAAAATGAACCGGGATACTGGTACTGCTGCTGTGCCCCATATAGTTGGCCATCATATCCCATGGTAGGAATGGGTGAATTTGGAGACGGATATGCGCTAAAAGGCGCATAACCATAGCCTTGGTTATAAATGAAGTTTCCATTATCGCCATAGAAATCCTGCCCAGCAGAAAGCAAAAATTCAACCCCTAGGATAACTGATAGCTATTACTTGCTTGCAGTTCCAAAGATTATACCCTCAATACTATGCAACATATAAAAAAGCCAATCTAGCTTATGAAGTTCAGACATAATAGCACCAGACTTCAAGCAAAGGAAGATTCATGGCCAAATATTTAGATGCTCTTGAAGTCAAAAGTGAGACCTTTTTTCCTATTTATGGTGGAAAAGTTTGATGAGACACATGGTTCTAAACCCTCATCCAGCATGAAAGCTTCAGAAACCATTTTTTCATGCAACCTTAAAAACAGCATGTACCACAAATAAGCAACAAGAAATAACAGCAGCTGCTCTTGAGTTTGAACTTGGGAGACTAGAATTTCTGCCATATTTCAATCTTCTAGATTAGCTTTCTACTCATTGCCATAGCTATCATAGACTGATGAAGAATGAACAGATAGCTATGATAGACTGAAGAAGAATGAACAGATAGCTATGATAGACTGAAGAAGAATGAACAGATAGCTACTGATCAGGAAAGTTACAAATGATGATAGCTTGACCAGTCTAATTAACTTAAATACCCATTTTAATAGACCTTGTAGGGCAATATACTCAGTACACATCCTGCATCTATTACATGCAATCAACACATACACATTAGGGGGGAAAGGTACACATTTGGAAGAGGCATTGTTGACCGTTATATTGGTTGTATTAGAAGCAAAGTCACTTGATCCATTTTGACAAGTAGAAGGCTACACCATCAATTCACTATAGAATCAAACCGGCTCACATATGTAGAGATTGGTTGTATTAGAAGCAAAGTCACTTGATCCATTTTGACAAGTAGAAGGCTATACCATCAATTCACTATAGAATCAAACAAGCTCACATATGGGAATCTTAAGAATCAAGAGTCAAGATTCCGAGATACCTTCATCGCAGGAGCTGGATTTCCAGCAGTCTTGGTCTGAGAATCTAATGACAAGTTCTCTAGCAAACCTGCAGCTTCTGAGAGTATATGTGAAGGAGGACCAACGAAAGAAGTCGGTCATAGATACATTCATCACCAACAGCAGAACAAAACAAATAAAGTCTCAATCTTCATCCTTGAAGGCACATCTAGCATGATTAGCAACATCCTAAAATACATATAAAATACCATTCTTTTCCAGGAAATATTTAATTTATAATATGCACCAAAAAGTAGTAAACCCCACATTTTTAAACTGATTCAAAAGCTTAACAGGAAAAGTGAAACTCGTTCATTTACAATTTCACATTCACGTCCATGAGAAAACCCAACATCAAAAGAATTCTTCAAAGATAGATTTTGATTAGAAAACTAGAAACTTCGAATTCAAGTCCACACAAAATACAAACCCTATCAAAAAAACTCCAACACAAATACCACAAAAAAGAACTCAGTCAACACCATTTCAATCAACCGAGCCACCATATATGCATAAATAACACGTCTAAAATCAAGAACGCAACTTTACTTACTTCTCCATTTCAGAACAAAATTGACTCAAGAACGCAACTTTACTGACTTCTCCAAATCTATAGATAAAACCCATCAAAACCCATGTTCCAAGGAGCTCAAAAGCATAAAAAAACAATAAAAAGAGCAAAACACTAATAATTCAACACTCCAAATCTTGAGAAAGAAAAAAAAAAGTCCCAGATAAGAGGAGTTGGCAAGGATACTGTCAGCAGCAGAAGGAACAGCTTCCATGAGTTTGTTGATGAGATATAGATCGAAGGAGCGACAGAGAAACACTGGGAGGAGGCGGGTGTTGGGTTCTCAGTTGTTTTAGGTCAAGCAGTGAAAGAAGAAAAGGAAAAGAGGGGAGGCTTGGAGAAGGGGTAGCCGCCAAAAAAACCCTCCAAGACTTAGGGTTTTTTTATTCAAAAGACGATACAGTAGCTACCAAGAAACGAGGTGTGTGTCTCTCAATGGCACCACGAGTCAACTAGATTAGATTTTCTTGGTTTATATCTACTTTATGTCTTCCCTCTTGGAATTGTAGATAGAAAAGAGGCATAAAAGATGGGGAGAGAAAGCAAGCCAGCCATGCCCATTGCTCACTGTTAATATTATTACTAGATGGTTGGTTGTGTACGCCATAAATGCGCTTTCAGCCTGAACCGTTGAAGGTAATCTAATACTAAAATTTTCCAGATGTACGATATTTAAAGAGTTTATGATCTAATAAGTTTCGAGTTTAAATTAAGATGTATAATTTTTATAAAAGTTTAAAATAGTTTAAGTTTTATTCACTCATCTAAATTTATAAATGTGTTTTCAGGCTGAATTGTTGAAGGTAATTTAACACTAAAGTTTTCTAGATGTACGATGCTAAAGAGTTTATAATCTAATAATTTTTCGAGTTTGAATCAGAATGTATAATTTTTTATAAAAATTTAGAACAATTCAGGTTTTATTCACTCATCTAAATCCATAAAAAAATAAAATTATTGGAAATAGTATAAAAATATAAAAATCTGAGACAGCTAAAGTCTTACTTATTAAATATTACCGAAGTAGGATTTGTCGCATAAAAAAAATAATAATTTAACACCAAAGTCATGTTTTTTTAGCATTGCCTGCGAGAACTGCCACAGGTAACTTTCCATGTTGCTTCAATTACAAAATAAAAAATAAAATAAAAAATTATGAATCCACCTTCTCTTCCCAACTATTTATATGAAAAGGTTCAGAACAATAGATTTGAAAAGAAAATATATATAAAAAAAATACAATTATAAATTTAATATTTTAGGAAAATTGTGATTTCTTCAATCTAAATCTTTACTTTCTTTCAGCTTTTGATTTTTAACAAAAATATGTTTTTTTATTGTAAATAGTCATTTTTTTTTAAAAAACATATCATAATCTTAAAAGGAAGTTTTAAAAATATTTAAATAATGTCTCAATATTATGCATGTGATTGAAGAGGAAAACAATCATGTCAAAAATATATTAAATATTTTTAAAAAAATATGAATTTTATTTTTATTGAATATTCATGAGTATTTTTTTCATATTAGTTACATGATAATTGAAAAGTTTCATAGGAACCTATAATGTTATCCAATTGCCATGGGAAATTTTTGAACAACAATTGAAATATCATGTTAAGCTTTTATCATTTCAATCAAAATCCAAAAAAAAAAAAACATAGAAAGGAAAAAAATAGAAATGGGTCAAGTATTTGGGTCAAAGATATTGGGCTTGTTTGCACAACCTAATAGAAAGGCTAAAAGGATTGTATAGGAAGCAAAAGGAAAATAGATGGATCAAAAGGTATTTTTTTAGAGAGCTGGCTATGTGGTTTTCTTCTATTTTTTTTTAGTTTGATTTATTTATTTGTGTTTTCTACTATAATTTTATATATTATCTCAAAGTCTTAAAATCTAATAAAAACCTTTAAACATGTTGAACACATGAAGATATAAGATTATCAACTCACAAAACACCGAAAATAACTCACAAAAAGTATGTGATAAAAAAACAAGTGATGAGCAAAAGAAAATAAATAAAGACACATTTGTATTACACAATTAAAAAGCTCAAAATATATTTTGAAGTATTGGTCCTAGCCCCTTGCTTCTAAAATTAGTTTTGAATGGGGATGTTTATGAATATGTATCTAAGTGTTTGGGAATGCATTTGAAAAGCGTTTTTGAAGAGAAAAAAAATATTTTTATTTTAAATTTTAAAAAAATGATGTTTTTAGATTATTTTGATATGCTAATGTCAAAAATATATATTTTTTTAAAATATTATTTTAATAAATTTTTGAACGAAAAACATTTTAAAAAACAAGTTCAACCACACTCTCAATCAGACACATAATAAGTTGGGTTTTGACTCATGATGTCCAACATAACACTCTCAATCAGACACATAGTAAGTTGGGTTTTGACTCATGATGTCCAACCTAACTTATGATGTTTTACAAAGTATAAATCAGATCCATTCAACTTTTTTAATCTAAATATTGTAGTTCTGAATGACAATATTATTTAAATGTCATATTTTGAGATTCTAATATATTATTTTTTAACCTACCCTCGTCAAATGAAAATCTTTACCTTGTACTGTTTTGATTTTACTCGCGGCTAATTATCTAGTCAACAAAACTATAATATCATATCGAAAAACCAATTTGAAATCTAAAACCTTTTAATTTTTAAATAAAATTCATAATATAATTTATATTACTCTTCTTCACGACAATGATCAAATGCTGAGCAGCTCACACTCGACACTATTTATGGGCACAAGATCACAGTGGTCAGCTACAAATGATTCAAGCAAACTGCACATCTAGGATTGGAGAAAAAACTTGCCCCACCGAGCATGCGCGACTCCAAAGTACAGTCGTGCTTGCTCAAACAGAAAAACTAAAACGACAAAGATGATTCAGCCCTTCTTTTCAACTTTCTCCAATGGTGTTTTACTTTTCTTTCTCTATGTTTAATCAACTCTATTTGACGTCTCCCTCCATAGGAGTTTTGAGCCATCATTTGAACTTTAATCATGCAGAGTTGAAAGAGAAGAAAGCTGGAGAATTTAGAAAGCATTGGATACCACCATGCCAAACTGTTTCTAGTAGATAGTGTGGCTGAGGTCGAAAAGAATATGTGAGATGCTTTTCGTAAACTGCGGTTAAATTACAGTTTTTGGTAGGATCCACAGTTGTAAAAAGTAAAACAGTTTGGCTCTGCGGTGAGCCTCAACCGCAGAAGTCACCACAGAACCAAACACCCACTTGATCATCTTTCCTGTCTTCAAAGGCATAGCTCTCTTAACTTTCTCTCTGTCTTGCATTATTAAGTTATAAACAACAGCATGATTCACAAGCCGAAAAAGAAAGAAAGCATTAGCCATGCGGGACACATGGGAGCTCTAGCCGCACACTTCAAATCAATATGCTTCTACTTTCCATGCACAAAGCACCACTAAAAAACAGTTTCTATTGATGAGACTATCCTCTCCTTATTGCCCTTTTTTTTCAACTTCTCATATAATCTAATAAGTTTTATTACTGGTAAGAATGGGATCAGTTCAACCCGCCACTGGCAGATTAACTTCCCTCAGAACTTTTGCAGCGTCCTCGGGGAAAACAGGATTTATGTAGCAACCAGATCCCATTTCAAATCCCCCGGCACCACTCAACTGAGGTACTATCTGTAAAAACCAGTGAGCATAAGATAATTCTGATTCTTTAACCTGGAGGGGAGAGGTCTGGATCATGAAGTTAAATGGTGGGTTGTTCAGTTGTAGAGACATCTTCCTAAGCATGAGCTTCAGCAATCCACCGAGCTCAACCATCTGCAGAATTCCACATAAATCAGAATGAAATGACAATCATGGAAAGAACCCTTACCATGTGCAATGACAATTACAGGAAAGCCTTTATCTGAGGCTCAAAATCGTCACATGGTTTAAAGGCTATACGAATTACGTGAATAAAATGTACATTTTATACTTCACAGTGAAAAAAGGTGTGGAGAAAACTCTACATGCCAAATTATAGTCCATTGCTTTATCATAATCAACCACACTTTATCATAATCACTATCTTAAGCCTCACCTACCAAGGTACCATCCTTGAATACACTACCACAATAAATCTGTTTTTATCTCATTAATTTACTTTTAGTTATTCCATCAGATGGCACCTTACTTTTCCCAAATAAATATAAAGACTCTTTAATAACTTTACAATTGTCTCTGTATTAACATTATTCTTTTTGTTTCTGAAAAAAAAAGACAGCAATATTTTCTTTTGCAAAATTATACCAAATAATTATCAAAAATGAAAAAAAGATCCAAACACACCTTTCAAATACTCATTCTACATGTGATTCCTTGCTATTCTTTTCAAATTTTAAGATTTAAGGGATAAACTGGTACAGGACAATAACTGCCCCAAGCTCAAGCCATGAACATTTAGAATCGAATTCTGGGTTCATCAAAATCAAGAAATACCACCCTTGTTTTTCATTATGGTTTAAATTTGACCTGACAAAATAACCTAAGGATCATAAATGTAGATCATGATGCCTTAATGACTATTTTCACACCCTTTTCCTCTTTACAGAGGGATGAAATTAATTATTAAAACTCCAATAATGTCGCTGTCAAACCAAAAAAAAAGGGGAGGGGGGGACGATATTAGGTTGTATTTGAAAACCTGTGCAAATATATAAGAATCAATCTGCAGAGCCAATAGCTGAAAATTACCTTATCACAATCAAATTCATGGAAATGAGAGGAGTGGGCCCCTGGGAATAATCCACATCTCAAAAGGATATGTGGCGGCAAAAGGAACAATGGAGATAAAATGAGTCGATTCATCAATTAATAGTTCCTTTTGCTTGAACTTCACAGAGACTGCATTTTCCTGTCTTTTTAAAGTACTCATTCATGCCCTCAAATCGAGCAGAAACTGCTGAGGGAATAATGGGAAGAGCCAGTAATTGGCTATGAGAATGACTCATCGATGCTCCAGCTGATGCACCATGGTTCTTGAACACCTTAAAGTGTGAAACAAAGAACATTGTCAGTTCAATTGCATATCAATGCAACAGAGAAACAAGTTCAAATGCAATTGACAGGAAAGCAAAGCAGATGAGAATGCTCAAAAACGCATGCATGTGCATGCAAATCTCATGGGTTTTAACTTTAAATGCAGCCTCCTTTTACTTATGCAGAAATGAGGACACAAGGCAAAACAGAAAATCTCCATGACAGTGAAACAATGCTAATTACTAGTGAAACACCCCAAAACAATAAGCGCAAACATTTTAAACTAAAAATCTCCCAATTCAACTAGAAAAAGCAAAGCTACATGTGTTCATTGATTCAAAACTCCCTGGAGCATAAATATCCACACACACACTTGAACAAAATCCAATTCCATAGATCCACATTAATGAATCAACTAAAATCCCATCACTGAACGTGGCCAAAATAAAATAAATTATTAACTATTAACTAAATGAAAAAATTAAGAATAAATAAATCATGTTCAAATAAGTTCATATCTTGACAATCATTAACTGATAAAACCAACAGATTGTGACTCATTGATGCTCCAGAAGATGCAACATGGTTCTTGAACACCTTAACAATGAAATCAAGACGGTTTCGGGTTCAGGTTGCTACTAGTGCAAAAGCTAGACAAGTCAAATCACACCTTAATCGTAGAGCATGAAGAAGAACTCTGAAGGCTAAAGCTATGAACCATTGTTTCAAGAGTACAGACTCCAAACCTGTCCTTCCAAAGCATTGACAATGAAATATAATTTTGCAAAATGAACAAAAATATACCCGCCTGGTACCCATTCTAGGAGCAATAGAATCACTAGTTCACAAAACATTGTGTGCCAACTAGGCTAAATCATCATCATCATCATTCAAAGCCTTAAAAAATTTCTTCTTTAAGCTAATATCAACAGTTCATTATATATAGATAAGGCTTAATTTTTTTGCTACAAATTCAAGATTCAATAAGAAAAAACCTTACCAAAAATACAGAAAAAACTGAAAAATCTACTAAAAAGAAATGGCCCAGAAGAAATTTAAATTTATGAATTAAATAAAGAGCCCGTCACAAAAAAAAATCACTACAAAGAAAATTACAGTAAAAAAACAAGAACAAACCTGCACGTATTTAATGGATTCAACAGAAGCAATCTGCTGAATCCTCTTCTTATAAGCAAGCAAAACTTGGCCAATATCTCTCGCCTCCATATCACATAGATGGACCGAATGAACCGGGTTCTCTATCACCACATCGTGAAACCCAAAGCCGCCAATGGCCCGAGCCGGAACACCCATATCCTCTTTTTCCTCACACGGGCCCTCGATATTCCTGCTCAGGGCGGGGTATAGATTCTCAATGACCCGGAGCTTCCAATTCGGGTCAGACGGGACCCGGAAGATTTCAGGCGCACACTCATGCTCGTTGCCGATGCAGAAAGGGCATGAGGAGTTGTCGCCGGGGTTAGAGTTTTGAGGGGATTTGGATTTGAAATCAGTGGGTCTTTTGGCACGGGCGGGTGAGAAAATGACCCATCGGTTTGCTACTGGATCGTGCCGGAGCTCGGGCCTCCGACCCGTATTTTGGCCTTGTGATGACATTTCTTGCCGGGCGTCTGGTATTGAAATATCTGGTGCTTTGGTTTTACATGGGAGAGTGGTTAACCAAATTGTTGACTTTAAATTCACTTACGTCCTCGTTCTTTTAATTTTTTCACGTCGAGTCATTTGTTGTCATGAACAGCCTTTTTTTCCTTAACCGAAGCAGGCAAAACTGTCCTTTTCTAATTTGTCAATTTTTATTTTTTTTTCTTATTGAATTTCCCTTTAAAAAATCAAAAAATAAATAAATGATTGAAGACTATTGTGGTTGTGAGAGTTTTCTTTGTAAAAAAAATACATCAATATATTTTTTCTTAAATTTTTATTTTAAATATTAGAACATCAAAATCATTTAAAAATATTATTTTAATATTTTTAAAGTGAAAGCTATTTTAAAAGTGCATCTAAAAAAATATAAAAAATAGGACCAAATGAGTAGATATAAAAAAATATAAGAATTTTAAAAAAATTAAATTAGAGACATAGTTGTGTTTGTAATATTCATGTATCATTAACAGCTAAAAGAGAAAAAAAAATCAAAGGTTTTTAAATTTTACAAAAAAATTCTACTAGTTATGGCCTTATTTTAATATTAGTGTTTTATTTCACAAATATCTTTATCCTCCTTTTTTTTTCAAAAAAGGATTGATGGTGACCAATTTATGAGTTTTAATATAAAAAGTTTATATTCATATGTGTGTTATATGTATGTTTGGAAGTATGATTGTAACTTGCTTTTAAAATGTGTTTTTTTATTAAAAAATGCATTAAATAATACTTATTTTTATTTTTTAAAAATTATTTTTGATATCAACATATCAAAATGATCTAAGAATATCAAAAATAATAATTTATAATAATTAAAATAAGTTTTTTTAAAAAAATTTA
Source organism: Salix viminalis (assembly GCA_029228465.1). Lineage (NCBI taxonomy): Eukaryota > Viridiplantae > Streptophyta > Magnoliopsida > Malpighiales > Salicaceae > Salix > Salix viminalis. The sequence goes on along the minus strand of CM055444.1, from coordinate 8,600,212 downwards.
AAAGTATTTTCAAAACACAATGTCAAATAGTGTTGAAAAAAGAGAGGGCGTAAGGCTTTTGTGTCATTTCATATACTAATGCATGCCTCCTCTTTCTTTTTCTTTTTTTGGAGAGTGTTTTTTTCCCTGAATAATGATTGTTTCTATAAAAAGTCCGAATTATGAGGAAATTATTAAGTGTAATTTATTATTTGAGAATATTAATTATATTTTAAAAATAAAAATATTTCATTACAAACTATTTTTTTGAGATAACATATTTTATACCACAAAGTTAAGATCACGAATGGAGGATATTATCTATATTTAACGGGAAAAATATTTTTTTACCATCAACACTATAGTTATAATTCCAAGTTAATTTTGAAAATCACACAAAACAAATGTTAGATTTTATGGATGCATTTTATTTTTATTATATTGTTTTTCTATTAAGAAACATAAAAATATTTTATCTATACTTAACAAAACATTTAAAAAAAAACATTATGAATTGAAAAACTATGAAAAAAGTTTATAATGCTAGTTAAATATTTATATAAAAAGTTAAACTTTCTTTTAGCCTCGACTTTTCTAGAGAACATTTTTTCTAAATTAATGCTAGTTTAATTTATGCATTTATTTTTTAAAACTTATATGAACATTTTTTTTCTTCTAAATACACATAGATAACTTTTATTTTTATAAATGCATCATGCAAAAATATTTTATTTATATCAAATATATAAATTAAAAATCAAGGAGGGGTTCATGCCTAAAATCTCATTTTCAATATTTTCACCTAAGAATTATCTCAAAACTACAATAAACTATGAATCATTTGTTAGTCCCAAAATCACTTTGGAAACAAAAATCAACCAGATAAAAAAATTCTAAATGGCAATCTATTTTTTTTTCACACATGAATATAGAAAATAATAATCACCATCAAACTCTTTTATTGAATGAAACATTTTGACAACAAGATCAACTAGTTTTATCGTGGAAATGTGGCCAATAAATAATTTTATCTCTTTTCATCATTATCCTATAAAATTTCTATATTTTTTCTCAAATCCATAAATTAAAAAATAAACAAAATAAACTTCTAAACTAGACTCAAAAAAATCAAATTGTTTGAGATTGGTCATACATTTTCTTCATGTTTCACATTGTGTTCTTCTAACTTTTAATTTTGTCTTTTCTAATATAACTTTTCACCTACTTTTTTTTTTCTTATTCTATAACCCGCTTTAATTTTGGTTTAAAAATTTATTTTCTTGACATTCTAGTTCTTGTGTTTCAAGAGCAAAGAGAGAAGACACTTGAAAGGAATAAAGGAGAGAGAAAGTCAATGGATAACAAAAACTTGTTATTCTTTGTTTCAAACGGTTTCATTCAATGAGAAGAGTTCAATGATGTTTTTTTTTATTATTTCAAAGAGATGAAAAAATAAATCGAGCTCTATTTATACTTTATTAATCTTGCTTATTTTTATTTTTACTATTTTGGAAATGTTATGGGGTTGATATGTATTGTCACATGTCATGTCACTTGTTGTTGTTTTTTCAAAAAAAAGGCAAGCACCCTTAAAAAGTTTAAAAAATGGTTTAAACACAAGCACATTGAGCTTCTTAAAAAAGCTTCTACAAATGAAGTAGGGGACCTCAACCAACATGCATGCATGGTTTATTTATTTATTTATTTATTTTACTATTCAAGATTGAATTTTTTATTTTTTATTTTTTTTTTTTATTTGCTACTAGTTGTGCTTTAAATTTATTTTGTTTTGATTTTAATAGGTTTATCGTGAACTTAAGCAAACATCTTGAAAATTGGTTGGTGTTGAATTTCACAAGCATCTATTTTATTTGTATAATTAAATTAAAAACTCTTTTAGAAAAAAAAACAAATTTTTCAAATATAGTATATGACTAAACACATGTACACTTTGATTGTGAGGGAGAATAAGTTTTGTAATTTATTTCAATTTGTTTTCAACAAGGTTATTGAGGTCTTAAATAAAAAAACTTGGGCTTATGCTTAATTTTGCAAGCATTTGTTTTTTTGTATCATATGATGAAAGAAGAAAATAGTCTTACAAGATAGAAAAACAAAGTTATTAAACTTGAAAGAGATCATGATAGGTTTTGTGATTTTAATAGATTAACACTTGTTTGATCTAATATAACATTGTCTCATTATTATTTGTTAAAAAAAACGTCATTTCTTTTAAAAAAATAAATCAAATAATATTTTCACTAGTTATTTGAATTGTTTTTAGACAAACAAAGTCGACCAGGTAACATTGAGATAACTCCTAATTGATTTGGATTAAAGTCTAAACTATTCGAGGAATACAAGTTTGAAGATTTCAAGATTGACTTGTTGGATGAAATTTAATCATATTGTTAAAGGGTTTTTCACTATTTAACCAATTATTTTATGTCAATAAAAATTAATCTAATTCACGACATAACAACAATTATCCTCTTCACTATATAAAAAGGTAATCCTTTTTCTCCATTTTTTCTTGTCTTTCTAACAATCTCAAATTTAATTACTAGATTTCTTGTATCTTTAGAGTCCAAATAAAGGAATTTTAGTCTATTACCTTTTATTTTTAATATTTTTCAAGTATATTTTTAATATTTTTGCAAGTAGAATTATTAAGATGATATTTTACAAAATTTTCCAACTATACCATAACTTTTAATAATATTATACTTGTTTATAGTAATATTATCAATTGTTTTATGATTAATTGTACATGAATTATCAATTTTATATGAATCTAATATGTATTTTTTTAAAAACTTTCTGGGAATATTTAATGAGAATAAAACATCTAGTTTTCTATTTTTTAATTACTTATTTAATACAATGTTTTCAAATTTATTTTTCTTTTAATTTTCTCACATACTCTCGTTTAAAATATCATGATAAATACTTTTAAAAAACTTTATTTCTATATAAAAGATATATTGATAAAAACAAAAAATCTTTTTTTTTACTGGAGAATATAAAAAACAAAATTAGTAATTTAATCGAAAGTAAACCCGTCGCCATTGATGAGCTTTCAGCAGTAAAAATCATATTAAAGTTGAAAACCTTCAATTTCTTACTGCAAGACCACCGGTAGGAAAAAAATCAATGAGAAATTACTATTGCTTGTGTTGTGGTTAAAAACTAAAGAATATTTTTATTTTTTATTTTAAATTAATTTGTTTTGGTATTTATAAGTTATTTTTATGTTTTAATATCAAAAATAATATTTTTTTTAAAAAAAAACATCACTTTGATGTATTTCTGAATGAAAAACAGTTTTAAAAGTAACGTCAAATCGTCAACCACATTCTCAAACCCACACTAGCCTTGTTTGACACTGCGTTTCAGAAGCGTCTTTGAAAAAAATAATTTTCTTTAATTTTTATTATGTATTTTAAAGTTAAATTTTTTGGTGTTCTTAGATCATTTTCATGTGTTGATATCAAAAATAATTTTTAAAAATAAAAAAAAATATCATTTCATGCATTTTAATAATAAAAAATATTTTCAAAAATAACTTCAACCAAACTTTCCGAATCATGCATTTAAGTGTGTAAACCATGTATATGTAGAGAGGTAGGTGGTGATGGCTTAATTATTATAATTATGGTTTATTTTTCAAAGGGATTTGTGAGACGACTCCTCATTCCACCTTGGTGTCACCCTGTTCTCCTACCGACTTGTGTTTCTGGTCGAATTTTCTTATTTTAAAAAATAAAAAATATTTTAAAATTATTATTATTATTTAAATAATTTTAAAAATTGTGGTGAGGGGAGATATTGGATGGACCCACCTCGCAAGTTAAACTGTTGTTCACGTGTAAGATTAGGCTAAAAATTTATATCCAGTAATTGTTGACCGACCGGGGGTGGGAATTGGATGGTGGTTAATTATTGAGAGAAAAAAATATTTATTTTTTACTTTCCCCCACTAATGGCTGGATGAATTTTCATTTGTGTGTTTGTTTTTGTGATGGAGATGCTTTTTAAAATGATGAAGTGACTGTTTGGAGTGTGGTTGCGGTTATTTTTTAAAGTATTTTTCGTTCAAAAATACATTAAAATTATATATTTTTTTATTTTTTAAAAATCATTTTTGATATCAGCACATCAAAATGATCTTAAAACACCAAATTTTATTAATATAAACTTAAAAATCAAAATAAAAAATTTCATTTTTTTTCAAAAATGCTTTTGAAAAGCACTCCCAAACACCCCCAAAATATACTGCTTGTTACTGCTTTCACACCGTGTTTTTTTTAATTGTTTTTATCATTTTAATATACTTTAAATTATTTTTATCATTTTTAATAATTTTTTTATCATTTTAATATTTTTTATGTTTTCTTTTAATGATTTTAATATTTATTTTTTCATAATTTCTTTTATCATGTTAATATACTCTAAATAAATTTTAAAAAATAAAAAATATTATCTCTCTCTATATATTTTTTAAGTTCGCCCCACTATTAGCTGGGTAATTTTTCACTGATGAATGGATTTATATTTATTCGTGTGTTTGTTATTATAACGGAGATATTTTTTAAAATATTATTTAAAATTAAAAATATATTATTTTTTAAAATATATTTTTAATACAAACATATTAAAACCTTTGAAAAAACACATAAAATATATTTTTAAAACAAAAAATAATTTTAAAAGTATTCTGAAAAATATAAAACACCAGACCATCGAACGATTGCTCCACCATATGGTCCGGTGAGAAGGAGTTTGCCAAGCCATTTAGAATTGCAATTTATCATATACCCTCTTATAAATGTTATTTTTTTAAAAATATATTTTTCAAACAATTATAGGAATTAAAGCAAAGTTCCAGTGGAGTAAATATAATTTTTAGATTATATAATTCAGATTCAAACTATGTAAATATAAATCAAACGACGACATGAAGACTTTGGCACTGCGTTTCAAAAATATTTTATTTTTTTATTTAAATTAATTTTTTGATGTATTTAGATTATTTTCATGTGCTGATATCAAAAATATTTTTTAAAAAATAAAAAACAAATGAAGTTTTTTTAAAAACAAATGAAGAAGTAGCGATGAAAATAACGATAATAGAAAATGAAAATCCGAGGGAGAAGAGGAAATAAATAAAAAAAGAAAAAAGAAAAAAAAAGTTAGCTATGCTTACCGGACAGTCCGAGGAACAGCACTGATATCGTGCGATGAGTTTTGACAACTGGTTCTCATGCGAATCCAAACAAAACCGGTATACCGTATGCATACATCCGTATACCGCCATCCATACATCTGTATACCGTCATGCATACATGCAGCACATCGACCATACGATGCACATATGCAGGATACCCATGGGATATAACATGTGTATACCATGCTCACATTCCTACTCGTACATATACATGGGATTTTTTTTTGATGTTTGGTATTGTGATGTAAGATATTTTTTTTAAAATATTTATTGTTTATAAATATATATATATATATATATATATATATATGAATATTTTTTTATTTTTAACACTAATATATTAAAATCATCGAAAAATATTAAAAATTATTAATTTTTTTTCAAGATAAACATATTTTTTAAAAAATAATAAAAAACATAAACAACCGCACCAGAGTCCCAAACATGTTCTAAATTTGTATGGTTTTATCTTATATCTGATAGGTGATTCTAGAAGAGTATTATATAACATGAATTTTACTTTTTTAATGGCCTACAAATAAAAAAAACTTTGACTCATTACTTTGTATTTTAATTAGATGAATCTCACAGCAATTGTTATATATGGCAAATTGATTACCAAAAACAAAAAAAAAATGTCTTGATATCTCTAGCATGTGTTTTTATAAGGAAATATCGCTCTTGATTATTATATTTAACTTTGTAGAATTGAGAGGTAGGCAAGTAATCTCTAAATTCCCGACGAGATATACTCAGAGAGTGTGATAGTGATTGTTTAAAAAAATATTTCTTGTTCATAAATATATTAAAATAATGTATTTTTATTTTTTAAAAATTATTCACATTAAAATAATATGAAAATACCAAATACATGTGATTGAAAACAAATAAAAAAAATATAGTTTTCTCAATTTTTTAAAACTTTTTTAAACATAAAAAACAAACACGTTTTGTATCCATAACATTCAACTACACGTAACTCTTTCTTAACACATTTATATCAATTTTAAAATTTTATGCATTTTACACATAAAAAAATCTAATTAAAAATTTGTATGTATTTTAAACACATTTACACATGTTGAAAAAATAATGCATCGCTTCTAACCGTATACATATCAAAATAATCTATTTTTTTTTACTATTTTAAATATGATAAGTTATCGATCCTTAAAAAATATAATATATTTATAATGTCATAAAAAATATTTTGTTAATCAATATATATAATAATTTTATATAAAGTCCATTGAAAATTCTTTTTTTCTCTTCAAGATATCAATTGAAAAAAACCATAATCTCTAGATTTCTCAACATGCATAAACTTTAAACTCCAATATACATGATGCTAGGATAACTCCTCATCTCTACACCCACCCATTATTTCAAAATTCAAACCCTAACCTTTTTCCAAGTTAGAAACATGAAATTTAATGAAATTTCATGATAATTTATTACTGAGATAGATCTGTACAATCCATCCATGTTTATGCATGCATGCCCCCATGTATTGTATGTATCTCTTGACCAAACCACCTATACATACACCACAAATACATGTATTTATACACCCCCCCATACCATAGAGCCATATCTTCTCTCTCTACACAATGCTAGAATATCCTTTTGGTCATAAGAAAGCCACATTTGCATTCTCAATGTTTTTTTATACAAAATATGGATCATGTGGTAGATAAGAGTAGCTTCATAGATAGCATCTAGAGAGAGAAAGAGAGAGTAGTTTTTAGTTTTTACTCCTTGGGCAAAAAGAAAGGCCAAGAGGAGAGAATTTCTAGAGTGAGAAACACACATACATCCAGACACAACAACAAGAACTCCACCACCCCCCACCCCCACCTTCTATCATTTTAAGACACACATTGTAATAAGAGAAAACACAAACTCAAGAGACCAAAAAAGAGAGAGTCTTTGCCCAAATCAAATCAAATATTTCTCTCTATGTGTCTTGCTTTTCTATCCTAACAACAACCCCTTATCTATCAAAACGAAAAAAAAAGGTTTTTTTTTTTTTTCATCTGAAAAATAAAGGGGCGATCTTGAAACAATCGGCTGCTTATTTTTCATAGCTCCGATCGTTGTTGTTTTTGTTTGTATCGAAGATCGATCTGTGAGTGTTTTTCTTTTCTTTTGTGGGTTTTCTTTTTTGATGATAGTAATCTCTGTGCTTGCTTTGTTTGATGATGATCGGTTTTGATTTTGTTTTGAAACAAAAGGGTTATCGAGTTTTTTTGATGATCGGGTTGCAGATTGTTTGTTAAATGGTTAAAGATTTTAACTTTTTGAAATAAGATGAAATATATACTTTTTTAGCTTTTTTTTTCTCTTATGGATTCGACTGATGGTGTTTAGATATGCTTGTGTGGTTGGTTTTAAGACGATATGATTTTGGTATAAAGTAAGAGTGAGTGACGAAATGGAAAATAAATAATAAAACATCATTTTCTGGAAATGGAATGACAAGCAATCGTTTAGATTTTGTGGGTATTTTTAGCTACATTTGCTTCATGTCCTGGGATATAAAAGATACCATTTACCTAATGTTTTAGGTTATGAAAATGCCATCTTTTTATCTTGTATTTGCTTTTAAAGTAAGCCATTTTTGCTTTTGTCAATGCATGTCTATGAAGATTTTATCTGTTTTAGCATCCCAACTGAACATTTTTACTTTATATGTTTTGATATATGCATATGTTTATGAGAAATAGTTTATGTATTTCCTGTTTGCAGTTGATGTTTATTGCCGAGAGGGTTGTTTGTTGTGATATTGGGAATTATACAATGTTGTGATAAAGAAAAAGAAAAACTTGTATCAACTGGTTTTTTTTGGTAACGATTTGCTAAAAAGTTTGAATTGTAGTTGATTGAGGGGGTTTCCATGTATGATTGTCATGTATCAGCTTTGCGCGCGCTATTGTGTTGCATTTGAACTAGTTCTTTACCGATACGTGTCTGTTTTGAAGGGTATGCATGGGTGGTTTACGTGCTTTTCCTTTTTTTTTGATCATTGATGTGTAATTTTGGCTGCATAAATCAATTGTAAAATACACGTGTGAAACGTGCACTATTAGATTGCTGAAATGTTTCTGTTTCTAGTGCCATTTCCTTTTATGCTGTATGCCCCTCTGCAGTTTATGTGTCTGCACGTGTGCGCATGTATGCCATAAATTATGAGAATCTGGTTTTTGTGTCACAGGAGATTCGAAGGGATATCGGCGGAATCAAGTGGAATGTGATTTGCATGGGTTGAGGATGCCAGAATTGAGAAGTGGAGCCCGGAGATCAAAGCGCCTTGATGATCTTCAGCCTCCCCAACAACCAAACAATCAAGCAGAGAACTTGACGGTGCCTGCTCAAAACAAGACCAGGAGGAGAGCTGGTGGTGGTAGAGGAAGGGGTGGGAATGCTGCAGGTGTAGCAAAAGGGGCTTCGCCAACAACGAGGCCAACTGGTGCCGGTAGAGGCCGGGGTGTTAGGTTGATAGATTTAGACCCAGAACCTTGTCAGATTGAACCTGCAGCTGTTGGAGCTGCTGAACTAGGTTATAATAGATTAGAGGTGGTGGCAGATAAAGATATTGCTATGGAGGGTGCAAGTGCAGAAAAGGTAATAGGAGTTGAAGAAGAAGGAAGCACTACTCCAGTTCCTGAGAGGGTAATCATCCATTTGCCTTTCTTTCTTTATGGGGTTATTTGTGTGCATTACAAAGTTGTATAAAACTGTCTTAATTAGTATCCTGCTGGTATCCTTCCCTTGTAATTAATAAATTGCTATCTTTACTGCTTCAGCTTATGTGGAATAAGCTGTTTTTGAAAATATTTGGATGATGATCATTTTGAAAAATATTAATGAAATTAAGCTGGTCCGGTTGCATGTCGATACTTTTAAGTTCCATCTTAAAAATAATCTCTTTCTAAAACTTGTAGTGGTTTATCTTTAATTAATCCTTTTTCTGTTATTGTGTGCAGGTGCAAGTGGGTAGTTCGCCTGTGTACAAAGTAGAAAGGAAATTGGGTAAGGGTGGTTTTGGCCAAGTTTATGTTGGCAGAAGAGTTAGTGGAGGCAGTGATAGAACTGGACCAGATGCAATTGAGGTACGACAGATGGCTCATTTCCATGTCCTAGGATGTTGAAAACATATCCATTTCGAGTCTGATGCTCACCGTACCCTTTATTTTACAGGTGGCACTAAAGTTTGAGCACAGAAATAGTAAAGGTTGCAACTATGGCCCTCCTTATGAGTGGCAAGTGTACAAGTAAGCACCTGCCCTTCATTATCTGAATTCAATTATGAAAATCATGGAATACAAACTTATTTGAAATCTTTTACCCAATCCTAGCTCTTTACTGATCTGCTCCTTTTCTATTTGAACTTGAAAGCACCTTAAATGGATGTTATGGAATTCCTTGGGTACATTACAAGGGTCGTCAAGGAGATTTCTATATTCTGGTGAGGTTTGATTATGAATTCCTCCATATTAAAATTTCTAAACTTGCTTATTGTATCTGAAAGAAATCAAATATATATTTCAGGTAATGGACATACTGGGTCCCAGTCTCTGGGATGTTTGGAATTCCCTTGGCCAATCGTAAGAAAGAACATCTCTGTCTCTGTCTCTCTCCCTCACACCTACACACAGCCACACACATTAACTGACACTGTGATCATGCATGTGTTCATGACATCCTTGTGCGTACATGCTAGAGGTCTCTTTTTTTGCTTGTTTAATGTGCAATTACCTGCTACAGGATGTCACCAAATATGGCAGCCTGCATTGCTGTGGAGGCTATATCAATTCTTGAAAAGCTTCACATAAAGGGGTAAGCCTTAAGTTCAGGCATTGACTTTATTATTTATCAACTTGCCTCAGCAATTTCAATTAGAGTGTAAGTACCACTGCTCATGATTTGTCGTCTTCTCAAACAAGGTTTGTGCATGGAGATGTCAAACCCGAAAACTTTTTACTTGGTCAACCTGGATCTGCAGATGAGAAAAAGCTATATCTTATTGATCTTGGTTTGGGTATGTTGTCTTTCCTTGCCTTTTCAATCCTTGAGTGTCAACCATGATTACATATCATAACAACTTACTTTTTTTTTAAAAAAAAATTTACACGTGAGATTTTTTGTTGTTCTCTATGTGGTTGAAGTTGTACCATGTGCTATTTATATATCTGTATTTATTGCTGACGCATTTAATGTTTTTTGGTTCAGCATCTAGATGGAAAGATGCTTCCTCTGGTCAGCATGTTGATTATGATCAGAGGCCTGATGTATTCAGGTGTGGACTTTTTCCCTTTATGCTCAACAATTTATACTTAAATATTCAAATATTGACACATCTGTCCGGCAGGGGAACGATAAGGTATGCAAGTGTACATGCACATTTAGGCCGGACTGGAAGTCGGAGGGATGATCTTGAGTCATTAGCATATACATTAATATTTCTTATAAAGGGAAGGTTGCCATGGCAGGGTTATCAGGTTAGTCTACAATGTATTTTCAGTTTTTTATTTTATTTTATTAAGATGCTCTTTTCATTCTATTTCTTACCTCACTTCTTTTTTTGTCATTATCTGATTGTTTGCTAAATTGCACAGGGAGATAACAAGAGCTTTCTTGTTTGTAAGAAAAAGATGGGCACATCTCCAGAGCTGATGTGTTGTTTTTGCCCTACCCCATTCAAACAATTCCTTGAAGCTGTTACAAATATGAAATTTGATGAGGAGCCTGATTATTCCAAGCTGATATCTTTCTTTGAAAGTCTTATTGAACCACGCTCTCCACTAAGGCCAATTAGAATTGATGGAGCTCTTAAGGCAACTTCAATTTCCTTTTCTTTTCCTGAGCTTGATAGGATGCTTCAACCTTCTGACCTTTTATTATTGCTTTAAACAATCAGGTTGGACAGGTTGGGCAAAAACGCGGAAGATTATTTATAAACCTGGAAGAGGATGAGCAACCAAAAAAGAAAGTACGATTAGGCAGTCCTGCTACACAGTGGATTTCTGTTTACAACGCACGTCGGCCTATGAAGCAGAGGTAAATTTACTTCTGGCACAATCATATAACATTCTTGTACTCTTACTTGCTCACAATTCTTATTTTCTGTGCTCACAGATCATTGCCTCTATAAGTTGATTTGGGCTGGTTTTATCATTTATCATGGGTGTGAAAGAAAGTGCTACTGATTGTTTGTCTGTCCTTAAATTCCTGTTATGAATAGACTTTTTGATGCTTCAAACTGTGGCTCGTGTTCGTGTGTCTTTGGGGAGGGATTGGGGCAAGGTGAGGGGAAATTAAAATTGAAGGTTTAGGTGTGGTCAGGACAACTATGGATTTCTGCTAGGTTTTAGGTGTGACGTCCTTTATTATTCGATTCCTTTGGTTACAGAGAATACAAGCCCCTTTTATAGGCACAAAAAATTTGAAAGCTATTTGGGAAAAGAAACGCATATAATAGGAATCTCCTAACAAATATTCTAGTTCCTAAATAAGCTATTTTATCTATATAGCATTAATATTTCAATGATAAACTCTAAACAGACTAAATTTGCAAGGAACACCAAAATATACAAAAAATTTTTTTTTTAAAAAGGTAATTCATTAACTTTTTTCTTTCTCTTTGTAAAATTTTTGCAACAAACATAGTCAGACGTGTTGGAACAAAGGATAAAGAAGTGAAGGATTCAAGGATATTCCTGTGTTTCCAATGATTGATAAGCTTGGAACACTAGTCTTGTATGGCTGAAAAGTAATTTTCTTTTGCTAAGATCTATGGTAGTGAGAGGTCACACCGTTGATCAATGTGAAAGCCCTATGAAATATCTCCACTAATAAGACAATTTGAGTAATACAATATAAACAGATTAAGGCAATTGTCATTCTTAACTAGGAAATGCCATTCATTTTCCAAGAAGCATGCAGTAGTTAATGGTGATGGAAAAAATCCAGATATTTTGTTGACAGTGACTGACTTTCTATTGAAAAGGCTAAAATAAGTGTGCTTGAGAAATTAGTATCATGTGCGGTGTAAGAAGACTTTTGAGGGAGGCTCTATGCCCTAACCCTTTAGGTTATCCAAGCAACTTTTTGTACCGCCTTACTCCCAATTAAGGAGTATGGCAGGGAGAATAGCCATCTATAGGACACCCTACACATAAAGTATTGTTCTTCATGGGCTATATTGTTGTTTGGCAGTCATTATAATGTCCAAAGTGTGAAATATACATGTACTTTGTGTTTTTGCTCTTAATATTATAATTGTTAAGTTGAAGATAGAGTTCTTCTTGCAGTTGAAAATCAGAGCTATATAATGAAATTCCAGAGAGTAATTTTATTTTCATTATGTTTTTTTTTCTAATTATCAGTCGTCTTGTTCCTTGAACTTATTACTCCTAATAGTCTCAGTTTTCTTGTTCCAGTATTAACATTGTTTTTCCCTACCTTGGATTTGTAGATATCACTACAATGTAGCTGATGCAAGGCTACGCCAGCATGTAGACAAGGGTAATGAAGATGGATTATATATTAGCTGTGTTGCCTCTTCAGCTAATCTCTGGGCCCTTATCATGGATGCTGGAACAGGCTTCACATCCCAGGTTTATGAATTATCAGCTGTCTTCCTGCACAAGGTATTAATTCAAGAGCGATAATTGCCATCATCTTTTGCTGCACAGTCATGTGTGACTGGAACTACTGATCATCTTTGCAATTGTTTGGATTGTTAACAGGATTGGATTATGGAACAGTGGGAAAAAAATTACTATATCAGTTCAATAGCTGGTGCAAGTAATGGAAGTTCATTGGTTGTTATGTCCAAAGGTTGGTAACTGTTTCCATGATATAAAGAATTGCATGCCATATATGTTAGTACATGAAGATTGACAACTCTTTTCATAATCTATAAAAATTGATTTAGGAATTGGAAACTACCAAGATCCTTACACTAGAAGTCTCATACTGTTTTTCATCATGCCAACCATTGATTCTGCTTGTTTTTGTACCTAGTTTTAATTTTACTGTAATTAACTATATAGATATGTTTCTACATGTCATCACGAAGATACCTCGATAATTTTTGTAAAGAAGAGATGAAACAAGTATGATTGAAAGACATTATCTGTCTGCATGTGAGCATGACTATTGTAGTTGTGCACAGGCTGGTTCTATAGTTTTAGTTTACTAGCAGGGAGCCAGCTATAAGAACTAAATTAATAAATTGGAGTAACGTGCCATTGTTGGACCCTGAACTCACCCTGGTTTTGAATTGCTAACTGTTATCTGTGAAACAGATGATTGCTGTAAGTTTTCAGTTATGTTTCTGGCTACAAAGTGGAACTGGGCAAGACTTGTATTGCGGTATTGCCAGGCCCTAGTATTATCTGAAATGAGACTTTGCTTCTTTGGAGATTTTCCTTATCTGGTCATGTAAAGTGATTTGGTTGGGACTTTATAACCCGGGTGTGCCTCTTTTTATTTGTTGCATATGCTAGTTGTGGTGCACTGCAGCCTGCCTTTATTAAAAGTGTCGTGCCATGCCATGCCATCATGGCATGCATAGAACACAAACTAGGTTTCAAATAGCAACTTACAGACTGCTCTTTTGCCTTTTTGAGATGCTTCATTTTGCCAAGCTGAGTGTTGGAATGAGTCTTCCATGCATACAACATGGGTCCCTGCATGGACATTATAGTTATTTAGCTATTAAAATTAGGATTTTGCTACATAGATTAACATGTAGGTTCATGAATGAGATGATTATGATTGTCAAATTGACTTGAGATTTGAGTTATATCTTGTACATGGGAGGAGTAAAAATCATAAAGTAAGCCTGAAAAGGGCATCCCACTGCTTCGGGAGTGCTGTGAAAATTGCCATTCATGTTTCTTAATGGAATCCAGCCTTTCTCAGTTTGTTGGTGGTTCAAGTGAAATAACTTTTATACAAAGAGATCCAATGGGTTTAACTTTTATTCAAGTAGATTCTGAAGTTTCTGCAATTATGTAGGCACTCCTTACACTCAGCAGTCATACAAAGTGAGTGAATCTTTTCCTTTCAAGTGGATAAATAAAAAGTGGAAAGAAGGTTTTCATGTCACATCCATGACAACTGCTGGCAGTCGCTGGGGTGTGGTTATGTCCAGGAATGCTGGATATTCTAATCAGGTATGATTTCCTATCGTGGCTGTGATTTTTTTTTATTCACTGGTAATCCTGCACAGATTTATTTTCCGTTTCACCTTCTGGCTATCAAATTTCTCCTCTTGATTGTTGTTTTACTGGGACTAGGTTGTGGAGCTTGACTTTCTGTATCCAAGCGAAGGGATCCATCGGCGATGGGAGGGTGGTTTCAGGATAACATCTATGGCTGCCACTGCTGATCAAGCAGCCTTCATATTGAGTGTACCGAAAACGAAAAGTGATGGATGAAACTCAGGAAACCCTGCGCACCTCCGCCTTCCCGAGTACCCATGTAAAGGTAGGTTTCTGCATGTTTCTCTGCCTTGAAGTATCTATTAAAATTCGGTTTTAAATCGTACCGAGTTGTTGCTTGCAAGTTCTGAATAAAAAGTTTAATTAGACAAGCTGTCATATTTCCATATATGCACTCATTGGTTACCTCTCTGCAAAATTTAACTCCCCTTAAGCTGCACTCCCTTTTCTGGAAATGTTTGGGGGTACTAAATAGACTATAATTTGCAGGAAAAATGGTCCAAAAATCTCTACATTGCTTCAATCTGCTATGGGCGCACTGTTTGCTAGATCACACGCGGGCCTCTCCAAAAGAATCTCTGATGGTTTTAAATTTTGAAGCTGATGGTATTTTCAATATGATTCAGAATGGGGTGGCTAGCTTTTCATCCGCGTGTTAAAGAAAAACCAGGTTTCTGGTACAGGATCTTTCTCATATATGATTGTAAAAAAAGAAAAGAAAAAAAGAGAGAAAGAAATAAAAAAAAAAAATGAATTGAGAGTTTGAGGACAGGTTCCCCGACCATGAGCTGAAGTATGAGCCGGCGGGGCAACAGTTGAAAACACATTTATATAATGTTATTGGCTATTGCAGCCTTGTTGTGCGTTACTACTGCTGTTCTGCTTTTGATTTATCATAATTTAAAAAAGATTTGCCATTTCTTGCTATTTCATAGATAATAGAGCACAAGAGGGTGTGCTTGCACAACAAATTGCTGCTCTTTTTCTCCTTTTTCTGCTGGAGTGATGAGCTGAAAAGGGAATTTAGGGTTTCTAGATCTGTTGTAATAATTGTATTGAAATTTAGGTCAAGTGATAGCAGTCCCCAACTGGGAATTCTTGGGAAAAGCCCTATCCCACCCATTAGGGTTCCGCGTGGAGCTCTTTTCTTGAGAGCTTGCTGGAAAACATGTAGGCAGCTTTGACATACATGACTTGAACTGTTTACAGAGATGAAGTTTAACCACTCATTCATTTGCTTCCTTCACATCCATTAGGGTTATATCCTTTCTGCCTGTCAGAGGCAGTTGGATACAAGTGGTGATTAAAGAGTTGCAAAATCAAGCATCTGCTCACGACCATGGTTGTCAAACGAGCTACATTTGACCAGGGATGTCAATCTCGTTTTTTTGGCTGAAATGTTATGTTTCGTACTAGTTAAAAAATAAGATAAAATGATATTTTTATCTTAGTTTAAATTTTCGGTTAATTTCGGAATTTTTAGATTCTGGTTGAAACGTGCTGGATCATTTTGCCTGTGCTATTTTGGCCAAATAGTTTTTTTTTATTATTTTAAATTGTGAATAATTTTATAGTATCAATCATATCTCTTAATTTGACCGTTAGATTGAGATAAAATTTTACGAGAAGTCTTTTGATGTATTTATATATATGATGTTAAAATTTTAGAGCAGAGAATGTAATGACATTGTAAAATTGATGATGATATTTTTGTAATATTATATATGTTCATAATTTTATTCAGAAAAATCATATTATCGTATCTTTTTTAGATTAAATTGCATAATTTTAAATAATTTTATTTTTGGATTTGAACTATTTTTTTTGAATATATAGTACACCTCTAAAACGGAGCGTCAAAACACTCAAAAACCGAAAAATTCCGTTCCAATTGAAAAAAGTAATTTGAGAGAAGAATGCTGGGATTTCTGACTTTCTTCCACCTCCAGCTTCTCCCGCCACTCCTCCTCTCGTTATTTCTTCTTGTTCACGTTAACTCAAACTGTTCATAGCAATCCTTCCTCTTTCAGAAACTTTTGTCCTCAAGAATGGACATTAGAATTTAAAAACTGCAGCTGATATTCTTCAAGGCCCCCCCAAGTTGAATTTTCAGTAAACAAATTCTATCATTTGATCTATCAAAGTTATGAATATAAGTAAAATAGCTTAAAGTATATAAGATAAGGTGGGATCTATTTCTCTACATTGCGGGTCAAATCAATTTTTTTAAAACATAAAAAATATTTTTGTTGCTGACATTTTTATAGTAGAAAAAAAACCCATGCAAGGATTAAACTGATGTGACCCATTCAATTTGTCTAGTACAAAGATAACACGGATAAAAACATTGTTTGACTAAAGAAAAATAAAAAAAATCAAGATAATATTATTTCTTTAAATACTGAGATAGATATATATGGATCAATCTAAATCAACCTGCCAAATCTATGATATAATTCATGAGTCATGATAATCCCATAAAAAAAATCAAAATATATTATAAAACATAGTTCCTGATCAATATAATATTGAAGGATAAAATTGATTTTTTTTTATTATTAAAAAATACATATAAAACGACCTAAATCAATTTGAGTTAACATGTCAAATCCATATTCCCTAGGTCATGAGACCAGGATAACATTATATAAAGTAAATTGAAACAAATTATGATGTTTAATTTTCAATAAATTCAATATTTAAGGATGAAATAAAAAATCAAATAAAAAAAGACATAAAAAACAACATTAGTCAACTCATGTTAACTTGCCTAACTCGTAACTCTGGTCATAAGATCCAAATAACCCTATAAAAAGTAAATTGAAATAAATTATAAAACTAAATTTTCAATCAAGCTAATGTCGATTAATGAAAATGAAAAAAAAAGCGTTGGATCATTTTGCATGTGCTGTTTTGGCCAAATAGTTTTTTTTTTTTTTTAAATTGTGAATAATTTTACAGTATCAATTATATCTCTTTAATCTGATCGTTAGATTGTTCCGCGTGGAGCTCATTTTCTTGAGAGCTTGCTGGAAAAACATAGAGACAGCTTTGTCATATGACATGAAATGTTCACAGAGATGAAGTTTAACCACTCATTTTCATTTGCTTCCTTCACATCCATTAGGGTTATCCTTTCTGCCTGTCAGAGGCAGTTGGATAAAAGTGATTAAAGAGTTGCATAATCAAGCATTTGCTCACCACCATGGTTGTCAAAAGAACTACATTTGACCAGGGATGGATGTCAATCTCTATTTTTTTTTGGCCCGAAACGTTACGTTTCGTACTAGTTAAAAAAATAAAATAAAATGATATTTTTATCTTAGTTTAAATTCTTGTTTATTTTGGATTTTTTAGATTCTGATTGAAACGTGTCAATCAATTTGCCTATGCTGTTTCGGTCAAATAATTTTTTTAAATAGTAAATAATTTTACAATATCAATCATATCTCTTAATCTGACCGTTAGATTGAGATGAAATTTTACGAGAAGTCTTTTGATGTATTTATATATATGATGTTAAAATTTTAGAGCAATCAGAGAATGTAATAACATTGCAAAATTGATGATGACATTCTCGTAATATTATACATGTTCATAATTTTGTTCAGAAAAATCATTTTATTGTCTTTTTTTATATTAAATTGCACAATTCTAAATAATTTTATTTTTGGATTTGAACTATTTTTTTTGAATTATATATATATATAGTACAACTCCGAAACGGTGCGTCGAAACGCTCCAAAACTGAAATATTCTATTCCAATTGAAAAAAACAAAACACCAACCAAAACGGGATTAACAACCTTGCATTTGAAAGCTGCTGTAAGAAATATGATGAAGACGATCACATTTATATTGGTTTTGTGATTGGGTGGTAACTCCTTTTGATCATATATAAAAAAAGTTATGCTGGTATTGGATGATTCAAGAAATGTTTTCTCTATGCTTGCCCTGTTTGCACCAGCAGCTTTTGTTCCATCCGTTAGGAAATTTGATGTACAATACACAAACAACAGGGTTGTCACTTTTGTTTTATTTCGTCTGAAATGTTTCGTATCAGTTAAAAAAATGAGACAAAACAACGTCATTTTTATCTCGGTTTAAATTCCACTATGTTTTGGATTTTTCGGTCAAATACCGGCCGAAACGTTCCAAGTTCGTTCTGTCCGTTTCGTTTCGGCCAAATAATGTTTTTATTTTATTTTAAATAATGAATAATTTTACAATAACAATCATATCTCTTAATCCGACCGTTAGATTGAGATGAAATTTTATGAGGATTCTCTTGACATATTTATATATATTATGTTAAAATTTCAGAGCAATCAGATAATGTAATGACCTTGTGAGATTGATGATAACATTCTTGTAATATAATACATGTTCATAATTTTGTTCAGAAAAATCATTTTTCACTTTATTGTATCATTTTTAGATTAAATTGCACAATTCTAAATAATTTATTTTTGGATTTGAACTAATTTAATGTGTATACTAAAGAAAATGGTAGTATATCAGTTCTTGGAGTGAATTTAATGAATTGAAAAACCTAATATAGATTTCATATGGATGATGTTAAACTTTTTAATAACTTTATTATTAGAAGGAGATTGTAAGATCATCAAAGTTATGTAAATAATATTTTTACATGTATATAAGTAAAATACCCTAAGGTATATAAGATAAAAAAAGACATTAAAAACAACATTAGTCAACTCATGTTAACTTGCCTAACTCGTAACTCTGGTCATAAGATCCAAATAACCCTATAAAAAGTAAATTGGAATAAATCATACAACTAAAATTTCAATCAAGCTAATGTAGATTAATGAAAATGAAAAAAAAAACATAAAAAACAACCATACTCAAACTGGCTTCACCTATCAAATCCACAATCTATATTACGATATTGAGATAACCTCATAAAAAACAAACTAAAAAATAAATCAATTCAACCTTGATTGACTTGCTTAACTTGCACAATGAGCAATGAGAATGAGATAACCCTATAGAAAACAAATCATAAAAAGTTATGACTTCCAATTTCCAATCATCTAATTGTTTGAAGGGTGAAATTGAAAAAAATCAATTTAAAAAAGAACATAATAAAGCACTTAAGTCTACTTAGGATAACCCGCAAAACACATGACTTGAATCATAAATCGAGGACAACTTTGTAGAAAACAAATTGAAATAAATCATGAAATCTAATTTCAAATCAAGCTAATATTAAATGATAAAATTTTAAAAAATCACTAATAAAAAAAAACACCCTTAAAACCAACCAAATTAAAATTCAAATTAAAAACAATAATAAAAAAATACAATAATATTTTATGAGGTGGTGAAAATTAAAAAAAAACACAACCTCTATTTTGTTTTAAAATAAAATGTTTATTGCCATGTGGTATTGCAATTTAAAAGTGGGGAAGTCTAAAAAAGGATTTTGGTGCTAGAACAAGCTACCACTTTCCCATGTGGTATTGCAAGTTTAACTTAGAGGTTGATGATCTTAATGATTATACTTTTTTGTTGAAGTAATTGTTCTAACAAATTATTGAAACCCAGTAATCAATGGCTATGGTATATGAAGCTTGTTCATAATCCAAATTAAGTGCAAAGAGAAAAATAAAAGCAAAATGAAAGAGTCATTTTTCACTTTCATCAGTTCTTCATACATGATATTTTGATGCATATCTGAATGAAAAACACTTTAAAAAACAACCGCTTGACAGACACATAACTCCTGCAACTCTTGTATTTTTTACTGTTGTTAATGAGATTGAGTCCACTTTGACCCTAGTTTCAAAAAGGATGATTGTTCTTGATCTCCGTTCAATCTATAATTTTTTTGTGAGACCCGGATATTTTGATCCCACTCTTTCATTTGCAAATACTCAGGTTATTAAATCATCTCACCTAAAAGCTTAAACTATTAGGTGAGATCCTAAAATATGATTTATATTATTCTTTAACACATTCCTTCAAGTGAAAGTCCCTTGAGCTTGAAACTTGCACAAGTCTACACTATCTTGTACTTGATTTTTATCAAATAGAATGAGGGTGTTGCGAACTCATGACTACTAGGTCAACAAGACTCTGATACCATGTTAAAAAACTATCTCATCTAAAAAGCTTAAGCTATTAGATGAAACCCTAAAATATAATTTATATTATTCTCTGACACAAGTTCACTTGAAATCTCTAGCAACAAAACACAAGGTGAAATTCCTTACACTGGATTTGCCAATTTAACTGAGCTTCAACATATCAATCGGAGTTCTAGCTTGATTGAGGGAACATTAAGCAACAATTTTGAAGTCGTTGTGTTTGTTTTTTGACAAGCTCCATGGAAAACTTCCAGTAGATTTTGGAAACCTCACTGCACAACAACAATTTTTCTGGAGCAATCCCGTCTTCATTGTTGCATTTAAAAGAACTAGTATATTTGAATTTGAGGCACAATTCCGTCCATAATTGTTTACCAGAAACCTCAGTTTACTTTTGCTGAACTAAGCCATAATGTATTTTCTGGTGTTTTACCTCAAAATTTGAGAAATTTAAGCAGGATGATGATGATTGATCTCCATGATAGCTTTCCTCTCAAACATCCTCTCTTATGATTTTGAATCATCAAAATAATTCTATTGAAGGCCAAATCCCAGACAGCTTTTTCAAAGCTTACGAATCTTAAAACTCGAGTGGAAAAGTTCCTAAAAGTTTAGGAGAGCTCAATCAAATGATGAACACTTCTCACTGAGATGATGATGATGATGTTATCTTCAATTATATTAGTGCAACGATTGATATTGACTTGATTGATGAAAACATTGGTTACGTGCCGAGCAATCTTAGTTTGAAAGAAATTTGAGCAAGAACTTCCTAGCCAACATCTTGGCTTGTATTCTCGGTTGGAAACTACAATAAAGGGTTATTAGCAGTGGATTAATCCATTGCAGTTAACAAAAGAATTCATTGCTAACAAATATTAGCAACAAAATTTACATAAAAAATTATCCAATACAAATTTGTTCGTTGCTAATTTATCCACAACAATTATCTGTATAAATTAGCAGTGGCAAAATCCATTACAGAAAAAAAATTAGCAACATAATGCTCATTGCAGAGTAATATTTAGTAGAGGAATTTTTGTTGCTGCGCTTTGTTCAACAACGAAATTTCTGTTGCTAATTTCCATTGTTGACTATTACTCAACAATGAAAAATTCCATTGCTCATTTCCATTGTTTAATCAATATTATTTTTTTTAATTTTCTAATTTATTAATTTTGTAATTAATTATGAATGAATGTTTTAAAACTAGTAGAACACATTTAAATATCATTACTATTTAAAACTAAATATGGTTCAAATAAAAATTTAGTAAATTAAAATTCAGAAGACAAACGAAAATTCAATTAACCTTACATGTGCAGCCAAATCAACATGTAATGACAAGATACATATCTTAAAGAGCTTAAGGTGGAAACAATCTAGGATGCTGTGGATGAGAGGAAGATGGACCAATATATGGTAGTTGAGGCCGAGGCTGATACACTGGTGAAGACACGGGACCCATAGATATCATTGTAGGTGATGGCATCGACGGGGCCACGGGTATTGTCATACCTTGACCCATATTTGATGTCCCACCATTCCATCCATAATTGTTCATAAGAAATTCTGTTATGGAATCTATCTCCCGTTGCATTTTTAGAATGATATCATCTCTTTTCTTAAACTCCTCTTTCAATTTCCGAATAGATGAACTAAAATGTGATGAAAAACTCGTACTAACTATAGGTTTTGGCATACGAGATGCACCATATACTCTACCCTTTGTAACCCCCTCTGAAGCCACACGCCAAGCTGCTCCATCAAATGAAGGATGAATTTCCTGATCAGTTTCATCCTTTGTAATAGTTTTCTTTTTATAATTTTCCTACAAACAAACAAACATATGTAAAAATAAATTCATTTGAATTTTAAATGATATTAAATCATATTAAAAAAAATACATACAACCACTGTTTTAGACTTGTTGTCTACGTATATGCCAGACTCCTTCGCACTCTGCTGCAAATCTGAAAAGTCATCATCCCATGTAGGTTCTTTCCTATATGAATTTGCATCTCCCTCATCATTCACAACACAATTACTCCCAACTGATGAGGGTCCAGCCGATATTAGATCTGCTACATAAGGCTCCCCGTGTACAGTCCAGTTTTCATAAGAAGGTAAAAACCCTCTTGTCAATAAGTGCTTACAAACATCATCTTCCTTTAAGAACTTTTTTGGTTTTTGCACCTCACACAAGGACATCTAATTTTTCCCATTGATACATTTTTATCAATTGAATATGAAAAATTGATAAATCTTCTAACACCAACAATATATTCAGGATTAAGACGACCACCCATAAGACGACGATACATCCACGATCGATCATCCATATTAATCTAGTTAACATGATAACAGAAAAAGAAACATTTTAGAATGTTATTCATTTCGTATTACCCATAATCTAAATTAAAAGTACTATATAATAAAACATACTGAAAAAATTAAAATGATATTTTGATTATTATTTCAATTTTTTTCATGGTTCTCATCAAACATATTTTAGGTTTTTATGAGTATGTTTTTTTAATAAAGAATAATTATTATGTGCCTAGTATAAAAAAAAACAAATATAGATAAAAAGTACTTTAATTTAATAGATGTTTGATATAGTTTTGTCATGTTTATTTTTTTTTATCAATTACGTACAACAAACCTACATTATAATTATTTGAGTTTTTATTTTATTTTATTTTGATTATCTTTTTAATATCATCATCAATTTGTTTTAGAAAATATATATGATTATGAATTTGAAATTACAAAGATGTTTTATCAATGACTAAGTTGATTGACATAATCAAAACCCATCCACCTCATCAAATCCATATTTTAAAAAGTTGGAAATTTTGTCTACAAACTAATTTTCCATCCACTATCTATATCAAAGGTCAACATGTCACCATCATAACAAAATTTCATATTTCAAAACATACTTTAACAACTCAACCACTAAAAAAAAACATTAAACAAATTAAACTAACTTGGTAAGCGAATTTGATAGAATTTTATGATGTTGGAGCTCTTAGAGGTAGATTTTTCTGAAATGGTGATGAATAGAAATATTAATCAATGCTTGATGCTCCTTTCAAGAACCCTGAGCAGAAAAATATTGTTATTACATTCAATTAACAGGAAAAACTAACAGGATCTTCGATCCTAACATTAGATAGAAGGACAAATCAGTTCAACAGGGATTTACCAAAGAAAAAAGAACAAATTTTTGCAGGTTAACATGAACGAAAGGGAATTACCAAAGAAAAAAGACCAAATTCTTGCCCAAGATTCACACATGATATGTCCAATTGTTTCTTCAACCTTCAACTTCACCTATGTTTCTACTAACTCTTATCATCCCATTCCCTGTGTCAGTTTTTGTATGGCTCTTGCCCTGCTTGACAACACTAGCGACAACTTATTGCTGCTTTCAACATTTAACTTTCGACAGTGCATTCCAGCACCATCATTCTATGCTAGCCATCATTCAACTTGTCAAATATATATCTGTTCTAGTTGTTTGACTAACTTATTGCTGCTTTCAACATTTAACTTTCGACAGTGCATTGCAGCACCATCATTCTATGCTAGCTATCATTCAACCTGTCAAAAATATATCTGTTCTAGTTGTTTGTCTACGAAAGAAATAAGTCAACTGTTTTCTTTCATAGGGTGCAGGAACATGGGGGTGAAACCATTGTTCCTTTCAGCTGTGTCTCAGAGAGAAATCTTGCTGATATGCTACCACATGAAGCAGATAAATATTGTGAGGAGAACAAGGTACAGAGGTTAGTATTGAGGATCCAGTGGATTGTAATTGTATCTTTAACTATTTTTTTCCTTTGTAAATCTTTATACTCATATGAGAGAAAAACAATTGTGTTTTTAAAACCTGCACAAAAGCAATCGGCATTAAAAAAACTAATCCCTCACCTCCCTTCCCCTTGTATTTTAATGAATATAGTTTCTTACAAGTGATGTTCTTTCTTTTTTCATGTTCTTATAACATCATTATGTTGACCAAATCTCACTTTGATGCAGCGCCATTTCGAAGATCATAAAGACTGGATTTTCATCACTTAATCTCATATACTTTTTCACTGCTGGCCCTGACGAGCTAACAGATACCTATACCTTTTGTAGCAGATTACTAAGAAAAAACTTCATTATCTCGGGCAGCATTGTTTATCCAAACACCAGCCACTGTTTCTAACATCAATGATCATCAAACAAAAGTTCATGAAATTTGTGCTGTTTGAAAATGAAAAAAGAAAAAACAACAACTCACTATATTGCTACCTTTTGTAGCAGATTACTAAAAAAACCTCATACTATATTACTACCTTTTGTAGCAGATTACTAAAAAAACCTCATACTATATTACTACATTTTGTAGCAGATTAAATCCCCATTTCAACTTAGCAGATGGTGTTAACCAGATATTTTTTGTCATTTAAACTAGTGGATTGGATCTAGTTCTCTTTCTTTAACCAGCACCAAGAAAAAAAAAAGTTTCTTAAAACTTTTTCAATAGAAGCACTATAAAAAAACTTCGAGGTAAGAGGTAAGATCAGGAACATAAGAGGTAAGATCAGCACTCAGCTTAAAAGTAAGAACCCACATTCAGAAAGTGAAACAAATGATCAACTTACAACAAAATGACGAATCTTGTCAAGGTTTTGATAATGTATTTTTTCAACACAGCATTGTAGTAGTACTTTCAAGTAGATAGCTTGAATTCCTGTTCTGCAAGAAGCAGAAAATAGAAACGCAGTGTCAGAAATGAAGTTCCTGTGTTTGGATCTGAAATGGAAAACCCAAAAAAGGGCAAAGCAACAACCTCTTGGATCTCCTCTTTATTTTGTGAAGAATGAAAGAGGAGAAGAGAGGTTTTCCAAGCAGAAAACCAAGTGGGGAGCCTTCACTAGGGAAGATCAAGGATGCTTCGTCGTAGTGGTGATGGGTCTAGTGGGTAATTGAAGATCGGCGCCGGCCAGTATAGAAATCGATGAAGAAGAACTTAATTTGCTTTCAGTACTGTTTCTTATGTCTAATCTGCAGGTATCTGAGCGAGAGAACGATAGATGGATATAAATGCGAAAATCAATGGTCTGTCTTTTCATGCTGAGATCAACGGCTGAGGATTAAAACAAAATTGTAATCAGCAGCAACAGATAATCCGTTGCAAATGTTTTTAATCAGCAATGGATTTTCCGTTGCTAATTGCTCTTTATTAGTAGTGAGATCTATCAAATAAACAGTTATCAGGAGAAATCCCAGATGGTCTCGGTGGCCTGAGAAACTTGAAGGTGTCAAACATCTCCGACAACAAACTATCAGGCAGGATTCCGGCATCTTTCGGTGACATGGAGAGTTTAGAGAGCTTAGACTTGTCACAAAACAATCTTTCAGGAGAAATCCCAGAAACATTTTCACAATTGCTGCAATTGCGTAGCTTGGACTTGAGCAAGAACAAGATCACTGGTAACATTCCAGATGGTCCTCAAATGGATTGGCTGGATCCATTTTCATTGTCAATGAACGATTTCTCGGGGCAGTTTCCAGACAACATAGATGAAGCTCCTAGATTACGAACACTTGAGTTATCAGACAACAATTTCTCTGGGACAACACCTCAGTCCATCCATAATCTATTGCACCTGGAAGTGTTGGATATATATCATCCAACGGATTTTCCAGCCACAAGTTTCCAAATCTTGATCAAGATTCACCACTGGTTTATGATGATCTATCCTACAATAGACATCCCGGTGAGATTCCCTTGAATTTTTCTGTGAGAACGCAAGTATTAGTGTTGAGTCAAAATGAGTGTTTTGGATTTTGTTCCACTCCGAAGAACATAACAGAATCGAGTAACCTCGTTTACTAACAAATTACAGGTGTCTTTCTCTTATCTCTTCTTTACAGGTTTTAAATCTTAGAAATAATTCTCTCAAAAGGGTCCATTTCAAACGATATGTCGAAACGGATCTTCTTTTTTTTTTTTCTTTTTTTTTTTGACTTAGAGGGGTTTTAATTCCATTCTGTTCCGGCCGGAATGGCTGGAATGTTCCGTACCATTAAAAAAATCGAAATAAAATAACGTCGTTTTTGTCTCGGTTTTATTCCGGCCAAATTCTAGCC
The DNA here is from genome assembly GCA_029228465.1 of Salix viminalis. Lineage (NCBI taxonomy): Eukaryota > Viridiplantae > Streptophyta > Magnoliopsida > Malpighiales > Salicaceae > Salix > Salix viminalis. The sequence goes on along the minus strand of CM055444.1, from coordinate 8,573,510 downwards.
GGAACGTCTCGGTATCGCTCCGGCTCAAAATCATAATATTTCTTTTATTTTAGAACATTTTACTATCATAATATTTTGGAATTTTAGAGATGTTTTTAATTTTGAGATTATGTTTATTTGACTTTGTGTTTGTATTGTATAATTTAAAATTAATTTATCTTGAATTTAAATTATACTTGTTAAATTAATATTTTACTTTTTTTCATATATATTTATATAATTAATTATATATGGACAGTACAATCCCGAAACGACACGCCGAAACGCTCCAAAACCGAAACGTTCCGTTCCAATAGAAAAACCGGAACAACGACCGGAATGATATTGACAATCTTGGTCACAGGTGAGTGAAGTGTTTTTAAAAAAAATTGAAATTTTTTTATTTTTATTTTTTAATTTAAAATAAATGTTTTTTTGTGTTTTTCATGCGTTAATGTCAAAAAAAATATTATTTTAATATATTTTTAAATAAAAAACACATTAAAAAACAACCACACTCTCAAACAAACATTACTATATTTCTCTTAAGCAGTTTTTCCCAACGAAAAATTATTATTAAATTGTTTACTACCCTATTATGGGGATATTCAACTTCTTGGCAGTTGAACTAACGGGGGCGTGGGTCGACTGGTAGGGGGTCGTCCCAGCTTAACCAAGGTCTCGAGTTCGAGTCTTGGATATGCAACTGCTTTAAAACTAGCTTGGGAGAGCTTTGCCACCCTTAAGGGTCCTACCCGGCTCGAATCCGGATTAGTCGGCAGTGGCCGGATTACCGGATGGTTTATACCAAAAAAAAAAAAAATTCTTGGCAGTTGTCGGGCCATATGTAGGCTTCTTCAAAAGGCCCATAAAGTGAAAGGTATGGCCCATTATTAGCTTTACCCATTAACCCCCACCCAATTACTATTGGACAATTACTAGCAAAGTCGAGGGGTGATTTCGTAGTTTGCATCACCCAAATGAGAACCCCCAAAACCCTAGCTCTTAACCCCTAGACCATAAAATCCCAAAACCTCACTCCCCCTTCTCTACTTCTTTTCACGTCAAAAACAGCAAAAGATGAGGCCACCAAGAGGCGGCGGGTTTAGAGGAGGGAGAGACGGAGGGTTTAGAGGTGGACGTGGTGGACGCGGTGGTTCTGGCCGTGGTGGACGTGGTTTTGGTGGTGGCGGGTATCGTGATGAAGGCCCTCCTTCTGAAGTAGTAGGTGTGTTCCTTTTCTTTCTCTTCCTTCTTTAGAGAACTTGTTTTGTTTTTCTGTATATGATTTCCTGTTTGTTTCAGCAAAAAAGGTTTTTTCTTAAGTTTTGAACTTTGAAAGCTAGTGGTTTAAATTTATCTGTAGGTAGTTGGTGAGTGAGTAAACGATTACAACATTTGATGGCATTAGATTAAGGAGGGAATTTTTGTTGTTGATTGATTGATGGGTTTTGTGTTCTGTAGAGGTTTCATCGTTTCTTCATGCCAGTGAGGGTGATGCAGTGACAAAGCTAACCAATGAGAAAATACCATACTTCAATGCACCAATCTTTTTGCAGAATATGACCCAGATAGGGAAAGTTGATGAAATCTTTGGCCCCATTAATGAATCTGTAAGCTCTCTAACCTATCTTGGTGTTATTAATATCTTGTAGTAGCTCTTTTAGCATCTCAGTTTAAAATTTTAATTTTTGTGGGTGATTATGATTGCAGCATTTTTCTATCAAAATGATGGAAGGAATTGTCGCAACTTCCTATGCACCAGGGGACAAGTTCTATATTGATCCGAATAAACTATTGCCTCTTGCAAGATTCCTTTCACAACCTAAGTATGATTCCTGTTCTTTTCAACAATATCAGTTAATCTCTATTAGTTTGCATAATTAAGATGGATTCTAGGTACCATTTTCTGATTGCTTGTATATTTGTGTGGAGTGGATATTTATGGGTAATTGTGCAATCACATTATATGTGATATGTTATTCTTTGCAGATAGTTAATGGTTTGAAGTTTATTCTTAACTTGGTTATATTCGTTTCCGTGGTTATTTAGTCATCCGACTTGGACAGTAAAATTTCAATCTATATACTCATCAAGAGTCATTTCTCTACAAAGTTTTGCTTGTTAAATTATTTAGAAACATACGTAACAAGCTATGGCATGACTTCGCTATATATATCGGTTAAGGAATCTGTATACGAGCATATAGCTGCAGAGACAAACTGACAATAATCTGACCATTACAGGTAGTTTTTTATCGTTGGTTTGTTCAGGTGTTATTCTTTGTTTGTGCTAGCTTGTAAACCTGCTATACCGAAGTGTCAGAATCTTTCTAGTTTCAGTCATGACAATATCTATACTTTGATCTTATTAATGAGGCTAACTAATTCTATGCATGGTTCTACCTCAGACCTTGAGGGGCTTTGGTCAGTAAGAGAAAGATGATTTACATTCTACTGTACTCCTGTTGTAGCTACATATACTATTTAGATGAATCTTTTGCAAAACTGAAAAATTAATGGCAATTGGTAAATACTTGAATATTTTGTTCAATGCTCTGACTCATTGAGTTTCTGCTTAATTAAGTGGATTTCAGCCCCATGGTGCTGTTCTGTTTAATATGGAGATTCTATTATTGAAATCATAATCCTTTGGTGGTACTTGCATATCATCCATCTGTCTTGCTATCTGATCTGGCTATTATTTGTGTAAAGAATCTTACGTTAGTTTCGATCAAATTATAACGGCTGTGTTTTATTAATGCAGGGGACAGACACAAGCAGCTGGAAGAGGTGGCCGTGGTGGTGGAAGAGGAGGCAGAGGTAGTTTTGGTGGTAGAGGAGGTGGTTTTGGTGGTAGAGGAAGGGGAAGGGGCAGAGGTCCACCTAGAGGTGGTGGTGGTCGTGGTGGTTTTAGGGGGAGAGGGAGAGGATAGAACAACTTTGTGTAATAATTGTGTTCTCATCCTTTTGTAAGTTTTAATTATCAGATGCAATGGCCAAAACAACAATCAACATTTGGATGCTGCCTCGAAGAGCTTAGGCGTTTATGCTTATTTCATATGTATTTTAGTTTAAACTAGTTTACTCCACCTCCGAGTTGCTGAGTTATTGAGTTATGTTACGGGTTGGATAAAAAAAAAATTCACTGAAAAAAAAAGTTGTGTAGATGTAAAGAGTTATTTGGCAATGTTATAAACCTGATTAACAAATTAATCTTGAAACCTCTAGTTTTGATTTTTTTTTTCTTAGCTTGTGTCTCGTGAAAGTTGGATAATGAGTTTTACTGGGTTTTAATATTTTTTTTTATTAACAATTTTATATTTTATAACTATGATAATAAAATAGATATTTATAAAATTAAATATTAAATATCTTTATTTGTTTGTTTGAGATTGCAATTGTTTTATGTAAAACAATTATAGAAAATGAATTGAAATGGATCATGATGGTCAACTCAAAACAAATAAAACATTAAAGGTCTAAATTGAAGATAAATAAAAGAACTCAATGGAGAGAAAAAAAATGGAAATAACAAATTTTTTTCGTTGTGAAAATACAGAAAACCCTCTAATGTTAATTGTTTTTATTCAAAAGCTTCTATGATTATTTTATCATGTTTTTATAATAAAAATAAAATTATTTGTTCCTCATTAATTTATAAGAAAATAACTTAAAACTCTTGGTAGCCGGAGAGTATCCAAGAGGGTGATGACAAAGAGCTCGAGATCTGCACAACAGGTCTCGAGTTTGAGTCAGGGCGTGTATTTTTTGTAATAGCCTACAACAACATAAATTTTACTCGCTCATCTGGGCCCATAAAATATACTTTTTAGGAAATGAAATTTTCTCGAATAAAAAAAAAGTATCAAGTTCAAATCTTTCCAACTCAAAAGAAACTAAAAAGCTATAAGAAAACACTTATTAGGCCAATAAACCTCAGCAATTCCTCCCTACATCTGCAATTCATACGAGAAACGCCATGAGGGCTGGAATCTCCGGTGGAAATTAGGGCAATAAACATGATCAGAAATTGTTTAAACTTTCCATAATCAAAATAGAAATCTCGACAAGATGAGGTGGCCTGGCTGAAGCCTATCTTTATTTATAGCAGAAAACATCTCAGGCTTCCCAGCCTCGAAGAACAGTGGCTCGAGCAACACGATTAACGCCCAGAGTGAAGGCTCCCATACGAAGATCACAGTTGTGGGTTTTGCACATCTCTTTCACATCTTTGAAACCTTTGTTCATGTAATTCTTTAGCTCGTTGTTCACCTTCTCTTCATCCCACATGAATCCCTGGATGTTCTGCAATTCAGAGGCACCGATTTTTATTGAAGGGCTAGCAGTTATCACCAAGGCTGTCAGTTTCGTTCCGTTTCGGTCAAAATAGTCGAAACGTTTCGTACCAATTATAAAAGACAAAACAACGTTGTTTTTATCTCAGTTTAAATTCTATCCCATGTCGAAACATTCCGGTTTCGTTCCGCCCGTTGTGTTTCGGCCAAATAGTGTTTTTGTAAAAATAATAATGAATAATTTTACAATATCAATCATATTTCTTGAATTTGACCGTTAGATTTAGATGAAATTTTACGAAGAGTCTTTTGACATATTTATATATATTATGTTGAAAATTTTAGAGCAATCAGAGAATGTAATGACCTTACGAGATTGATGATGACATTCTCTAAATATTATACATGTTTATAATTTTATTCAGAAAAATCATTTTATTGTCTTTTTTTGATATTAAATTGCACAATTCTAAATAAATTTATTTTTGGAATTTGAACTACTTTTTTTTTTGAATTAATACACACACACACATTCCGTTTCAATTGAAAAAAAACAAAACACCAACCGAAACGGAATTAACAACCGTGGTCATCACATGCAGAGCAATTTGGAATTTCATACCTGAACCCACTCAAAGTAACTAACAGTGACTCCTCCTGAGTTAGCAAATATATCTGGAAGAATAACAACACCTTTCTTTGACAGAATCTGTAGAAAGACAAACAAACAAACAATCATTTCACAAAATTGTACGCTGGCATCTATAACTCTAAACCTCGCACTAACCTCATCAGCCTCAGGGTCAGTCGGATGGTTGGCAGCTTCGATAATAAATTTGGCTTTGATATCATTTGCATTCTCCCTTGACAAAAGAACATCCAGTTCAGGATTTCAACATCAAATGTAATAGCAAATACTCTGAAATATGTTAAGAAACCATCTCATCTAAAAGCTTAAGCTGATAGATTAGACCCTAGAATATGATTATATTATTCTCTAACACACCCCTTTAAGTGAAAGCTATTTGGGCTTGAAACTTGCACAAGCTCATATTACCCCGTGCTTGATTTTTTTATCAAATAGAATGGAGGTGGTGAGATTCGAACTCGTGACCGCTGGGTCAACAAGGTTCTGATACCATGTTAAGGAACCATCTCACCTAAAAACTTAAGCTGATAGGTGAGGTCCCGGAATATGATTATATTATTCTCTAACAAAATATACATTCAAACTTTTAACAAATCTTTTGATTAGAAGAGAAGCTTCTGTTATGAAAGATAAACCTGTTGATAACCCCTCCAAGGGCTGCTGGAATGAGAATGTCGCAGTCCTCGACTAGGATTGATTTGGGATCGATTGGATCTCCCGCCATGGAATCCTTTCACACCTTTGTGTTCATTGGGCATGTTTGAGCAGGCTTGGAATATCAATCCCTTTGCTGTTCTTTATTGCTCCGGTGATGTCACTAACAGCAATGATCTTCCCACCCTGTTCACTGATTAGTTGGGCGGCCCAGGCACCCACATTTCCAAAACCCTGAGAAAAAAAAACACCTCCATTTGGATCAGATGAACTTTTATGTGTGAAACAATACCAGGATTAACATTCATTCTCTGTATGAATGATCTTGTTGGTTATTGGGTTTGATTTGGTTCGACCATGAGGAAATGAATCTGGTCTATTTATCTGGAGGAGTTATTAATTAGCAACCGCTCCTTTACTTGTATAACTTGTATAAATATGGATATAATCTCCTATGAAAGGATACAGTTTTTCATAATCGAAGAAGATAGTTTTTTCTCTTCCTTTTTTCCATCTCAATTCTCTGCATTAAACTTGCTAAGATCTGCAAAGACATTCGTACTGTGAAACATCACTTTGATTCAAGTAATTGAAGCAGCCATGAAGTTATTGATCCAGGAATAAGAAAACAAAATATCACAAGTAAGTTTTCCTTATCGAATCTACATTCGTAATCAGAGCCTAGATCATAAATTTTTATAATTAAATGATCATGTAATTAATGCATGCATATACATGAAGATTCTTTGAATACTATCTATTATGTATTTATTTATTATTTTATGAGTCATTGTTGTGCTTATTCATTTACTATAAAATAATCTTATAAAATAATCAGAATTAAATGATCTAGGAAAACAATAAGTAAGTTTTTCTTATCGAATTTATAGATCGGCTAAGCTAAAATAGAGCTGAAAGTGCACCTGAATGACGAATCGTTGCCCTGATATGGTCTTGCCGTGCTCATTAAGCAAGGCTTCTGTGGCGAAGAGCACTCCTCGTCCAGTGGCAGCATCTCTGCCGAGAGATCCACCGAGATCCTACATTTAAAACGAACAACAACAAAAACCAAAAAGATTGTCAGTTTTGTTTTGGTTGATGTTTTGTTTTTTTAATTGGAACAGAATATTTTGGTTTTGGAGTATTTTAAAATTAAATGGTTCATATATATTTAATTAATTATGTATATAAAAAAAATTAAAAAATATAAAAATTAAATATAATTTTTATTTTTTATAAAATCAAAGTTGACGCAACAATTTTATTTTTGTATAATATTTTTTTTAAGTTTTATTGTTTTGATTTTGGTTCTCACATTTTCAATATATCTCATAAAACAATACTATATATATATAAAATCAAGTATTATAAAATCAATTTGATGTTGCATGGAAAAAAGCAAGAAAGTCATGTGAGGCGGCGCGGGAGATGATTTTTTTTTTCTATAGCTGAAACGGCACAGATGAAGTAATACCAATACATTTCGGCCGGTATTTAGCTTAAAAATCCAGTACGGGCTGAAATTTAAACCGCGGTAAAAATGACGCCGTTTTGTCTTGTTTTTTTTAACTGGTACGGAACATTTTGGCCGAAATGAAACGAAACGAAACGAAACGAAAACGACAACTATGAGCTCAACAATAAGATCTATTTCAATGCTAAAACCTTGTGTCTCCCATCAGAAACAAAGAACATAAATTATTCGATGCGTAAAGATCACAAGTAAAGAAGAAGGAACTTCGAAATTTGCTGGCAAACAGCAGGGATGCGAGTTCAAGAAATTAGAAAAACCAAAAGGCAACAACAGGAAATGAAATATATTACACCGAAGAGTAGATCACTTACAATTGGTTTTCCAGTAACCACAGCCGGCGAGTGGCCATGAAATTTGGAGTACTCATCCAGTATCCATGCCATAGTCTGATTAACCAAAACACAATCATATCTTAGAATTTTATAATTTTAGAATCAAAACACAAATTGAAACTATTTCCAGTTCATCTCTCTGCAACCTGTGGACCAGTTCCCATATCAGGAGCTGGAACGTCTGTGTGGATTCCAATCAGATCATGAATCTTCTGAGTGAACACACGGGTGAGTCGTTCTAGTTCAGACAAACTCAACTCCCCTGGATTACACCCTATCCCACCTTTTAGCCCCACCATAGGGAATATTTGCCACTGCTGTCTTCCATGTCATAAGTTGTGCTAATGCATTGACTTCATCCGGGTCAACCTGAAATAACCCGAAAGATCATTAGAACCGGGACTCAAAATATACTAGTAATCCTGGTCTATAAATTTATCAAGACCACCGATATGTTAAGGAACCATCTCACCTAAAAACTCAAAGCTGAATGTAAATCATATACTGAAGCCTCATCTAACAGTTTGAGTTTTTAGGTGAGATGATTCCTTAACATGGTATATGATCCTTGTTGATCCAGTAGTCACAAGTTTCGAATCTCATCACCCTCATTCTATTTGATAAAACACCAAGCACAAGGTAGTATGAGTCTGTTCAAATTTCAAGTTCAAAGAGTTTTCATTTGAGATAATGTGTTAGAGAATAATATAAATCATATACTGGAGCCTCATTTAACAACTTGAACTTTTTAAGTGAGATGATTCCTAAGACAATAAACTTATCTGAGATTTCAAAAAAAAGCAAAAACTGGCATTCGTGGACAACTTCTTTGCAAGGATTGACCCCATAACTTTGCAAAACAGAGATTTTGCATGGAATTATATCTAAACAATGCTGTAAATTCACTGGTTAGAATTTAAGCTACCTCTGGGTGGTATCTGATTCCACCTTTCATAGGACCTCTGGCATTGTCATGCTGAACCCTAAACCCAACAAAAGATGCCAAAGTTCCATCATCTTTGGGTATGGTACATTCAACCTGCAATTTTTTTATCCAAGTTTATTAGAACAGCAGGGCGTACAAAAAAAAACTATTTAAAGATGATAATAAACAGCTTCTATAATCACCTTAATCTCTCTAAATGGAATCAGCAAACTTTTCTCAAGCTTGGCGTCCAACCCCAACAGCCTTGATGCCAGCTTGAAAGTTCCTGTTTGTTGCCACTAATGCGTTCATGGTTGCTCCTGAAGCTTTCTGAAGAGCAAATCCCAGAAGTTAGTCCATTTTTTGTGGATGAAAGATGAGGAAAATATACAGTGGAATAGGTTTGAGTAGTAAAAGCCTAGTCCAAGTTTACTGAATTATCATGGCTTAGCTTAGCTTAGCCAATACTTTCTTAACGTTTTCTCCAAAAATAACCTTATTGCAACCTGTCTGGCAGGCTTAGATGCTGACATATAATCAACGATTTAGACTATGCAAGCACCAAACCAATCTAGACCGTCAAGTTTTTGTAAAGATTGACCATATTTCTGGGAAGTTTATCACCATCCCCTAACGAAGGACAATCCTGAGCAAGTAAAGAACTCACGCTAGCAAGCTCTGAGATGTTGGTTAACTTTGCACAGTCACATAAATTGTTAATGATAACCAAATTAAACTCCAAGGTGATGTTGAATAAGATGCAAAAACAGCACGCTTCACAGCCATTATATATATATATATATGCTGAGAGAGAAGGAATTCTTCGGTTTGTATCAGCATACAGGGATGGATTTGGAGGTGGGTTTTGGTAGAGGAACAGGATAGAATGGAAATCAATTCTGATGAGCAGCACCAGATTATCAGGATTTGGAACAGTGAACTTCACTGTGTGCTGTAATTCTCTGTGTTTGATTGGCTCAGGCAACATGTACACTGTTCATGGAAAAAAAGAAGAGAAAAAACTACAAATAGCTGTGCTTTTCTGCAATATCAATATCAGATTATTATTATTATTCTTCTACAAAGTTGTTCGAATTATGGCCATTCAAAAGAAAATGCCGTCTTCCTTAACGTGTACACTGTATTTTCTTGAACCAGCAAAACATGGCATGAATCACAAGACACGTAAAGAGGATACCGTTAATGAAAGTCTTACTCCAAGATGTAGTGAAGCAGACAGCTCGATCTCTTCTCAAATTCAGCAACGATCGATGATCCAAGTTAAGCACCAAATCTACACGAATAAATAGAGTAACATAAAGAAACTATAAGAGAATGGGAATCGAATTCCTTAAGAATCGAAGATGATTTGATCTCTCCAAGTACTTGGCAAACCAAATCTAAATTCTGATAACATATATATATATATATATATATATATATATATATATATATAGCCCCAGTTAATCTGTGTGTCTCCAACATGCTGCTAGCTTTTTCATGGAAGAATACGATACTCTCCTATGTGCACAGCATCAAGCCACTCAGCATCCATTAATGTTGTCACCGAAGTTGTCAATACCGTTTCGGTTGGGGTTTTGTTTTTTCAATTGGAACGTAATGTTTTGGTTTTGGCGTGCTGTTTTGGCGTTTGTGTCTGTTTATGTATATATAATTAAATATATTAATTCAAAAAAAAATAGTTCAAATCCAAAAATAAAATTATTTAGATTGTGCAATTTAAAATAAAAAAGACAAAATAAAATGATTTTTTCTGAACAAAATTATGAACATGTATAATATTATGAGAATATCACCATCAATCTCGCAAGATCATCACACTCTCCGATTGCTCTTAAATTTAAACATGATATATATAAATACGTCAAGATACTCCTCATAAAATTTTCATCTCAATCTAACGGTCAGATTAGAAGATATGCTTGATATTGTAAAATTATTCATTATTATTTAAAAAAAATACTATTTGGCCGAAACAGAACAGGCGGAACGATACCGGAACGTTTCGACCGATATTTGACGGAAAAATCCAGAACATGATGAAATTTAAACCGAGATAAAAAAATGACACCATTTTATCTCGTTTTCTTAACTGAATACATGAAATATTTCAGTCGAAACAGAACAAAACATTCAACTATGATTGTCACATGTTACACACAGGTGGTGATCATCATAAGAGTGTGTGTTTCAAGATAGAGAGAAAAGTAAGAGAAAGAGAGAGAGAAAATCATACTTGGAAAATTAGCAAAATCTTCAACTTTGGTAAAATGTTACTGCATGAACGTGAATCCTACGCGAAACCCATCTTTGATGCTGTTGAAAGGATTTATCTAGGGCTTGCTATCTAGGAGGGTTTTTATAGAGAAATTAGCGACTGCTACTAAGCTTGGCTTCGCTTTTAGTCATCGTGATCATGGTGATGTATGAAAAAAAGAAAGACTAGCTAGTCTCCATTACAGGTTATTTAAATCTTAGCTTTTCATTTATAGTCATTTTTCAGCCTGAAAGGTTGCATAAGGAGAGGAAAGTGATGGGAAAAGGAGAAGAACATGATTGAATCACAACAAAACAATGATCAAAGTCTCTGTTTCTTGTGAAAAAATGTGTCATCTTTCTTTTCTATAGGTTCACGTTGTTGAAGAACTCTTTCATCTAAAATCTTAAACTGTTAGGTGAGGTACTAAAACATAACTTATATTATTCTCTAATATACCCCGTCAAGTGAAAGTCTTTTGAGCTTGAAACTTATATTATTCTCTATTATTCTGGATTTCATTAGACAGATCTAGATATGTTTAGAAATTTATTGAAAATTATATTTTATATCTTAAACTTTGATTAAGAGTAACACTTTATATCCTTAAGAGTTGGTGCCAAAAAAAATCAACAAAAAGTGTCTACTTATTTACAAAACTATCATTCTATTTTAAGTATAGACTCAAAAGCTCTTAAAGCCTAAAAAATAACAAAAATACCAATAAATTTCTTTTCCCTAAATAATAAGTTAAACCCTAGTTGTCACCTTCTCATCTTTCTCCTCCATAACAAGTACAATACATTTATACACATATATGATCACCTTCTAGAGTCTTTAGGAAACAAGATTTTTTTATTGTAGTGCACTATAACAATTATTTGAGTTAATAAAAAGATTTTGATGACTTTTTATACACATAATTGATCACTATCTAACACAAAAAAGAGGACTTCTAGATTTTTTTTATTTTTAAAAAAGTAGTTTATTAGATGGATAGGTGTTTGAATCAAAATTTTCAATTCTCGATAATAATAATTTTCTCTTTTATATCTATTTTGGTGTATTTAAAATTTAAAGTTTTTTCTAAAAAGATGCAATGACGATGACTAAGACTTATATATATATATATATATATATATATATATATATATATATATATATATATATATATATATATTAAGATTTATTTTGATTGATAATAAATAGTATATATTTGAAAAATCAATTGCAAAAAATATAAATAAAAACTTTGGGTAATTTTTTTTTATTTAATTATTATATGATGGGGAAGAGATGTTTTTTTTATTGTACAACACAAGACCCAACTAGCTACTAATTAATTAATTAAAAGAAAAGGAAAAGGTATGATTGATATAAAGGCAACAAGTTAATATGGAGATTTAATAGTTTAGTTTTCAAAAGCACAAAATCATTGGACATCAAAATAGCTTAAATTATTGAGGGGGTGGCCCAAATGCCATTGTCACGTGTGAGTCACGACTTTGCAAATGTGCCTATCCACACAATTCTCACCATGAATACGTGTCGACTTTTTGGCACGATTATATTTATAGTCATGCTCCATGTCTTGGTGACCTATGGGTGTTTGAGAAGTATTTTTTTTAAAAATATTTTTTTTTGTTTTGTTTTAAATGAGTTTGTTTTGTGTGTTTTTTAGATTTTTTTATGTGCTGATGTCAAAATTAATTTTTAAAAATAAAAAATATTATTTTAATGCACTTTTTAAATAAAAGACATTTTAAAAAAAAACAATCGTAATTACACTCTCGAACATCCATTTCGTGCCTATTTGAGAATGTGATTGAAGTTGCTTTTTTAGAGTGCTTTTCGTTCAGAAATGCATCAAAAATGATGTTAATGTGTCATTTGGGGAGTTAAAAACTAAGTGAATGTTTGGAAATATAGTTCAAGTTGTTTTTAAAAGTGCTTTTCGTTTATAAATGTATTAAAATGAATTTTTTTTTAAAAATTATTTTTATTATCACCATATGAAAATAATCTAAAAAAAATAAATAAATCTAATCTAAGTTAAAAAAGTAAAGATATATTTTTTTTAAATATTTTTAAAACATAATATCAAACAAGACCTTTCATCCAGAGAGATCGATAGTGAAGGGTGCGTATGATAGAGGATATGGTGGCGTAATGAAGGGTGCGTATGAGAGAGGATATGGTGGCGTAATATAAAATCCATGAGGCCATGACATCTAATTTGTCATTATCATGCATAAATTAGAAACATTGAGGCAATTGCTGTTGAAAGGCTTGAGCCTACAAGACATGAACATGAATGTGGCCAGATTTGATGATTCAATAGCTTATGGGAAAAAGATTCGATAAATCCCAACTTCCAAGAGTTTTCAAAGGGAATCGTCTTTGAGAAATTATTATTTGGTATAGTAATATTGAGTGTAATTTGTTAGGGTTAAAAGCTTAACTAGGCTGAGTGAAAGTTTTAGAATATGATTTATATTGTTTTCTAACACGCCTTTTTAAGTACAGAGAATTTTAAGCTTGAAACTTGCATACGAGCCCTACACTATCTTGTGCTTCGATTTTTAATCAAAAAAAATGAGAGCGGTGAGATTTAAATTCATGACTGTTGGGTTAATAAAACTTTAATATTATGTTAAAAAATTATCTCATCTAAAATGTTACAGCTGTTAAATGAGACTTTATAATATAATTTATATTATTTTCTAACATAACTAGTGTCCAATTCTCTCTGGAAAATACCGATAAAATATTATGTTTGTAATTCCATCATTACTATTTTAAGTTTTTTATTTTTTTTTATTTTTAAATTTTTTCAATAATATAAAAAGTAAATTAAAATTTGAAATATATCTCGATTTAGATTAAATTAATTTAACATTCAAATTTGTGTTACAAGTTATTAAACTTTTTTAACATTCAAAATTCAAATACAATAAATCTATAACAAAGACAGTCATGTAATTAACATCACCGGAGTGACATTTATAATTGTAGTTAATTTAAAAAGTTATAGGTTCTAGATGATCAAGAAAATATTAATTTAATTATATGATATTTTAAAAATGTGGCATTTCTATTATTTTAATATTATTTTTTTAAGACTAAAATTAAAGGACCGGTGATGTTCAAAAAGGTGAGGCTTCCACTACTTGAATTCTTGGAGAGCTATTGCCTTGAAAGTGTTTCAAGAGACAAAGAAGAATGGATATAAAGTGATCACCACTAAGTTTTTCATGCTCTATCCACAAAAGCTTCCTCTTTGCTTTCAATTAATTCTAGTGCTCGTTTCATATATATTATTTTTTGGGTTTTTTTATATTTGTTTTTTTGAGGAAACCCTTTTCATCTCTTTATTTTCATGCCCTAATTTCATTAAAAAAAAATTAATTTTACAAAAAAGGAAAACAAGTATGGGAGAGGCCACTAGTAATTTTGAAGTTTTAGTTCCCATCAAATGGGGTCTAAAACAAAATGTATTCCCTATAGGAAAAACACTAAAAACCAATTGCATAAAGTGAAATTCTCCCACAAAAGGTGGGTTGGTCCCTTTTCTTTTTGGATTCTCTTTAACCAAAATATATTTTTGCTACTAAGATCCAAAACTAGTTGTGAAGTTTAATGGGAAACCACATCAGAAAAGAAACTCTCAATGGGAATTAATTATAACAATAAGAAATAAAATGGGACCAAGATGTTGAAAAATAATAGATATGAGCTTATGGGAGAGGCCACTAGGGAGAATCTTATTGGAAATCCTTCTCATAATCTATGACATACCACCACTTTCATAAGCACACCTCATGTAAATTGATTCCTCCATTGTTTGGAATCTCATAGATTCCACTACCAATGAGAAGCACTAACTTAATTTTGATTTGAAGAACTTTTTGTCATTTTATATGATAAAGAGTTTACTATAATCACTAGTATTAAGTGATTGGTAAAACATTATTATATTCACTAGGTTTTAAATTTATTATTTCTCAAGATTTTCTTGTGAACATCATAAAATGTTTTTCTCGATATATGAAGCTAATTTAGTGGCTATATAAATCAATATTTAGGGTTTAAGAAGTTTTCTATTTAAGATGTTTGAGATCTTAAATTATCTAAATGGAAATATGTAATGCTAATACTCACGTATTGCAAATAGAATTTGAGACGCGAAGATCACTATCTTTAAGGTATTAATTTTCCCCCCACTATACTTGTTGCATGGTTAAAGCAATATATCTTAAGGATACCGAAAAATCTTACATTTATGGACAACAATTTATATAAATTTCTTAATAAATTCTGTTTTATTTCTAATAAACATAAGCATATAGTTTCTAAATATTTATATAAGAAAAATATCACTTTTTTCAAACCTATATATATGTAAAGTTTAGAGACATATCTTTTCATATTAGAGTTCAAAAGGCAACTCTTCATTTAAATTAATTGAACAACTTGGTAGAAGGTACCATGCATAATTATTAATTAATCCAAAAATTTTCATTAATTAACTTAAATTAATTAATTTTGAAAAAATATCATTTATATTACATAATATCAAATGATAAGCGTGAGTGTGGAATTTCGACTTTCCGTTCAATTTAGTATCCTTTATAGTATAAGGTGCAACAAAACTTTTATTTTTCATGGTGGATAAAATCTTTTTTAACTAAGAATATAGATATTGTATTTTAATATTAGAGTTCAAAATGCAACTCTTCATTCAAATTAACTGAATAACTTGTTTTATACATAATATCATTTATATTATAAGGTACAATAAAACTTTTTATTTTTCCATCGAGCATAAAATTTGTTTTAACTAAATAATATAGAAATTATATTTTAACAACAAACCAAAATTTCTTTCAACTCCAAATTTTTCTCAATTATCTTAATTATATATTGAAGTGTGGCTTGGGAAAATTGCTAAATGCAAACCAAAAAATGGGTTTCATGAAAATTGATTTTTTTTATTTCAACATTTCAATATTTTTTAATATTTTTATATTATTTTCATTTACTAATATAAAAAATGATTGTAAAAAAAATAAAAAAAACTATTATTTTAATATATTTTTAAACAAAAAATATTTTTAAAATAACTTCAATCATATCAAAAACCCACAAGACAACATTTTCAATATTTTTATGCAAATGTTAGTGGCGAGAGCATATCAGGAAACATCTAGAAACAACATATATCCTGAAAATAAAATAAAAGTAAACAAAGATGACATAAGAAATGAGAAAAAGGTCTGAATTAAAATAGAGATTAATAATTGTCGGCCACTTGGTAAGCACTTAATTTCCCTTTACATGATGATAATAAAAAAAGTGCTTAATCTGTATAATGATTGTATGTCATCCATTAGATTAGATGTGTGATTTAAATTGTGTTTTAAAAAAAATTAAAAAAAAAATTAAATTATTTCTTGTGTATCCAGATAATTTTGATGTGCTAATGATATATTTAAGCCATATTGGGATTTTTAAGGATATTTTAATATAAAAAACCTTTTTTATATTTATTATATGTTACACATTAAACTTTATCCATATTTTCTTCTCCGCATACCATAAAATTTACACAATGGAGTTGTCCAAAGAATAAAGAGTCCATTTGTTTTTGTATTTTAAAAACATTTCAAAAAATGAAAAAAATAATATTTTTTATTCAAATTATTTTTATATTATTATTTAATTAATAAATTTTAAAAAATATCATTTATCATATTTGAAAAACAATAACTTGAAAAAACAACCATAGAGCATTAACTTTGATCAATCAAAAGATAAGTGGGCCGTCAAGTTTCACCAGCCTTCCAAACGGACAATTGAGTCCCAGAGCCCTTGGCCCGGTGCACTGGGTGGGCCCAACATCTTATTTACAAAGCCCAATGTTTACTTGGGGGAGATAGAAAGTCAAAGAATTGAATGGGCTTTGTCTCAATAAATCTCAAGCCACATCAGATTTCTAAAAGTCATTTATTAGATAATTCTTTTTTTATTAACATTAACACTAAAATCTGTTGACAAATTATTTTATCAGTTTTTGAGGGGTAAAAACGTTAATTTATGAGTGAATTTATTTGAACATAGATGTTTTTATTAAGAACTAATTAGACCCTGATTTACGTTGCGTTTCAAAAACGTTTTTTTTGTTTTTTTTTAAAATAGAAGTTTCTATTTTTATTTTTTATTTTAAATTATTTTTTTTATGTTTTTATATCATTTTCATGTGCTGATATTAAAAATAATTTAAAAATAATTTTGTTTTAACAGAAAACATTATTTTAATACATTTATAAACGAAAATTATTTTCAAAAGCAACCTTAATTACACTACTAAATATACACTAAAAAGGAGAAAACTAACACAAAAATACTCTAATCATTTTATTTAAAAAAAACAATATTGATTACATGAATTAAAAATCCAACTTTATTGATTTTAACCCCTCAAAAATAAAAAGAAAAAAAATCATAATTTATATATCTATATATATACTTGCAATATTATATTTATAAATAAAAAAAGATAATTACTAATATATTCATAAACAAACATTTTACAAAATAATAATTAATAAATTCATAAACATTGAACAGTTCAATCTTGAATCCATAATGGCATGGCGTGGACATTTAAAACATTGACTACTAATCACTTGAGATTATCAAATCTCTATTATTATTATTATTATTATTATTATGAGAAAATGGTGACAACAAATGTCAAAAGGAAGCAATAAATGACAATCATGGCGAAAGTCTTAGGTGAAGATGCTATTGACTTGGTAAGGAAAAGGCAAATTGGAAACTTTCTTCTCTCACCAAAAACGCGTTTTACTTCACATATACAGGATTGCCTTGATAAACTAAAGCCTCTCATGCTTTGAGAAGAAGAAAAAAAGTGCAGAACGCCTCTCTCCGATCGATCGCTGCAGAAGGGTTTCTTTGTTTTTGGTGTTTTCTCGAAAGATATGTGTCCTTTAAGGTTCATCTTGGTGTTTTTCTCAGCAGTTCTGGCCGGATATTTTGCATGGAGAACAGTACTGATCGTCGCCGGAGGCTGACGACATGGTTTCCGATGATTCAACGGCTGATCAAAAGACATCGTTGAAAGATCAACAAGAATTCAATTTGAAAAGGGTATCAAGGATTCCTTTCGTGTTCTTCATCTTTATGATCCCTTAGGTCTAATCCTTCGCTTTCGAAGAATTCTTTCTTCTTACATGTCTTGAATTTTGTTTTCTTTTCAGATGATTCAAAAGTGGGATCTGGGATATTTGTCGACATGGCTAGCGGGAGGTACCTGTGGAGGAATTTGAAGGAGATGAAGAAAGATGCAACCTTGAAAAGCTCGTAAGATTCAACCATGGATCTGTTCGGATTTGTTTCTTCTTTTTTTTGTAAATAATAAAATCTCTGGATCATAAGATGGGGATTTGTGCTGTTGAGGACGGGAGGAGAGGGCTGTGTTTTGATAGTTGCTAGGTTAGAGATGTCAAAACATGTTGGAACTGTCGAATGTCAACTGGTAATCCTTCGATTAATGGACATTAACTTTTGCACCACATTTTGAAATCCCATAGATTTGATAGAAAAACAAGTTGTAAATTCATTTTTTTTTTCAATTGGTGTGAAATGATTTAGTTTTGAAGTGTTTTGGTGTTATATATATTTAATAAAAAAATTAATTCAAATTCAAAAATAAAATTATTTAGAATTGTACAATTTAAATTTTAAACATAAATAAAAAATAAAAACTGAATTGATATAACTCGATCAATTTAATAAGTTTAAAGATAATATAAAAAATTAATAAAAATATAGTTTAATTTATTCCAATTTATTCTATTTTTTGAATTAAAATGAAATATATCAACCATGAAATAAGGAATCGGACAACCTTGATAAAAACATTAATTGGTTATTTATTACTTCGTTTCAAAAACAATTTTGAAAGAAAATGTTTTTTTTTTACTTTAAATTTAATAAAATTTAATGTTTTTAGATTATTTTTATATGTTAATATCAAAAATAATTTTTAAAAAATAAAAAAATATTATTTTAATATATTTTTATATAAAAAATACTTTGAAAATTAACATCAACAACACCACAAAAAAAAAAAAAACTAAATCTCCAAAACCTTAAAGCTTGACTGAATCTAAGGGACTGTAAAACGTGCTAAAAGCATTCCTGCACCGGTTACGAGGAAAATTTAATATGCCAACTTGCAGGGCTTAAACTTGCAAATAGCCCACATCCAACAATTATATTCGAAATTCTCAACTTGAAATTTGATTTAATTTTTTTGTTGAATAATTTTACAATATCAATTATATTTTTTAATTCAACTGTTAAATTGAGATAAAATTTTACAAGTCTCTTAATATATTTTTATATATTATATTAAAATTTTAGAATAATCAAAAAATATAATTACTTTGTGAAATTCATGATGTAATTCTCGTAATATTATACATGTTCATAATTTTGTTCAGAAAAATCATTTTATTGTGTATTTTTTTAGATTAAATTGCACAGTTCTAAATAATCTTATTTTTGGATTTGAACCATTTTATTTTTGGATTTGAACTATTTTTTTTTGAATTAATATATTTAATTATACACACACACACACAAAAACAATACAACCCCAAAACAGCGCGCTGAAACATTCTGATACCGAAACATTACATTCCACTTGAAAAAACAAGACACTAACCGTAACGGTATTAACAACTTTGACCGCGACAGCTTCAGTTCAGGTCTGCTTGCAGCTTAACAGACATGTACAAAAGCGTGAGAAGAGCTCCTTGTGGGAGCGGAGCGAACCTCGCAAGATTTGAACCAACACAGAGGGCCACCACCACCAGAGCAACCATACTGCTGCTCGTCTTTCCACAGGCCCAGCTTGCAAATTGCAGACACAGAACAAGCAAAACCCCACCTCTGCCACCCAAAATCCATGCAATGAAATAACCAATCTTGTATCCAGCATCCAATTGTCTGTCCAACAAAGCCATGAGCACTGCTGAAGGTGAGAGATAACAGAGATCCAAAAAGTCTGCAGTAAAAACAGAGATACAAAATGCAGATCTTAGCACTTCGCCAAACGGGCCTCGTTCTTGATCCAGGCTTCCTTCTTCAACCTCCTCTTCTGTATCACTGTAGAAGGAAGGGTCGTCGCTAAAGTTATGGTGCTCCCAACGTGCCCCACTTCTCATTTTCCGCTTCATTTCAGCCCATTTGTAGATCCTCACCCAGTCTTCAACTTCGGGGTTATGGTATTGTCTTTTTCTAAATGACCTGCCGGTGTGTTCTTGAAATTTAAGTGCTCGATCATACTGAGTCCTTGTCACTTCGTTAGAGAGTATCTGTTAGGGAAAGAGTTTGTGAGAAGGTAGATATATAGTCTGGAAAATGGAAATTGAGATGATATGATAGCCATGAAACTAAAAGCCCCCAGCAAAAGGAGCAAGAGAAAAGGAAGACAGTGGCAACTTTGACATTGCACTTGGTCAACGCATTAGATATTATCCGTCAGAAAATAATATAAATCATATTCTGATGACAATCACCTAACAGCTTAAGCTATTAGGTGAGATGATTAATTAACATAGTATCAGAACCTTGTTAACTCAGCGGTCACGAGTTCGAATCTCACCACTCCCATTCTATTTAATTAAAATCAAACACAAGATGATGTAGACCTGTGCAAATTTCACGCTCAAAAAGCTTTCACTTGAGGGGATGCGTTAGAGAATAATATAAATTATATCCTAGGGTCTCACCTAACAGTTTAAATTTTTAGATGAGATGGTTCCTTAATATCATCAACTCACATGCTCATTATATCCAAGTGGGTTTAGGAGAAAATAGATATGAAAAGTCATTTTCCAATGCTAAACTTCCTTTGCCTCTCGGTTTTTTCCATGCAGCAAACTCACTTGCTGCTGCTAAAATTGCAATCAAGATCAATACACCACTTGAATTCTTCCAGTCCAACAAGGCTCACGATTCTATCCTACTGCACCCACAATTGTTTTTCTCCACATGGGAACATAAACAGAATAAATCAAGTTGCTATCTTTCTGATAAAATCAGTAATTGCAAAACAGGAACCACAAAGATTGTTAAGAAATACTCACTTCATAAGCATGCCGAACACTCTTGAACAGTTCACAAGCTTGTGAATGCTTGCTAACATCAGGATGATACTGCAACCATTGTGCAAAATTAAGTGTCAACGACAGAAATCATTAGCGAACATCTAGGAGGTAGTTTTTTCAAAATTTATGGCAATCTTTAATGAAACTTTCAACAAAAATGAAATTGAGAAGAAGTAACTATTTGTGATAGATGACAGTCAATATCCAAAGCCTCCATCACAAGCCTGAAAGAAGGCATGAATAACATGAATCATAGGGGAAGC
>CM055444.1:8504281-8551897 GCA_029228465.1 Salix viminalis | reverse complement strand
TGTTGCTACATTCACGGTGGTGGGTCCAGCTACTAGTCGGAGAATTTTGACCACCCCTGCTGATGGAGCTGGAGGAGAAGGAAGCAGAGGCGTCGATTGTGGTGGTGGTGGGGATGGGTCCCACCAGGTAGAGGTGCGCCTGCATTATCGTTCATGCGTTTCTCAAACGATGCACATGCAGGGAGGACATCAAGTGAGCAAAGCCTTACCTAAGTTTTTTAGAGGGATATTCGGAGTGACAATAATGTTGTTTTCAACGTGCAGGGTCAAACATGCGCTTAATAAATTAATTTTATTTTAATTAAATGATAAGAAATAAAGTAATGAAAGCAAATAAATTAAATTAAAAAAAAATTGGTTATTATAATTTAGAAAAAAAATTCAAAAGACAAGAAATGAAACAATATAGCTCAATTTCCCCATCTATTAAACATGGAAAAATAAACTTGGGTAGAAAAATGAGCCAAAAAAATTAATTAGTCGAATTGGTTTAACAAACTTGTAACTTCAGTAATTAAGAATGAGTTAATATCAACTCACATTAACTTTACAAACTTGTGATTCGAATTATTAGGTCAGAAGCATTATATTTGCAAAAATAATATAATTTAATTCTCAATCAATTAAATTTTGTAGGATGAAATTAAAAAAAAATCTAAATTATATAAAATGATTTGAAACAAATGATAACAACTAAAAAAAGTATTAATATTGAAATACAAAATAAATTTTATTGAATGGTGAAATTGAAAAGAAAAATTTACTTAACAACGGGTCCAAAAAAGTCAAAAAAATGAGTATCAAATTGAAAAAAAAAAAATATATGCTAAATTGGAATTGAAAACAAAAATTAAAAATCAAAAGAATAAAAATTCAAGTTGAAATACCAACAATGAAAAGGGTCAAGTTGCCATATTATTCAATGTGGCACACTCAATTCATCATAAATAATTTTTTTTTTTGTTATTTCAAAATCTTATTCAAATAATTATTATTATGATGTTAAAAACTAAAATGATTTGACAAAATAGACATACTTTATGCTATAATGTCTAATAAAATTTTCTTTATTGATGAATGAATAATAATTTCACTGAAAAACTAATGAATGAAATATTAAGTCAAACAACTAATTGTCAGTTGTTTAAGTTTATTATTGTTACAGATTAAATATTTAGATGACTTGTAGTTTGTGACAATCCAATTTTGAAATAAATATTCAAAATCACGAAAATTATTTAGTCTTTAGATAATCTTTATATGAACCCTAGACAATTCTAGATATATTTAATGGATTTATTGAAACTCTAAAAAATCAATTAAAAAAATATTGTTTTCACTTTCGAAAAACCCAATATCAGAAATATAAGGTTATGGTCGTCAAGTTTCAACTCCAAAACTCATGCATTAACATACTATCGTTGTCTTTGACATGTTTGAGCAACTGTTAAAATTATATCAATAACGAAAGGAAAGAGATGATACTGGAGGTTGTGATAGTTAGAAGGGTTGTTAGCTTCATGCTCTGCTTGTTTACGTGCCTGTTTGAGAGTTTGATTTCAGTTATTTTTTAAAGTGTTTTTCATTCAGAAATATATTAAAATGATATTTTTTTACTTTTTAAAACTCATTTTTGACATCAACACATGAAAATATCTAAAAACACCATTTTTTTTAATTTAAAATAAAAAATTTCAAATTTTTTATTTTTTACTTTAAATTAAAAAAAATCAAAAACGCTTTTGAATATCAAACACTTGTTGCATGGATGTTTGTTTTGTATATGTTGGTGTAGTTTGTAAGTGAATACAGAAGGAAAAATAACACTTGACACTTGGGAACTTGAAACTTGAAATTTGACAGATATGACTGTTGGAATAAAACTGAATATTGAACAGTTATATTGTTTCATTAAAGTGACTGTTCATTAAATAATCATATTATTTCATTAAAGTATTATAAGTCTACTTATATATATAGTCTTAATATACAAAACAGAAAGACAATGAAAAACATTTTTTTTCCTTATGCCTTCTTTTCTTATTCTTTCAAGAGGTGTAGAGAGTTTAATTATCTGTATCCTGGAGGTGTTCTCTTTGTGTGAGAAAATAAACACCTTAAAGACAATGTTCTCTTAACGCCTCTGACCCATTGTTCATATTTTCTAATTTGTTTTCAAATCAAAATTCTATATCAGTATTTCACCAAGTTATTCTGCATTTTTTATTTTTTTTTCTCCAGGGGAGGTGCCTTTGCTGATGCTGGTATGATATGCATTGTTATTCTGATATCACGTTACAGAAAAGATCGGGAGCTTGCCGTGCAATGCTGCCAGATTCAGATTTTATCGAGGTAAGTTTCCTGATAGAGAAGCTGTTTGGCATGGCGTTTGACCCGTCGTGCCGCAATTTCTGGTATTTTTTTTTCATTTTAAATGAATATGTTTTGGTGATTTTAGATTATTTTGATGTGCTAATGTCAAAAATGATTTTTAAAAAATAAAAAAACATCATTTTGATGTATTTCGGCACGGAAAGCACTTTGAAAAGCTACCGCAACAGCTCTCCCAAACAGGCCAAGAGTCTGTAATGAGTGAGCTCAATTTTTCCCAAGGATGAAATGCTGGTATGTATCTTGTATACGTGCAGGTTTCATGCACACTCCTCCATCAATGTTCAAGTCGAGAGATTTTTTTTTTTTCTGGGATTGCTGAATGACGTCCATTCGCATTGGGAGTTATGTTTTTAGATACTTAAGCTTTCCTGTGTGCTCATAATATCTCTGATGATTCTGAGTAATCACTGTCCAATCCTATCTGTGAAGATAGAACTACAACAGATAGATGGAGCCTGCTCCATGCCAACTGCTATGGATGAGCAGGTAATGTTTTACTTGGAAGCAGGGTGGTTAATTTCGTTTTGTTTCGGTCAAAATGGTCGAAACGTTTCGTACCAGTTAAAAAAATGAGATAAAACGATGTTATTTCTACTTCGGTTAAAATTCCGGTCAATTCCAGATTTTTCAATCAAATACTTGCCGAAACGCGCCTGTATCATTTCTCCTGTGCTGTTTCGGCCAAATAGTATTTTTTTTTTAAATAATGAATAATTTTATAATATCAATCATATCTCTTAATCCAACCGTTAGATTGAGTTAAAATTTTACAAGAAGTCTCTTTACATATTTATATATATTATATTATATTAAAACTTCAGAGCAACCAGAGAATGTAATGACCTTGCGAGATTGATGATGACATTCTCGCAATATTTACATGCTCATAATTTTGTTCATAAAAATCATTTTATTGTTTCATTTTTAGATTAAATTGCACAATTCTAAATAATTTTATTTTTAGATTTGGATATTTTTTTTTGAATTAATATATTTAATTATATACACACACACACAAACAGTACACCCTCAAAACTACGAGCCAAAATATTTCAAAACCGAAACATTCCATTCCAATTGAGAAAACAAATCACCAACCAAAACGGAATTGAAAAACTTTTGCTTGGAAGAGAAAGGATTTCTGCAAGAACAATGATTGATCCCACCAATTCTGTTCTGCCACTGCAAATCGCTTCTCTCTCAAATTGAGTATCTCATCCAAATAATAACTCCCACCAATTCTGTTTTACTTTGAATCGTGTTTGAAAGCATGGATACATGGCAGGCTAATTCATATATATTGATTTTAAAGATTGATAGTGGTTAGAAAACCTGACAGGATTTGTTGAGCCTGAACATTCTTTCTTCAGGTTCATGCCTAACCGTTGCCATAGCCAGAAATTTCTCAGATATTACATTTTGTATCAAAACCGAAGGCTCATTACTTTCCCATGCACCTCTTTATCAAGTTTCTGAATTTCATGTAGTGTATATTTTTGAGTGTGGTTATGGTTGCTTTTGAAAGTGTTTTTTATTTAAAAATGCATCAAAATGATATTTTTTTTAAAAATTATTTTTGATATCAGCACATGAAAATGATCTAATAACACAAAAAATTGTTTGATTTAAAGTAAAAAGTAAAAATAATAAAAAATTCAAATATTTTTAAAAGTGTTTTTAAACACAGTGTCAAACAGAGCAAATAATATGAATTAGGCTGCATGGTATAATGAATCAAATGCTCCATAATTGTGAATATGAGCAGCTTGTGCACGAGCAAGATGGTGGATTAAATTCTGGCCGGAAAGTTCTGGTTTTATTATAAATTGAACTTTATAATTTGTTTTATTTAAGGTTATCATGGTCTTATAACGGATCTCACTTATTTGAAAGGTTAACCTAGGTTAACCCGATTGATTCAATATATCATTGTTTCAATATTTGCTTAAGATATCAACTTGATTTTTTTAGTTAAACTATATTTTTATAAATTTTTCATTTTATCTTTGAACTCATAAAGTCGGTCGAGTTATATCAGTTTAACTCTTTTTTTTTTTACTTATGTTTGAAATTTAAATTGCACAATTCTAAATATATATATATATATATATATATATATATATATATATATATATATAAACATAAACAGTATAACCCTGAAATGGAGCGTCGAAACGTTTCGAAACCGAAACATTAATAAAAAAAATAAAACATCAACCAAAACAGAATTGACCACCTTGATCTAGACTGCATGCATCTCCACCATGGCCACCCTGCTCTCTCTTTCTGGAGCTATCTCCGCCACAGCCCCAACCCTGCCAGTCTCTCCGATCACTATTCTGATTCAGATAATGATCGATGAATTATTGTGCCTTATTTGATTACTCCACCCTTTGCTCAATCTGTGGAAAGACATTTCCCTCGTGAAAAGCAGTTTTCGGTCACATGATGCGCTTGCATCCTAGGCAGAGGGTCTTTTCCACCGGCCTGAGAAAGCAGCAGAAGAAGACGGTGAGCAGCAGAGTTAGCAGAGATAGGTTAGCAACGAAGAACACCCTCCCCGGCCCCATTGAAACAGAAACCTTAACAAATGACATGGTGGTGATTTCTTGAATCAAAAACAGGAAGTGAAATTCTTTACCTGGTAATGTCTGTTTGAAATGCCATGGACAACCACCTCGTTCAAATTGCTCGTAAATATCCGAATGGGCGTTTGGAACGTGTTTGTAAAGTGTTTTTGAAAAAAAATATTTTATTTTTTATTTCTTACGTGAAATTAAATTTTTTTAGTGGTTTTAGATTATTTTGATGTGATGATGTCAAAAATAATTTTTAAAAAATAAGAAAAATATCATTTTGATATATTTCTGAATGAAAAATACATTAAAAAATAATATCAACCACACTTCCAAACAATCACTGAAAACCAAATCTTTTTGTCTTGGTGTTTGTCGTATAAAGATGGGTTTATATAGATGCAAGAAAATTCAACTCAATGTAATTGTTTTATATTTATGATATCATAATCAAGTTTTTGCCAGATTTCATCATTAAAATATTTTCTGAATTCTCACATATTTTTACCATAAATAACTTTTCTTTTAAACTATGAAATCATGGATTTTGATTCAAAAGGAAACCTCAAGATATTACCTTTTTTTTTTGGATTTCTATCCTCTTTTGTCTTCTTGTTCCTTCTTTAGAGAATCTGATTGATCATGTTTCAAACCTCATCACCATTTTGGTTTAGATTAATGTCATGTTCGACATTGTGTTTTAAAAGGTTATTTTTAAAAAAATGATATTTTTTTTTTGTATTTTTAGATCATTTTTATACGTTGATGTCAAAAATAATTTAAAAAACAGAAAAAAGCATCATTTTAATGCAATTTTAAACGAAAAACACTTTTAAAAACAACCTCAACTACACTTCCAAATAGACACTAAATATCTATTTGACATCGCGTTTTAAAAGTGTTTTTGATATATTTTTGAATGAAAAGTACTTTAAAAAACAACCTAAACAAACATTAAATGAGAGAGAGAGAGAGAGAAAAGATAATTAATATTTAAGTTTTCAATTATTTTTAAATTTAATACTTTAGATTTAATAAATGTTTTTTAGTGTAGAAATGGAGGAAAATTTTATGTTGCAAATGAAGCAACTAATGATATCCTACTAGTTACACTCTTGGATTCATTTTGAACGAAAAAAAATAAGAAAATATTTAGGATCAAGAAGAAATCGAAAAAAATATCTCTATTTATATAATTATTTTTCTTTCTCCTTATACTTATTTTTTTTATTGAATTAGTTATCAGTAAAATATCTTATATAATATAATTAATTACTCTCTAATCGAAGATATGGAAAGTCTAGATACAGTACGTTTAGGTAAGGGAAATCTTAGGGGGTATTTATTATTGTCTTTTTGAAATTTTTTTATTTTAAATTATTTTTTTGATGTTTTTATATTATTTTCATGTGCTGATGTTAAAAATAATTTTTAAAAATAAAAAAATATCATTTTAATATATTTTTGAATGAAAAACACTTTAAAAAACAACCGCAACTACAGTGACAATCATGCACTTAATATAGAAAGCCTAGATAAATAAGTTTAAGAGAAATATTAATTGTCTAATTATTCTTTACTGCATGCGAAACCCAATAAAAGAAATTCATTTATATCTTAAATACTATACGTGTCAATAAAAATAAAATGAATATATTTAATAAAATAAATAAAAAATTATATGTTTCAACAATTTTTTTTTGTCTTACTCCAACCAAAGATAGAGTTAATAAATTGAGGCCGAAAGGTAAACTAAGACATACGATTGCATCAAGCAGTGAACACTTTATTTTTTTTTTAATTTAATTATATATCAATAAAAATGTTGATAAAATAAAATAAAATAATGGGCTCTTAATTACCATTTCGCCACTCCTCTTTCTCTCCGACTCTCAGTCGATGTCGTCGTCGACCTCGCTTCCTTCCATGGCTTCTGCAACCCAGTCTTCCACTCAGGTGAAGTGAAATTCTTTCACTTTTATACTATTTGATAGTAAAAATCATTCCTTTTTGCTCATTCCTTGATGGGTTTTAATTTTCTAAGGGATTTTATGCTTGTAGTGCGAGTTTTAAAAGCTATACATATTAGAATATCAGAATTATTTTAAATATAAACATAAATTATTTTAATTTTTATTGTGATTTTTGTTCCCCCCATAAATGAATATAAAACAAATAAATTGTCTTAATATATTTCTAAGTGAAAAAACAATTACTATTACAATCCAAATCATATCCTAATATATTTGGTTGAAACATGGTTTCATGAAATTTTGATTTTTACTGTTTAAATTATTATTTTTTAAATATTTTAGTTGATTTTAATATTCTAATATTGAAAATAAATTTGGAAAATAAAAAAAAGTTATTTTTAGTATTTTTTTCGTAGAAAAAAATACTTTGAAAAAATATTATTTTATTTGGAAGTTTGTTTTATGTGTAAAACTGTATTTAAAGAATATATTTATATTGAATTTTTTTAATCTATTTAAAACGGTAAAATTAAAAATATTTTTAATATATTTAATAGCAAAATAAATATTAAAAAAAAAACATAATCCTAATATGCTGTAAAGCATCTTTCTGTTCGCTTATTTGAGTTCATCTTGCCCTGTCTTTGCCTGGTTCTCTTCTTTCTTATGCGGTCGCGTTCTTTACTTCCCCAACACATTTTCTCTACGCAAACACCCACTCTCCTCCCCAACGTTTCATCAAAATCTTTGTCCTCTTCTTCTAGCCTCCAATTTTTAAACCCTAATCTCCCTTTCAACGATCTCTTCCATTTACCTCTTCTCCGAAGCAAACTCATTATTCTCCCACTTTCCCTTTTCCCTTGTATTTATCGAAAAGATTTAGGGCCTGTTTGGGAGAGCGGTAGCGGTTGCGGTTGTGGTTGAAAATGGAGTTTTGAAAATGGAGTTTTGAAAATGGAGTTTTTAAAAATGGAAAGTGTTTGGTTAAAACTGTGGTTGAGTTGAAGGTTGAAGAAAAAGGAGTTTTGGTGTTTGGTTTCCAAACTTTCCAAACTGCTTTTAACTTGTGAAATTACTTAAAAGGGTATATATATATATATATGTGAAATTACTTAAAAGGGTATATATATATATAATTTTTTTAAATATTGTAAATTTAATAATGATAATAATATTATG
The DNA here is from genome assembly GCA_029228465.1 of Salix viminalis. NCBI lineage: Eukaryota > Viridiplantae > Streptophyta > Magnoliopsida > Malpighiales > Salicaceae > Salix > Salix viminalis. The sequence continues at coordinate 8,543,775 of CM055444.1, read as the reverse complement.
AAATTAATAATTCATGAAAAAACAAATATTATTTTTTATTCTCACATCAAACTATTTGCAATTTCATCACGAACATATATTTTCCTTCCATTAAGATCGATCAGTATCTACACATTTTTTTTTAAAAAATATATATTTTAAAAATTTTTTTGGTGGTCGAGGACGATTTCAACCAAATTGGGCCTAAGCCCAACTTTCTTTGGACTTGGGTCGGGCCGAAAGTGCTGACCATCAAGCCCGAGCTTTTAATTCGAAGAAGGCAAAGCGGTGCTAGCTGCGATCGTCGTCTTCTTCACGATCTGCAGCACACTGTGCGCACGTGAAGTGGCTTCCGACCGACCACCCGACGAGAGCTTCAACGGAGGATACCTACGGGTAGAGGACTCGAGGTGGTTCTTCCCTGTGGTGGTGGCGTCTGAAATGGTGGCCCTGTGGTGGCCGGAAACGACCTTGGAAGGTGGCGGTATTGTTCATCGACCACGACGAGAGCTTAAACGCGGAGGATACCGACGGGTAGAGGAGGCCTAGGTGGTTCTTCCCGTGGTGGTTTCATCGTAAATGGTGGTCTGTGGTGGCCGAGTCGGCGTTAGAAGCTCCGGCCACCATGCACCCGCTTTGTCCTGTTTGGGTAGAGAGAGAGAGAGAGAGAGAGAGCGAGAGAGAGAGCCCTTGCATGTAATTTTTGCACAGTTTTGCATTGTCAAATTTTTGCATGCAAACGGAGAATGAAAAAAATGAAACGCGATGGAAAAAGCTCCTAATTCCAGCTTCTCGGAAAATGGCGTTTTGATCAATTTTTTGGTGGGCCCCACATGCTTTTAAACTCCATTTTGTTCTTACCAAACACACTAACGGCACTAAACCTTCATTTGGAATGGAGTTTGGCAAACGTGCCGCCCTCCCAAACAGGCCCTTAGTTTTTTTTTTAATTGTACAAGTAATGTAAAATATTATAAATATGTATGATGTGATTTTGAAAGCGAAACACTCTAAACCTATTTCTACCCGAATCAATCAAACGTTAATATTTTTAGCGGAGGGAGCAGCCATCCTTGACTTGCCTCTGAAAAGTTGTAGCCATAAAATAAGGCTATGGAGAAGAAGGAATTCAACGTTGAAGTCATGATGCTGAAGCCAGAGAGCATAGCTCTCGTGCAGAAACGAGTCATGGCTAACACTCATCTATACTCCATTTTTGGTTTTTTCCTTCTTGTCCTTGCCTTCAAGTTCTTGCTACCGACGGGAAAAAAGCGCAAAAACGACATCCCTGGCAGAAGAATGCTTCACCAAGAACGACATTAACTTCGCTAATCGCCCTCCCTTTTTGAATGGCAAGCACTTGCATTACAACTTCACCACAGTTGTTTCAGCCAACTATGGCGATCACTGGCGCAACCTTCGCCGCATCTGCGCAATTGAGATCTTCTCGTTGTCCCGCCTCAACTCCTCTTCGATCGGGCATCCGAAGAGACGAAATCAAGCAATTAGCACGCAGACTTCAGCAAGTTTCCAGAAACGGTTTTTCTAAGGTAGAGTTAAGGTCTATGTTTACAGACCTGACGTTTAATATCGTGATGAGAATGATTGCAGGGAAGCGGTATTACGGTGAAGATGTGAATTTAATTGAGGAGACAAACACGTTTAAGGAGACTATGAAAGAGTACGCTGACCTTGGTGGGTTGACTAATCTAGCAGATGTGTTTCCGATTATCCAGCGTGTTGATTACAATGGATTTGTGAGGAAGTGCGTGGGTCTCGGTAAGAGGATGGATTTGATCTTGCAAGGACTGATTGATGAGCATCGACGTGACAAGGATAGAAACACCATGATAAACCATTTGCTCACTCTGCAGGATTCTCAGCCGGATCAATACTACACAGAGGACATAATTAAAGGGCTTGTTCTGGTAAGTGGTCTCAGCTTTCATCTTCTAGTTCTAGTTCACAGACGCCAATATTTGATTGAGTTCTTGAGTTCTTTCGCAGATAATGTTGCTTGCGGGGACAAGGACCCTTAGCACATCCTTAGAATGGGCAGTTTGCAATCTGATGAACCATCCTGCAGTGGTAAAGAAAGCAAGAGAAGAATTGGATTCTCAAATTGGTCGAGACCACTTAGTAGAAGAATCAGACATCTCGAAACTACCCTTCCTTCAAAGCATCATCCTTGAGAGTTCACGGCTGCACTAAAAAGTATTGTGGCCATTGGTGATGATTTTGAGTTTATATAGGCTTTGATATTCAAGCCGTCTGCATAAGTAACATCTGATGCGGGCAGTACATGTAAATAGGCTGCGGTAATGTTGCCAAAAGACTCAGGATTCATGAGAATCATTGCAGCACCACCACCATTCTTCACTTCTTGGCCTTTATCAACAACTCCTGAAAACCCACGACTCTCACATAACACAACCTTTCCCCTGACATCAACATCTTTCAAAGACCCTAGATCGCAGAATGCTGAATCATTACTATTAGCACCAGCATAAATAAGTGGCAACAACGCTGATGAAAAATTTGTTGGCTGGTAAAACGATTGCCCGTCATATGAAGCATTATTTCCATGCAGCACCTTTTGCTCTTATGTTTCTGTCAACAGTACCTGCACCTTGGACCCAACTTTCAGCAGCTGAAGAGTGTAATATTAATTAAGTCATCTGAAGATTGTAAGAGATATTTTTTAATGTCTATATATATTGTATCAATTTGATAATAAAAAATGTAAGAATACAATTATTCACTGTGTTGTGTTCTACCAAAATTGTGTGAGTAGTAACCCGTTCTCTGTTCTGGTTTTGTTTTTTTCCAACAGTTATGATCCACAATTACCACTTCTCAATAATACTGCCTAGACAGTTACTGCAAGAAAGTAGAACCCTTTTCATATTGAAGATATCTTTCATTCTTCATGAAGTCCCTCAGCGGAGAATCTTGGGACGTTTCTATAATTTCCTGAAAAGTTTTCCACCATTTCATAAAACTGCTTTCTTTCAAGAAAATTTCTGGAGATACGGCATAGTTATTGATTTGGTTCAGTGCATATTGCTCAAACATATCCAGATTCTCTTTTGCCAATTCTTTCTCCACAGCACTTGAGGTTCCAGACTTCAACAACTTGCATGAAATGAGAGCATCCTCCACTTTTGCCCAGAAACAAGAATCCTCTGCGAGAATACCAGCCACATTTTGTTTCTTCTTTTGCCAATTGTTATTTGGTGAGCTTTTGAGTTTCTCTGCATCCTCCTCCTGCCATTTCTCCAGCAAAATGTAATGTCTAGACCTTCCATGAGTTTGATAGTCTCTTTTATCACCATCTCTATAGTATTCAGCAATATCAAGTGGTTCAACCATTCTTCTGTAGTTTCTTCCAGAGTAAAGCCAAGTCCCCCGGATGAACGCGCCTTCTTTCTGAGGCTTTCTTTCCACGCCCTCCACAAAACTTTTCCAGTAATTAGTGAGAAACTTCTTGAGCCTGGTAACTTCCCTGTCGCTGCTACCGAGTTGGTTCTTGTAACAATCATAGTAGCCTATCCCCTTAGCCTTGCAAATCTTATTATACCATTCAAGGTGGGCCATTTTTATCTTTATCTGGTTTAATTTTTTTCTCGGGTCCATAGTCTGCACTCGTTCTGCCATCAGAATCTTTTCTCTTTCTTCTAGCCTGGAGATAAGATTATTGTTGTCCACCTTTCGCTGTTGTTGATGAATTTAAAGTGGATTAGACATTATGAACTGAAAGAACATAACAAAACCACATGAATCTTAACGTTTTGGCTTGCGAAAAACACATGAAGTCATTACCTGGGTGGTCATTTCAACTCCAATTGTCTGCAGTTGTAAGATTATTCCTGCCTTAAGTGGATGCATGTGTGATGGATCACGCTGAGAATCCCCCCTGATGATAACTTTAGATTTCAGATCATTCACCATCTCAACATAATAATCTATCTCCTGTGCTTCACAAGAATCTTGCCTCTGTGTGCTTTCCAGTAACCTTGAAACAACCACAAGGTCATCAACACAGGCGCATCCCCCTCTCAGAGCACAATATAAATGTACCAAAAGCCTTGTATTCCTCTATGGCAGATTGAGTAGTATCGTTGTGGGAAATGGAAGCTTTTGGAAAGAGGTCCTTGTTGCCGGCGACATGGAGAAAGCAAGAATTCCATGTTGAACATTCTAATATTGCTTGTCGGAGTCCTTGATTGCCGATAATCGGCGAGCCAAAAGTGATGCAGAGGGGGAGCTTCGGAGGGGGCTGAATTCTTTTTATGTTGTCCAAAAGCCATAAGGTAAATAGAGAAGCAACTGATCCTCCAATTGAGTGCCCAGTGACAATTAATGGAGTCCGCAGCAGTTCACCAGTCTTTAAATCATGGATCTAAAAGTACTGTTCATAATCAGGACCATGATGCAGTGAAACAAGACAGGAACCTATTTTCGTAACATGATAATACCTGAGTTTTGAGCTGGGACAGCTCCTTAAAATGGGCTTTAAAAAGAGTGATTGCACCTCGATGAATTGAAAACGACCTGTTTCTTTCAGTGCATAAGAAGTCAAAGATCGGCAACTCCATCTCCTTGAGAGTTTTTGATGAAACCAAATCTCCTCCCTGTCGAAGAAGTTCTTTCCTTGATACAGCAGAAGTGGTGAAGGCTATGAGGGTATACTTCGATTTCTTATCGAGCTTGTATCTTAGGGAGAGACTGCAAGAGCCTTGTTGATCTGAACTGGTTTCTGTTTGAAGGTCCTTTATCGCAGCGCATGATAGCTCAAGCAAACCAGAGTTCACCACCATGTCTGCCAAATCTAGTCCACTGATAAATCTGCAAACAAGAACAACACACGCACACAGAGCAGCATGGAGCCTGTTAGAAATAAGAACGTAAACGCAAATAGGGAAGCAGGGTAGAATATAGACAGAACGTTTTGCTTACAGGGGATGGCGGCTCATTGTTGAGTTGTGCTTTGCTAGATTGGCTCAGGAACACAATTATAAGAATAAAATAGGAAGAGTAAAAGGCAGAGATTGAACAGGTCAATAAAAGTACACATTTGACTTTTGACATTGTACTCAGCTCTTTCACCACGGACAAAATTTCGATCACATACTGGGAAATTACAACGCAATCTCTATGTGCTTTCCATGTATCGCCTGTTTTTCTTTCCTTCTTCGAACCCATATTTTTTCTTGCTAAAATTACTAATTTCTGGTATATATGTTCGATTTGGTTTCTTAGCACTAACGCGCTATCTTGAACTCATCATGTCCCGCCACGGCAGTGTCCATTCCGGCTAAATCTACGGCGTCGTTGAATTCCTGAACCCCGACTACTATAAAACTTCTCATCAACTTTGACTGTTAATTACCTTTCTTGTCTTTGGAATGACAGGGCATTTATCCAAATATTCTGGCATCCAACAGCCCATTGATTAGACTTGATTCTTGCCAACGACGCAAATCTACTAGGGGTTTAGAGCTCGAGCAGTAGACCAGGAAGCAACAGCACCTGGCCCGATAGCATTCAACTCTCCCTAGCAATCTGTCATATGAAAAAAAAACAGAGCACGGAAAGATGGAGTTTTTTATTGAAATGGCCAACTTCCTCCTTGGGGCAGGTTGCAATTTTTATTGAAATTTTGTGTTTATTCGTAGAGGATTTACAAACATGCACTTAGTCTACTCCGGCGGCACCTGCATTAAGTGGCATATATTAAATAAAAATAATGTAAGCTTTAAAATTAAAATCATGCACGATATCTGCAGGTAACATTCACACACACCTAACATTTCCCATTCGACTGATCCCCGAAACTGCACGCTACCTGTTGCACACACAAATTAACAGGCAGCGAAACGGACGTGATCAAGAACTCACAGGCCTTAACACCCAACACTGATTCCACCATACTCTTTTCTTCTTTCACCTAGAATTTTTCACCCATGTTTGTCTCCCTCTCAATCAAGCCTCAAATATTTGAAAAATTATATCCTACATAAATCCTGAATTCTCTCTTTTTAATATTCAAACCACCCTTGATTCATGACCCCTCCACTCACAAAATTAAGTACAAAAATTACAAGGCATGGATTCTCAACAGACTTTTTAAGATCACACAAACTCAACAGAACCGCAAGTATTTTCACATGTAGTGATTGTTTGGAAGTGTGGTTGAGGTTGCTTTTGAAAGTGCTTTTCATTCAGAAATATATCAAAATAATATTTTTTTATTTTCTAAAACTTGTTTTTGACTAGCACATGAAAATTATCTAAAAACACCAAAAATATTTAATTTAAAAGAAAAAATAAAAAAACATTTTTTTTCAAAAATGCTTTTGAAACACAGTGTCAAACACCCCGTAGCAATCTGAATAAAGCTTATGAAGAAGACAGGAAGTGACCCTATTTTTACAACATAACAAGAAGTTGTCCACTTACAGACAATCCACAAATACATGTCTCAAAGTAGAGAAGGAAGTCTCACCTATGTTTGTGGGTTTGTATGGTCGGATTTTTTGGCTTTCAAAGATTCTTCAGTTTCACCTATCTAAAAAACTTCATGTGGTGTTTCAATTTCAAGATTTGATATGATTTGATGATATATCTAGGGCGATCCTTTTTTTACTTTTTACTTTTTATTATTTAAATGGGGTCATAACAGGTTATGTTGTGCAGTCAAGTTGGGAGTCATGATAGGCAAGGCAGGGGCTGTTTGTTGAGGGATGCACTGTGCTTGTTAATTAATTTAACATGTTAATACTTTCAACAAACTTGTAAAATTAGTACGAGTTTATTGATTTTATGAGTTTGACCGAGTTTGCCAGGTCAACTCGCGATTCCACTATTTTTTTATTTTTAATTTGATTTTGCAAGGCATGTACAGTTAACCAGTAAAATTATACTATTTTACAAGATTTTAACCGCATTGGTTGTAATATTACGTGAGCAATTGTTAGGTCCCAGTCAAAGCCTTTAAGAAAATAAAGAAATACTCTGCTTAAGGTGAGAATGAACCTTGTAATACTTTTCTTGATATTCAACTTGCTGGAAACAATGATTTAAATACAAATAAAAACTTAACTACTTTCCTAATTAGAAGGACGTGGAACAGCTAGTTGACAGAGAAATAGCCCCCACTAATTGACTTATTCCTTCTAACTTTATTGACCAATTTCAAAAAGCAAATTAAACAAAATCAGCAATTGCCCACAGCTGAGTCATCATAATACGTGTCCCAGCTCAACCCTCATATCTCGGATTCTTGATAGGCACCCTATTAGACCGTCGTGGTTTATCATTGCCCCTGTCTTGAATTAGAACCTTGTCCTCAAGGTTGAAAGACAGAAACTTGTCACGCAGCTCCTGTGCATTTTCCCACGTAGCATCCTCCCTTGACAAGTGTTTCCATTGGACAAGGAGTTCCTCAACAAAAGTAGACCCTTTCCGCACCCATCGGGTTTCCAACACAGCAGCAGGTTCTTAAACAAACTCACCATCATCAGTAATGGGAGGCAGTTCTGCACTGGTGACCGTGGACTCTCCAACTTGCTTCTTGAGAAGTGAAACATGAAAAACAGGGTGTATTCGAGCATCTGCAGGAAGCTGAAGCTTGTAAGCAACTTTTCCCACCTTTTCCTCAACCTTATAAGGACCATAAAAACGGCTAGCCAACTTCTGAGCTGGTCTCCGAAACAGAGATTGTTGACGATAAGGATGTAGTTTGAGGAAGACTAAATCCCCCACTTGAAAGTTCACGTCCCTTCTTTTGGAATCAGCCCCCTGCTTCATTCGATTAATTGCAGCCTGCAGATTAATTTTGAGCTGATGTAAAAGAGAATTACGAGAAATCATAGTCTTATCCACCTCGTGCACTGAAGAGGCCCCAATCTGATAATTCGGGATGCTCGGTGGTGGTCTGCCATAGAGAGCTTGAAAAGGAGACATCCCGATAGAGGAATGGAATGTGGTGTTGTACCAAAATTCAGCCCATGCAAGAAAAGAACACCACTTTCGAGGTTGTTGAGAAACAAAACATCGAAGATACTGCTCAACACACCTATTAACCACCTCCGATTGGCCGTCGGTTTGGGGATGATAAGCGGAACTCATGTGCAGCTTTGTCCCTGACATCTTGAAGAATTCACGCCAAAAGTGACTAATGAAGATAGGATCCCGGTCACTAATAATGGACTTTGGCATGCCATGAAGCTTGACAACCCCCTCCACAAATTTCTCAGCAACCATTTTGGCCGTGTAAGGATGTGCTAAGGCCAAAAAATGAGCAGATTTGTTTAAACGGTCCACAACCATAAAAATGGTGCTTTTACCATTAGATGGTGGTAACCCTTCAATGAAATCCATGGTAATATCGTCCCAGATTTGACAAGGAACGGGCAGCGGCTGTAGAAGCCCGGCTGGAGATAAAGTATCAGCCTTATTCTTTTGGCAAACCGTGCAAGAAGCAACATATTGCTGAACCATTCTATGCATGGATGGCCAATAAAATTGCTGCGCCATTCTTTTGTATGTGCGTAACACCCCCGAATGACCTCCAGAAGGTGAATCATGGAATTCCTGTAATAGAAGCTGGACAAGAGGTGAATTAGGGGGAATGACTACCCGGTTATTATAACACACCAACCCATTCATCCATTTATAGGGAGCTCCCGGATTGGCAGTAGCAAGTTTGCCAATACGGACCATGTAAGGATGTTGGTTGGCTTCCTCCTTGAGTGTCTGCCACAAAGATGCTTGAGGAACAAAGAGTGCATTAAGGCTAGGGCTGCCAATTACTCTTGATAAGGCATCAGCGGCAGAATTCTCCTTTCCCGGTTTGTAAGTGATTTCGTAGTCATACCCTACCAATTTAGACACCCATTTCTGCTGTTCTGGGGTGACAATGCGCTGCTCCATCAAGTACTTGAGGCTGCAATGATCAGTGTGTATGAAAAATTTCCTGCCCAGCAAGTAAGGACGCCACAACCGAATAGCTTGAACAATGGCCAGCATTTCTTTGGCATATGTGGACGATGACAGTTTAGTGACCCCCAATGCCCGGCTCATGAATGCAATGGGTTTCCCGTGCTGAGTTAACACCGCCCCAATACCAGTACCTGAAGCATCAGTTTCAATGACAAAAGGTTCATTAAAATTAGGCATAGCAAGCGTAGGAGTTGAAGTCATTGCTTGCTTCAAAGCAAGGAATGCCACATCTGCCTCCTCTATCCACCAAAATAGGCCCTTCTTCAAAAGGTTTGTGAGTGGTCGGGCAATGATTCCATAATTGCGAACAAACTTTCGGTAGTAACCTGTAAGGCCTAAGAACCCTCGCAATTCAGAAACATTAGTTGGGCAAGGCCAATTAAGCATAGATTGAATTTTGCCCTTGTCGGCCTTCACACCTTGGGACGTCACAATGTGACCCAAATACTCCACCTCTTGTTGCCCAAACACACACTTATTCAATTTGATGAAAAACTGATGATGCCTTAATATTTCAAAAGTTGTTTTAACATGTTCAATATGCATGGTCCAATTGGGGCTATAAATTAGAATGTCATCAAAGAAAACTAATACAAATTTGCGAAGGTAAGGACGAAATATGGAATTCATGACAGACTGAAATGTTGAAGGAGCATTACATAACCCAAACGGCATAACCAAATACTCATAATGACCATTGTGTGTACGAAAGGCAGTTTTGTGGATATCTAAAGGATTGACCCGGACTTGGTGATATCCGGAACGTAAATCAAGTTTAGTAAAGAAAGCAGCCCCATATAATTCATCAAGCATGTCATCGACAGTTGGAATAGGAAATCTATCTTTAATTGTTGCAGCATTTAGGGCTCTATAATCGGTACAAAATCGCCAAGTGCCATCTTTTTTTTTAACTAACAACACAGGAGAAGAAAATGGACTTGTGCTAGATCTAATTAGCCCCAATTTTAACATGTCATGAACTTGCTTTTCAATCTCAGCTTTTTGAAAATAGGCATACCTGTATGGCCGGACATTGATGGGCTCAGTCCCTTCTTTGAGGTTGATGTGGTGGTCAATTTCTCTTTGAGGAGGGAGCTGTTGTGGTTCTTGATGAATGTCCTCAAATTCTTGTAACAATTGTTGCATATCAGGTCGGTTCATCTGTGGTGTTTCTTCCACAGCCGGCTGTAGACACACAGCAAAAATAGAATTGCCCTGCTTCATCTCCTTCGACAGTGCTTGAACCTGTATCGGCTGAATTGGTTGATTGCCAATTCCTTCCAACTGATGATGTTGATTCATCCAAGAAAACTTCATCGTCATCCTCTTCCAATCACAAACCACCGTTCCCAACTGTTCTAGCCACTGGACTCCCAACACCATATCCAACCCAATTAGTGGTAACGAATAAAGAGTTAAGGTAAATGGGATACCTTGCAATAAGACGTGCACATTGTCAAATCTCCCCTGGCACCTTAGTGGAACTCCGTTAGCCACTTTCACAGCAAAAGGTTCAGTGGGCACTACTGGTAATTGCAATATTTCAGCTACCCGTTCATTGATGAAATTGTGGGTTGACCCACTGTCAATAAGCACAATCAGTTCATGATGTCCCACTTTGGCCGAGACTCTCATGGTTCTAGCTGTTGACCACCTCGTGAGAGCATGGAGTGAAATTTCAGGTTCCTCATTATCGATCTCATCATCTTCATAACAGCTTTCAAGCAATAACAGCTGCGGCCCCTTGCATTTGTGCCCCAATACAAATCTTTCATCACAATTGAAGCAAAGGCCTTGAGCACGCCTTTGTTGCATCTCCGACCATGTTAATCGCTTCATCGGCGATGCAGACTGGATTTTAGAAGGTGAAGAGACGCCGCCATACCTGGTGAATGGGTGATTAGAGACGTCAGTGTTCTTGTTGAATGGCGGATCAGAAATATCAGAGGTTCTGTAGAGTTGCCGATGTGGTTTCTCTTGACGAATCATCTGCTCATCTCTCATCCTTGCCAAACTGATGGCTTCTTTCAAGGACTTTGGCTTAAACATCCGAATTCCATCAGCAATTTCAGGCTTGAGACCACCCATAAAAGTACCCACCAAAGCTTTCGGAGTCCATCCTTGCACTCTGTTTCCCAGCCTCTCAAATTCCTTCTGGTATTCCCGTAAGGATCCCGTTTGCCTTATTTTTGATAAAGACTCATCAAAATCTTCGCAATCCGTGGGACCAAAACGAGCCCATAATTCTTCTACAAAAATCTCCCACGATACCTCTTTGTGGTCCTCATGATAAGCCTTGTGTAACCACTGCCACCATTGATTTGCTTCGCCTTCCAAATGAAAAGAAGCCAAAGACACTTTTTGTGCTTCCAAAGTGCCCTGGTATTCAAAAAATTGATCAACACACGTGAGCCATTCAGTTGGGTCAGTACCAAAATACTTGGGAAATTCAAGCTTAGCCAATTTGGAGGAGAACATTGAGCGGCCACCGTCTGTGGTGTCACGAGATCGTGAACCAAAGGCTTGCCCACTGCGTTCTTGGACATTGCTAGAGTTCGGCTCTTGCCTTTGAAGCAGTACTTCAAAAATTCTGCTAATAGCAGTCTCTAGCTGTTGTAATTTGTCAGTAACACCCAGTTCCATCTTGTTGAAATTGTCTTAAAGTCCCCCAAGAGCTGCTTCTAAATTCTCGATCCTGTCTTTATTGGAAGTCATAGTGTGAAAGCTCTGATACCAATGTTAGGTCCCAGTCAAAGCCTTTAAGAAAATAAAGAAATACTCTGCTTAAGGTGAGAATGAACCTTGTAATACTTTTCTTGATATTCAACTTGCTGGAAACAATGATTTAAATACAAATAAAAACTTAACTACTTTCCTAATTAGAAGGACGTGGAACAGCTAGTTGACAGAGAAATAGCCCCCACTAATTGACTTATTCCTTCTAACTTTATTGACCAATTCAAAAAGCAAATTAAACAAAATCAGCAATTGCCCACAGCTGAGTCATCATAATACGTGTCCCAGCTCAACCCTCATATCTCGGATTCTTGATAGGCACCCTATTAGACCATCGTGGTTTATCAGCAATACATAGAGAACCCACCACTCAGACTAATTCTCGCGTGAAAACCATGTAGGAATTGACTAGTAGGCACCTGCCTGTGTTAATAATTGCGTGCTTCAAATTAATTAATGGTTTTGCGAGTAGATATTAAACTTGGAACGTTTCAAGTCCAATGGTAACAAGCTTTTCAGAGATCCCGGTAGCACGGCCCTACATGTAGTAGGTACTATTTGATGGATGCCGGCTTTGGCTTTTACCCATACACCTACCATGTTGACCACTGTTTGATGTGAAAGGGAGAAGGTTGAAGAGATTATGGCAGATTATTTTCACCAATAAATGACCCGAAATTGGATCTTCATTCAATTGAACAAAAAAAGGATTTAGTTGGACATACAGTTTCAGCTAAACCTCTCATCAACTTACAGTTTTTTTGGCGAGAAAACAACAAACAAACGTCACTCTAGATGGAACAATGGTGTTTTTCTAAGTATATATTAGAGGAGAAGACACTCGAAAGCAAACAAACAAATTTGCTATAAACAGTGCCTTTGTATGGCTTACTCTGAGCCTCCGTTCTCATCCACGTCTTCGTCCTATAGACATAGATGGAACTATGATGTTTTTCTAAGTTTTAGAGGAGAAGACACTCGCAAACAATTTACAGATCATCTCTATTATGCCTTCATCCAAGCCGGAATTCATACTTTTAGGGACGATAATGAACTTCCTAGAGGAGAAGATATCTCCCCGCAACTTCTCAGGGCAATCGAAGGATCAAGGATTTCTGTAGTGGTATTCTCCAGAAACTATGCTTCCTCTAGATGGTGTCTTGACGAACTAGTAAAGATTATTGAGTGCAGGCAGAAAAATCACCAAGTTGTTCTTCCAATATTCTATGATACGGATCCTTCAAATGTCCGCAAACAGACCGGAAGCTATGCAAAAGCTTTTGATGAACATGAAGAACACTTCAAGGAAGAAATGGAGAAGGTCAACAGGTGGAGAGAAGCTCTTGCACAGGCTGCAAATCTATCTGGATGGGGTTTAAACAATGAGGCAAATGGGTATATCTTTATCTTCTCTGTCAAAATCCACTTGCACATATCAATAGAAACAATCTTGTTATTATTATCAATTTGATCTTGATATTTCCATTTCGATTAAATATCAGTTCTTCATATTTCTGAGTGCCAGATGTGTAAAACTATTTTTTTCTACTGTTCTAAGACAATAATTATTAGTTTCCTACTATAAATATATATATGCATGCACTTTTGGTGGCTACTTGCTTTCCATATATATATATATATATATATATATAAATTCATAAAAACTATTACTACATGCATTTATACATATTCAAAATTATATAAAAATACAGCTAGATCGATTAAGCCAACAAGACTCGAGAAAGATTAGAGGTTCACTTTTATGTGAAAGTGAAAGTATTAATTAAATAAGAATTAAGATGTGGATTTTTAATTTAATTTTTTAATATTATATTGATTAATAATTTATTTTAATTTTTCAATTTTATTACTTTCAAAAGATTAAAATAAACTTGTTAAATTTGCTTCTAGTTGGCGAGACTAGTGGATTGATCCAAATAGAAATATTTCACCTACTTAGTCCTTAGTTTTTTTTTTTAAAAAAAGAAATCAATTATATTTTTACCAACTATTTATATTATTTTTGAACTCATTAAATTTACAATGTTATATTAAATTAATCATAATTATGGTGGTATTGACTAATGATCTTGTATTTAACTAATGTTGGATATAAAATATTGGGCAAAAGCTTTAATTATCTCACATACTAGACGCTCTCTTTTATGATAAAGCTCACATGATCACCCACTCACCGCAAAAGCATTCTATTTATTTTTCACTCATTCTCACGCGCGCACAACGCTTTCTCTTCTCCCACACCGCACTCACTTTTTCATGTATGAAATTGCCTACTTGGTTCCTTTTCTTCTTCCCACTCACACTAACAAGAAGGCTGCATGTATTTATGGGCTGCTAGGTCTGTTTGACAGCCGGCCTATAGACTTCTGATAGAATATCATTTACAAGAAAGGATGACTTGATCTTGTTTTTTTAAGAGAATTCTAGATTAATACCTAAAAAAATTTACGTCGTTGATGCATTTCTTTCTCTATGAACAGATATGAAGCGGAACTCATTAAAAGGGTTATCAGTGATGTAGCTTGTAAATTAGGAAACAAAACCTTGCATGTCGCCAAGCACCCAGTAGGTATTTCTTCCAGAGTTCGAGGTGTTATTTCTTTGCTAAAAGGTGCAAGAAATAATGTCGGCATCGTGGGAATACATGGGATAGCTGGAATAGGGAAGACAACAATAGCAAAAGCCGTGTTTAACAACCTTTATTCTAGATTTGAGGGAAGCAGTTTTCTTTCGGGTGTCAAGGAAATATCAGATAAGCTGAATGGTCTGGTTGAATTACAAGAGCGCTTTCTTCATGATATTCTAAAACCAAACGTTTGGAAGATCAGTAATGTTTATGAAGGAATGAATTTGATCAAAGAACGACTTCATCGTAAAAACGTTCTTGTTGTTTTTGACGATGTGGACAAAAGAGAACAAGTGGAGGCATTGATGGGAGAGAGATGTTGGTTTGGTGATGGAAGTATGATAATCGTTGTCACTAAGAACAAGCATCTGCTAACAGAAGTAGAGGTTGATGGGATGTATCATGCTAAGGAATTGGATCGAGATCAGTCTCTTCAACTTTTCAGTTTGCATGCTTTTAGGGAAACCCGTCCTGCAAAGGATTACAAGGAGATTTCAGAAAAAGTAGTGGACTACTGCAAAGGACTTCCTTTGGCTCTTAAAATTTTGGGCTCTCATTTGTCCATAAGAGACAAAGCTGGATGGAAAATTGATATTGCCCATTGGCGAAATATTCCGCATGATGATATTCAATGAAAGCTTAGAGTAAGTTTTGATGCACTTGATGTGGATTCAAGCGAGATATTCCTTGATATTGCATGTTTTTTTGTTGGTCAAGACAAGGACTATGTAGCAAATATAGTAGGTGCTCGTTACGGTTGCCATCCAGAGGTAGCTTTCAGAGCTCTCATTGAAAGGTCTCTCATAAGAATTGACACCGAGAATCAGAATAGGTTATGGATGCATGATATAGTACGAAAGATGGGAAGGGAGATTATTCGTCAAAGGTCGCGTAACCATCCTGGAAATTGCAGCAGAATTGTGCTTCCAAAAGATGCATACACTGTTCTCTCCAAGGACATGGTAAGAACTCATTACGTTGTATATTGATTGTTGTACTTTACTCTTATTTGTCTTAATTTCTTGTCAGATCTTTGTGCAATTTTAAGGAACTAGTTGCGTTGGAAAGTGCAATTTTTCTCTTTATGGAATTTTTTTCAAGTTTGCCAATACTATATCACTAAATTAGTTTTTATGCACTCATTCATAATTATCTTACAGCAATATATAATTCATCAACTTGGGATATCACATGAATATTCAATATTTCACAGCAAACAGATAAAAATCTAACAACAATTTTTTTATGAGATTTCTTTATATCCCTTTGTAGGATAAATTGTCATTATAATAAGAATAATAGAAGTTTAAAAAAACAAGAATATGCAACAGAAATGTTAGGTGGTCGTGTGTTGTTACCTTAAGTTGGTATCAACATTCTCATGACTATTGTCATGATATTTTAATGTTTCTTGACTCTTTTCAGGGAACAGAGGTTGTGGAAGGTCTAGCACTAGATGTACAGGGATCGTTTAGCACAAAATCGTTTACAAAAATGAGACGTTTACAATTACTCCAAATCACAGGAGCACATCTTGCGGGGAGCTACAGTCTTCTCCCCAGAGAGTTGATATGGCTTTGTTGGCTTCAATGCCCTTTGAAATCTTTGCCTTCTGATTTTCACCTAAGCGACCTTGTTATACTCGATATGCAAGAAAGCAACGTACGAAAACTTTGGAAGGGGACTAAGGTAAAATATATTCAATAAGCCCTCAATATTTTCCCTAATTAAATTTAATGTAGAGTTACATTTTTTCACTTAATTATTTTTTCTTTTCTTTTCTAATTGCTTTGACAGATTCTTAACAAGCTGAAAATCCTCAATCTCAGCTATTCCAAGTGCCTTGTTAAAACTCCAAACTGCCTAGGACTCTCTAGTTTGGAGAGACTGATACTTGTAGACTGCCCGAGTTTGGTTGAGGTACATCAAACTATTGGAAATTTGAAGAGCCTTGTTTTCTTGAGTTTGGAGGAATGCAATAGCTTAAAGACTCTTCCGAAAAGCATGGGCAGCTTAAAATCTCTTCAAACGCTTAACGTTACTGCGTGCTCACAACATGAGAAATTGCCAGAGAGTTTGGGTGACCTAGAATCCTTAACAGAGTTGTTCGCAAAGGGTACTGCGATTAAGCAACTTCCTACATCAGCTAGATATTTGAAGAAGCTAACAAAGTTATCATTTGGTGGATACAAAAATGCTTTCTACTCATCTGATCCACCATCTAAATCTCAGTTTTCAAGATTTTCATCGTGGGTTTCACTGAAAAGTTGTTCTAGCTCTATAGCTATGCTACCAACTTCTTTCACTAGTTTCGGCTCATTGAAAGAACTAGATCTAAGTTATGCTGGTTTGTCTGACGCTATAAGCTCCATTGATTTTGGGAGTTTGTCCTTTCTTGAAGATTTGGATTTGTCTGGAAATGAATTCTTCAATCTGCCTTCTTGCATTAGCCGCCTTCCTAAGCTTCAACATTTTAAGGTTGAGAGATGCAAGAATCTTCTATCAATCTCAGAGCTTCCATCAAGTGTACTAATGTTGTCTATCAATGACTGCACATCCATTGAAAGAGTAAGTGCACCACTGCAGCATGAAAGAATACCATATCTGAGTGTAAAAGGGTGTCGAAATTTAATAGAGATTCAGGGCATGGATTTTGCGGGCAATAACTGGTCCATTCTGAACTTAGATGATTGCAACAATTTATCTGAAAGCTATAAGATTAGTCTTATTCAGGTTGTCTCTCTTTCTCTGTCTCTTAACTTGAACAAAAACATTTAGTGTGTACATATAGTAGTTTTTCGAACTCAAATTTTAATTCCTTTCCTTGAAACCTATAGGGATTATGCAAAGGTAAATATTATGACATTTGCCTTGCTGGTGGTGAGATACCAGAATGGTTCAACCATCGTGGAGAAGGATCTGCATTATCATTTCATTTTCCCTCAGTTTCAATCCCGGACGGTAATAAACTCCAAGCGCTTCTTTTTTGGGTGGTCTCGGCCCCCACCAATGAAGCCACTCCAAAAACATCAGTTCTTCAGTTTGATATGTGTTTTGCTACTTTAAAAAATAAGATCAATGGCATTGAATTGTTTGAGACGACGTTGGAAGTTATTTTTGACAGAAATTCCACTAAGCACTCTTGGATACAGCGTGT
This sequence comes from Salix viminalis, assembly GCA_029228465.1. Lineage (NCBI taxonomy): Eukaryota > Viridiplantae > Streptophyta > Magnoliopsida > Malpighiales > Salicaceae > Salix > Salix viminalis. Next base: position 8,526,250 of record CM055444.1, on the reverse strand, counting down.
ACCGTTGATCGGGTTAGAGGAATCGCTGCAAGGTGTAGAGGAATTGGAACTGTATGTCAACGTAAGCTTAGAAAAATTTTCGGTTGAAAAATGTGGGGTGCATTTGATAATGGAAAAAAGTATAGCAGATTCAGATATTCATGGTGAGAAGTGGGATCATGAGATTGATCTTCATGCTCTAGGCTCTTCAACTACTGATGATCAGCGGTTGGAAAGTATGATAAGAGAGTTGCAAAAGTTGAAAATCACCAGTTGCATTAAATTTGGATAGCATAAAACAGAGAATATGTTTTTAGATCAAAGAGTGCTGGATCTGTGGTGTTTTTTTCTTTTCTTTGTGGCATCTTGGACGATAAATGAGCAACAAATATTTGCAAAGACTACTTCAGAGAAGACAATGGAGCTGTATATTTATTTATCACCATTAATTTATTAATAGTTTTCATGACTGGAGTGCTTGCTTCGAATCGTAATTGAAACTGTTCTCTTCCATGTATACGAATGAATGCATAGGTGAAGCTGGTCCACCATCATTATGAACTGAGTTAATAAAAACTTTATACAATTATTTTTTGATGGACGCCCTATTAATTATTTTATCTTACAATTAAAATTGTGTTATTGATGGTTCAAAGATTACATTTTAATTAATTGTCATTCCCTAACTAGATGTTTAGTCATGTTTAGATATATAATTGTAGTTTTTTTTTGACATCGGCACATAAAAATATCTAAAGACACCAAAAAAAATTAATTTAAAATAAAAAATAAAAATAAAAAATTTTCAATTTTTTTCAAAAACAATTTTAAAACAAAGTGACAGACATCACCAGACAATTTATCCCTAAAGTTATCAAAGAAAATCTATTATGTACAAGCCACTATTTTGAAGCACCTTTTGGTATTGCGGTTCAAAGAATACAGCCTACTCTTTTGCCGCCAAACATGTAGTAAATTTCAACACTTCGAATTCCTCAAAATATTATGGTGCCCCAAGAATGACTATCAATGCTTGCCCTCGGACTCGCTTCAAAAGAGAGAATCCAGAAAGCATGGGTAGCTTAAAATCTCTTCAAACGCTCAACGTTACTGCGTGCTCACAACTTGAGAAATTGCCAGAAAGTTTGGGTTACCTAGAATCCTTAACAGAGTTGTTCGCAAAGGGTACTGCGATTAAGCAACTTCCTACATCAGCTAGATATTTGAAGAAGCTAACAAAGTTATCATTTGGTGAATACAAAAATGTTTTCTACTCACCTGATCCACCATCTAAATCTCGGTTTTCAAGATTTTCATCGTGGGTTTCACCGAAAAGTTGTTCTAGCTCTATAGCTATGCTACCAGCTTCTTTCACTAGTTTCACCTCATTGAAAAAACTAGATCTAAGTGATCCTGGTTTGCCTGACGCTATAAGCTCCATTGATCTTGGGAGTTTGTCTTATCTTGAAAATATGAATTTGTCTTGAAATGGATTCTTCAATCTGCCTTGTGGCATTAGCAGCCTTCCTAAGCTTCAGTGTTTTACGGTTGAGAGATGCAAGAATCTTATATCAATCTCAGAGCTTCCATCAAGTGTACAATTCTTGTCTATCAATGACTGCACATCCATTGAAAGAGTAAGTGCACCACTGCAGCATGAAAGGCTACCATTACTGAGTGTAAAAGGGTGCCAAAATTTAATAGAGATTCAAGGCATGGAATTTGCGGGCAATAACTGGTTCATTCTGAATTTAGATGACGGCAACAATTTATCTGAAAACTATAAGATGAGTCTTATTCAGGTTGTCTCTTTTTCTCTCTCTTAACTTACTTGACCAAAAACATTTAGCATGTACATATGGTAGTTTTTCAAACTCAAATATTAATTACTTTCCTTGAAACCAATAGGGATTATGCAAAGGTAAATATTATGGCATTTGCCTTGCTGGTGGAGAGATACCAGAATGGTTCAGCCATCGTGGAGAAGGATCTGCATTATCATTTCATTTGCCCTCAGTTTCAGTCCTGGACGGTAATAAAATCCAAGTGCTTCTTTTTTGGGTGGTCTTGGCCTCCACCACTGAAGCCACTCTAAAAACATCAGTTCTTCAGTTTGATATGTGTTTTTCTACTTTAAAAAATAAGAGCAATGGCATTGAATTATTTGACACAACGGCGGCAGTTACTTTTGACAGAAATTCCACTAAGCATTCTTGGATACAGCGTGTACCGTTGATCGGGTTAGAGGAATCGCTGCAAGGTGTAGAGGAATTGGAACTGAATGTCCAAGTAAGCTTTTCTGATGTCCGAAAATGTTGGGTTGAAAAATGCGGGGTGCATTTGATAATGGAAAAAATTAAAGCAGATTCAGATATTCATGGTGAGAAGTGGGATCCTGAGATTGATATTCATGGTGAGAAGTGGGATCCTAAGATTGATATTCATGATCAGCGGTTGGAAAATAGTTTGATAAGAGAGTTGCAAAAGTGGAAAATCACCAGTTGCGTTAAATTTGGATAGCATAAAACAGAGAATATGTTCTTGGATCACAGAGTGCTGGGTCTGTGGTGTTTTTTTTTTTTGTGGCATTTTGGACTGATGAATGAGCGACAAATATTTGCAAAGACTACTTCAGAGAGGACAATGGAGCTGTATATTTATTTATCACCATTAATTTATTACTAGTTGTCATGACTGGAGTGCTCGCTTCGAATAGTAAATCAAACCGTTCTCTTCCATGTATACGAATGAATGCATAGGTAAACCTGGTCCACCATCATTATCGAGTTAATAAAAACTTTAAACAATTATTTTTTGATGGACACCCTATTAATTATTTTATCTTACAATTAAAATTGTGTTATTGGTCGAAAGATTACAATTTAATTAAATGTCACTCCCTAACTAAGATGTTTATTGCAGGTAAGAAATGTAGTTGCAGTTGCTTTTAAAAGTTTTTTTTTTAGAAAATACATCAAAATAATTTTTTTTTTAAAAATTATTTTGATATCAGCGTATAAAATAATCTAAAACCACTAAGAAAATTTAATTTAAAAAAAAAAATCTATTATGTACAAGCCACTATTTTGGAGCACCTTTTGGCCTCCGATTGGTATTGTGGTTCAAAGAATACAGTCTTGTACGTTAAGAATACAGTCTTCTCTTTTTTGCCGGCAAACATTCAGTAAATTTCAACACTTCAAATACAGTCTTCTTTTTTTTACCGGCAAACATTCAGTTCTTCTCTTTTTTACTGGCAAACATTCAGTCAAGAACTATGATTTATTATGCTGCAAAGATTATTCTCAATATAGAGAAGCCTCTATTCTGGGTGTGCAGCTGGTGCACTACTGAAATAAAGCAATTACATTATCTCAACAACATCTCCACTGACAATTACATATAAGAAAAGAGGACATACCAGCAATGTGCCAAATGCAAGTGAAGCATGAAATCCAAATGAAAGCAGAATCGCAATTAAAAATACCAAAATTTATTTAGACTGGAAATGAATAAGCACTGCTTGGTATGGAGATAAAAGAAAGCATATCAAAAAATTGAACACTAGAATTACACTGTCTACCACTTCATTGCAGACAAATACACAACAATAAGAAATGGGGTGCTCAAACTAACATCATGTTGCATCTTGTAGAGACTTGATTGTGGAGTTCGCATATTGTAGGGATATGAAAGTTGTGTTGATGTATAAGCTGCTCAAGTGGACTACTAGTACACCAAAAGAAGGAAGAAGAAGAAGACGTCTATCTCAACAGTCTTTTCTCTTCAACAGAACAAGTTGCATTCAGTTGTAACAAACTCAAGAAGAGAAGATGTAATTGTCTTCTCTAGAGTAGTTATTAATCAGTTGGAAGTAGTTACAATAATGTGTAACGCATGTTTTCTGTAAAGTATATAAATTGGCAATTCATCAAATATTAGATATGCAATAATAAGAAGTTGCTTATCTTTTCTGTAAAAACTCTCTCATCTTCAATCTCTCTCTTCTCCTTCAAACTCTCTGTGAGCTTCATTTTTCCTCTCTTCAAATTGAAACTAAAGCACCTGCAAATATAAAACAAACAATCAGCTAAATTGAACATGGTATCAGAGTTGACTAACTGATCTAGATGATCCCACCATTTCTGTTGTGTTAATGGCATAAAAGTTGTGACATTAACACAACAGAAATGGTGGGATCATTAAGCACCGGAGGAGATATAAGGACTCCACAATTTAATGGAACAAATTATGACTTTTGGGCAGTTAAAATGGAGACTATCCTTATAGCTTTTGATCTATGGGATGTGATAGAGGTTACATTACCTCAACTTCATACAAATCCTGAAACAGAAAGTGAATCTGCAAGAGAAGAAAGTGGAGAGCACATTTAAGAAGAAAAGTTAGTTGTTTCAAAAGTAAACAGAATCAAAAATGTTAAAGCCTTGAGTCTTATACAAGAAGCATTATCTGATAATCTATTTCCACGCATAAGGAATGAGAAAACAGCAAAAGGAGCATGAGAGGTATTAAGAAGAGAATTTAGAGGAGACAAAAAGGTGAGAGCTGTAAAATTGCAGGCAGTAAGGGCTGAGTTTGAGTATATGAGGATGGCAGATGGAGAGAGCTTAGATCATTACCTGACTAAGTTCTTTGAAGTTATAAATGATTTGAAGTCCCTCGGTGAAGAGGTACCTGAGACAAGGATAGTGCAGAAGATATTAATGAGTCTCAGCAAGAAATATAACTCTATTGTTTCAATTATTGAGGAAACAAGAGATTAAGAGATACTGAGAAGTGAAGAAGTCACTGCTTTGATTAAAGTGTATGACAGAAGGGAAGATATGCATGATGAGAGGGAGAGAGTCATGAATACTGAAAGAGCATTCAGCAGCCTAAGAATTGGAGGGAATAGCTACATTCAAAACAACAAGGGCTCACAAGGTAGATCACACTCAAAGTGGCAGAATCAACATAGGAAGTCTACAAATTGGAATCAAGGTGGAAATTTGTGTAATCTGCAAAATGCAAACTGGAATCAGAAATCTAGAATGAATTACAACAATTCATTCAATCCACAACACAAAAGTGGAAGTAGCATCTAGTCAAGCATAAAGCCAAATGCAGTACTTGTCAGAAATTTCATTTTGGCATATGCAAATTTAAAGGAAAGCTGAGATGTGGAAAATGCAATCGTTTTGGTCATAATCAAAATGATTGTGAATTCAACAGGCAATTGGCTAATTGTGCAAAAAAAGAAGATACAACCACGGGAATAATGTTTTATGCCTGTCATGCAGCAAGTGTCCAAGATGAAAATGTTTGGTTTGTGGATAGTGCATGTAGTAACCACATGACTTCACAAGAATCAAAACTGATAGATATTGATAAATCAGTGACTTGCAAGGTAAAAATGGGCTAGGGAGACCTTGTGAAACAAGCAGGGAAGGGGACACTTGTAGTAGATACAAGACAAGGGGTAAGGCATATAAAAGAGGTACTGTTAGTGCCTGGATTAGATGAAAATCTGTTAAGTGTAGGGCAGATGATGGAGCATGGTTATTATGTCATATTCAGAAGAAACAAAGTTATAATATTTGATGATGAAACCCTTACAAATATTATAGCAAGGGTGATCATGAGAGGTAACAAATGCTTTCCTTTGACACTAGAATCCATGGTACCTGCAGCAAGAAAAGCTTCTATGACTAAGGGTTCGGACATTTGAACTTCGAAAGCAGGAAGAAGATGCAGCAACTAGAAATGGTTGCAGGTTTGCCTAAGCTAACAAATGTGAATGCAGTGTGTGAAGGATGTGTACTAGGCAAGCACAAAAGGCAGTCATTTGATAAAGAAAGAAGTTGGAGAGCATGTCAGCCACTAGAATTGATTCACATAGATTTGTGTGGACCTATGCAAGCTGAATCAAATGGAGGTAATAGATACTTTATCACATTCATTGATGACTTTACAAGGATAAGCTGGGTATGCTTTGTTAGAAACAAATCAAATGCTCTAAATGTGTTTAAAAAGTTCAAAGTTCTAGTTGAATTGCAAAGTAATTTCAAGTTAAAAAGACTGAGAAGTGACAAAGGTGGAGAGTATACCTCACTGGAATTTAGAATCTCTGTTCTGACCATGTCATTGAGAGGCAGCTGACAGTTGTATACTCCCTTCAGCAAAATGGTGTGGCTAAGAGGGAAAATAGGACCATTTATGAGATGGCAAGGTCGATGATGAAGGAGAAGAGCGTCTCTAATGAATTCTGGGCTGAAGCTGTTAACACAACTGCTTATCTGCAAAATAGAAGTTACACATCATCAGTATCAAATAAGATACCTTTTGAAGCATTTACAGGGAGGAAGCATAGTATTAAACACCTGAAGGTGTTCTAAGACAAAAATTGGATGACAAAGCTGAAAAGGGGGTATTCATGGGATATGGAAGCTATGAGAAGGGTTACAAAGTATATATCCCACATTCAAACAAAATTGTATTATCTCGCAGTGTAGTATTTGATGAACACAGTATCTACACATGGGAGATAGGGAATGAGAAGCTTACCTCTTCACAGCTGATGTTTGAAGGCAGAGATGTAGAAACACAAGATGAAAGAGTTGATTGTTGTACTTTACACTCAAATATATTTGTCTTAACTTCGTGTCAGATCTTTGTGCAATTTTAAGGAACTAGTTGCGTTGGAAACTGCAATTTTGCTCTTTATGGAAGTTTTTTTCTTTTTATATAAATAAGTTAATAGTTTGCCACTATAGAAATGTTAGGTGGTCGTGGGTTCTTCCTTTGAATTGGCATCAACATTCTCATGTTTATTGTCATGATATTTTAATGTTTCTTGGCTCTTTCCAGGGAACAGAAGCTATGGAAGGTCTGGCACTAGATGTATAGGGATTGTTCAGCACATAATCATTTACAAAAATGAAACGTTTACAATTACTCCAAATCACAGGAGCACTTCTTGCGGGGAGCTACAATCTTCTCCCCAGAGATTTGATATGGCTTGAATGCCCTATGCAATCTTTGCCATCTGATTTTCACCTAAGCGAGCTTGTTATACTTGACATGCAAAGAAGTAAAGTCCAAAAACTTTGGAAGGGGACTAAGGTAAAATATATGCAATAAATACTCAAGATTTTCCCGAATTACATTTTTTCACTGAAATATTTGTATTTTATTTTCTATTTTCTTTGACAGATTCTTAACAAGCTAAAAATTCTCAATCTCAGCTATTCCAAGTGCCTTGTTAAAACGACAAACTTCCGAGGAATCTCTAGTTTGGAGAGACTAATACTTGAAAAATGTACGAGTTTGGTTGAGGTACATCAATCTATTGGAAATTTAAAGAGCCTTGTTTTGTTGAATTTGAAGGAATGCAACAGCTTAATGACTCTTCCAGAAAGCATGGGCAACTTGAAAACTGTTCAAACTCTCAACGTTACTGAGTGCTGGCAATTTGAGAAATTGCCAAACAGTTTGGGTGGCCTAGAATCCTTAATTAAGTTGTTCGCAAAGGGTACTGCGAACAAAAACAATAGGGATTATGCAAAGGTAAAGATTATGACATTTTCCTTGTTGTAGGTGAGATACAAGAATGGTTCAGCCATCATGGAGAAGGATTTGCATTATCATTTCATTTGCGCTCAGTTTCAGTCTTCGGAAATAGACTCCAAGCGCTATTTTTTTGGGTGGCCTTGGTCATGGTTGTCAAAATCACGATTTTAACATGACACGGAAGGGTTTTTGGAAACTCGGATCGTAAGATTGGATCATAAAATCGTACCTGAATTTTTCAGTACAAAAATCGTAAAATGACAGCTAAAATCGTGTAAGTAGAAAAATCATAAAATCGTAAGTAAAATATTTTCGAATACAATACAACATAATTATGGCCATAAAACTTCATTAGTTAAGGTTGATATAATTTAAAACAAATTAAAAAAAAACAGTTTTAAAATACAAAAACTAATAAGTTTATAATTGAATTTTAATGGATTCTCTCTTCCTATTTTCTTATGAAACCAAAATCAAACAGTCCAGGTTGGTTCGGTTTCACAATACTTGATCTAAACATTTGGTACTTCGTAATCATAAAGCCAATCGCCACGTGGACAGCTTGGATTTCACAAGAATTCATCATCTTCTCCAAATACTAGAAAATAAAAAGCCTAACATATACCGCGATGCAGCATACCATCATCTTTATCTATTCTATCTCTCTGTGTCAGATAATTTAGGTAATAGAAAAGAAAAGAAGAAGAAAAAACAGAAAGGTCGCTCGTTTTTAAGAAACCGAAAATTAAAAAAAAATTACAGATCCAAAAAATTGGGTAGCCTCAGCTTCTACCTTCTTCTGTCAAGTTATTCACTCGTAGTGTGCAAGTGTAGATGTAACTATAACTGAACTAAACCTCACTTCCAAAACCCTAACTCTCTCTCTGTATTTCCTGTTTGGTTTCTGAGAAAAATCAGGTAAATCAGAAGAAAGCAATTATTACTCCCCCTAGTCCCCCCTAGTCTCCCAAATTTCATGTGGCCATGCCAGCAAATCAACTGATACTCAAAGTTGCAAAAACAGAAACACACAGAGAAAGAGAGCTGAAGATAATCAAGGAGCAAAATTGCAAATGTCAGGAATTGTTACTTATGCTTTAACTCTCTCTTCGAGAAGGTAATATAAGTTGTTCTCGCTTCTTCTTTTTCAACAGAGAGAGCAGGGGCAGGCTTGTTTTCATTTTTCAACGCATACTAGGAAAGGGATGAAAACTGGGCATTAGGAAGATTGTCACCTGGGATCGTAAAATCGGACCGATTCGGACCGATTTTACGATCCGAACCGATTTTTATGATTTTTGTCCGATTTTAATGGGACTCGATTTTTCTACCCGATTTGACAAGTTTTGTTGAGTTGACTCGCAAAATCGCACGATTTTACGAGTCAACTCGCGAGTTTAACAACCATTGTCTTGGCCAGTGAAGCCACTCCAAAAACATCATTTCTTCCGTTTGATGGTATTGAATTGTTTGACACGTCGGCGGCAGTTACCTTTGCTACTTTCAAAGATAAAAGCAATGGTATTGAATTGTTTGACACGTCAGTGGCGGTTACTTTTGACAGACATTCCATTAAGCATTCTTGGATACAGCGTGTATCGTTGATCGGGTTAGAGGAATCGATGCAAGGGGCGGAGGAATTGGAACTGAATGTCAAAGTAAGCTCATTGAAAGAACTAGATCTAAGTAATATTGCTTTGTCTGACGCTATAAGCTCCATTGATCTTGGGAGTTTTTCCTTTCTTGAAGATTTGGATTTGTCTGGAAATAGATTCTTCAATCTGCCTTCTAGCATTTTATTTACTCAAATTTTATTTACTTTCCTTGAAACCAATAGGGATTATGCAGAGGTAAACATTATGACATTTGCCTTGCTGGTGGAGAGATACCAGAATGGTTCAGCCATCGTGGAGAAGCATCTGCATTATCATTTCATTTGACCTCAGTTTCAGTCCCGGACGGTAATAAACTGCAAGCGCTTCTTGTTTGGGTGGTCTTGGCCTCCACCAATGAAGCCACTCCACAAACATCATTTCTTGAATTTGATAAGTGTTTTGCTACTTTCAAAATAAGAGCAATGATATTGAATTGTTTGACATGACGGCGGCAGTTACTTTTGACAGAAATTCCACTAAGCATTCTTGGATACAGCGTGTACCGTTGACCGGGTTAGAGGAATCGTTGCAAGGTGTAGAGGAATTGGAACTGAATGTCAAAGTACGCTTAATCGAAAATGTTGGGTTGAAAAAGGCGGGGTGCATTTGATAATGGAAAAAAGTAAAGCAGATTCAGATATTCATGGTGAGAAGTGGGATCATGAGATTGATCTTCATGCTCTAGGCTCTTCAACTACTGATGATCAGCGGTTGGAAAGTAGTTTGATAAGAGAGTTACAAAAGTGGAAAATCAGCGATTGCCTTAAAATTGGATAGCATAAAATTCAGGGTGTTTATTTTTGGCATTTTGGACTGGTCCACCATCATTATGGAACGGCAATGAGTATAACCAAATTTTCTCGTAACAGCATTAGCAAGATTGAATATACCTGATTCTACAAGTTTGACCAACTTCGGAAGATCCTGCCTTGCCCTTCCTCCATAAGAGCCAATTACTTGAACCGATTCTAGGAGTTAAAAAGGAGTCAAAAGATTTTCGAATATTCTAGAAAATAGTATGGAATGGCAATGAGAATATTTTTTTTCATAACTTCACATGTTGCTATGTAACAGGGATCAACTAAATTTTGAATAAATATATTTAATTATATACATATAAACAGTACACCCCTGAAACTACGCGCCAAAACTTTGCAAAACTGAAACATTCCGTTTCAATTGAAAAAATGAAACACCAACTGAAACGGAATTGACAAACTTGCTTGGAAGAGAAAGGATTTCTGCAAGAACAGTGATTGATCCCACCAATTTTGTTCTGCCAGTGCAAATCGCTTCACTCTCAAATTGAGTATCTCATCCAAATAATAATTGTCACCAATTATGTTTTACTTTGAATCGTGTTTGAAAGCATGGATACATGTCAGGCTAATTCATATTGATTTTAAAGATTGATAGTGGTTAGAAAACCTGACAGGATTTGTTGAACCTTAACACTCTTTCTTCAGATTCATTCCTAATTGTTGCCATAGCCAGAAATTTCTCAGATATCTTGCCGTCCCGAGAAGTTTCAACTTATCACATAGTTTTTAATTATTAGAGAATAATATAAATCATATTATGGGACTTTAACTAATAATTTAAGCTTTTAACTGAGATGGTTCCTTAACAATGGTATCAGAACCTTGTTGACCCAGCGGTCACAAGTTCGAATCTCACCATCCTCATTTTATTTGATGAAAAACCAAGCACAAGGTAGTATGAGTCTATGCAAGTTTCAAGTCTAAAAAGCTTTCACTTGAGGAAGTGTGTTAGGTAATAATATAAATTATATTCTGGAGCTTTACATAACAGTTTAAACTTATAGGTAAAATGTTTTTTTACACTAATTACATTTTTTATCAAAACCGAAGGCTCGATACTGAGAAAATATGAAATATTGTATTGAAAAGCTTAAATTGCTATACACACAGACCACATCTTTGTACAGAGGAAGATAGTCTATACTACGTAAGCTATCTAATTACATTAAATACAAATATCGTCGCTACAATTGCTCTTAATCAAATCGTAACCAATTGCATATTATTTTGTTTCCTTTTACACTCCCCCTCAAGTTGGAGTATGGATATTAATTGTGCCCAACTTGCTAAGGTGCGTATAGAAAATGGGTGCTCTTAGAGGCTTGGTGAAGATGTATGCTATTTGGATTCCTGTTGGTGCATAGGCTGTCTTGATCTCACCCTTTTGAATCTTTTCACGAACTGTATGGCAATCTAACTCAATGTGCTTGGTTCTTTCATGATATACCGGATTTGCGGCAATGTGTAAGGCTGCTTGATTGTCGCAAAATAATAGTGCTGGCTTAGAATGTGTCACCTGTAAATCTCTCAACAAATATCTTAACCACGTAAGTTCATAAGTGGCTGCAGCCATTGAACGGTATTCTGCTTCGGCTGACGGTCTAGACACTGTGACTTGTTTCTTGCTTTTCCATGATATAAGTGAATTTCCAAGGAAAATGCAATAGCCTGTCACTGACCGATGTGTGATCGGACACTTAGCCCAATTCGCATCACAATAACTGACCAAACTCAAATGACCTTTCGCAGGAAATAACAGGCCTTGTCCAGGTGCATTCTTGAGATATTGAAGGATTTGTTGTGATGCTTTGAGGTGATGTAGCTTGGGTTCTTGCATAAATTGACTCAATGTGTTCACTGCATATGTAATCTCAGGCCTGGTGATGGTAAGATAGATTAATTTTCCAATTAATCGTCGATACTGTGTTGGGTCCTTGAGGGCTTCACTGTCAGTTGATGTCAGGACTAGTTCAGGTTCCATGAAATCTTGGTGGGTTTCACCCCAAGCAAGCCAACTTCTTCCAATATATCCAGAGTGTATTTTCGTTGACAAATCGAAATCCCTTCCTTAGATCGTGCAACTTCCACACCGAGAAAGTACTTCAATAATCCAAGGTCTTTGATTCGAAAACACCCATTGAGGAATTGCTTGTGATTCTGAATTTCTTGTTCATCATTCCCTGTAATGATCATGTCATCAACATACAATAATATCACAGTAATGAAATTTCCACGAACCAGAGTAAACAATGAGTAATCAGCTTGAGATTGCTGGAAACCAATGTCTTGAATGGAAGAGGAGAATCGTCGAAACCAAGTGTGTGATGCCTGTTTAAGGCCATATAATGATTTGTTGAGTCGACAAACCAATTGCTCCCCCTGTCAACGATAGCCAAGTAGGGGACACATATACACCTCCTCAAGCAATTCGCCATGTAAGAACGCATTTTGAACATCCATCTAGTATAAGGGTCAGTCCCGAATTGCAGCAATGGATAAAAGGCAGCGGACAATGGTCAATTTTGCCACAAGAGCAAAGGTCTCCTTGTAGTCGATACCCTCCCTCTGTGTGAAACCCTTAGCGATGAGCCTGGCTTTGTGGTGCTCAATGGTGCTGTCTAAAAGGTATTTGATTTTATAGACCCATTTACATCCAATGGGGCGCTGAACCGGGGGCAGAGGCACCATGGACCAGGTATGGTTGGCTTCAAGAGCTGTTACTTCAGAATTCATGGCAGAAACCCATTTGGGATCCCGGTTAGCCTGTTCATAACTGACTGGTTCAACCAGGTGAGAAATATTGCAGACAAAGGAACGATGGGTAGCAGACAATGGAGCATAAGAAACGTACTGATGTATGGGATATCGGGTGCTGGACATAGAAGAAGAGAGAACTCCTGGCTTGAGCAGAGCAGCATGATGGGTCTGATGCTAGTGGAAGTGAGGGGGTGGATGGGAGGCTCGACTGGAACGGCGAAGTGGGATAGTGGTTTGTGGTGAGGCGTGGGTGGCTGTATCGGGTGAGGGAATTACAGTGGGAGGTGATGCAGGGGCCAAAAGATTGGGTGATGGGGATTGTAAGAGATGGGTTTGGGTTGTGAGGTCTGTAGAGATGGAAGATGGGCTAGAGCGGTGATGTGGTGCATGCTGGGTTAGGGCTAGGTCATCTTCGGTGATGTGTGGGTCAGGGAATGGCATGGGTAAGACTGGGACATCTTGGTGTTCTTCAGGACGTAATTTAGCAAAAGGAAAGGGTGTTCATGGAATAGAACATCACGGGATGTAAAAATTTTATGGGTATCAAGATCATAAATGAGATAACCCTTTTGTCCGAGGGGATATCCCAAAAATAAACACTGACGAGCACGAGCATCAAATTTGTGAGTAGGATTGAGATTGGTAGCATAACATAGACATCCAAAGACTCGAAGGTGGGAATAGTTGGGCTAAACTCCATGTAAAAGTTCATAAGGAGCTTTATGATTAAGGGTGAGGGAAGACGATTAATTAGATAAGAGGCAGTTTGAAGGCTTTCACCCCAAAATTTTAAAGGAACATTAGCTTGGAAATGTAAAGCTCGGCTAACATTTAAAAGATGACGGTGTTTGCATTCTACAACCCCATTTTGTTGAGGTGTATAAGCACAAGAATGGTGAAAAATGGTGCCATGGCTATCCATAAAAGGGCGCATGGAAAGAAATTTACCATCGTTATCAGCACGAAGAATTTTAATATCACGATGAAACTGTGTTTTAACCCAAGAAAAAAAAAGATTCTAATAAAATTTGGGTATCGGATTTAAAATGCATAAGATGAATCCAAGTGAACCGGGTGTAATCATCGACGATAGTTAAAAAATATCGTGCCCCAGAATGTGTGAGAGTTTTGTGTGGTCCCCATATATCACAATGTATTAGATCAAAAGGTGCGGTAGATTTTATTGAACTATGAGGAAAAGGCAAGCGTGTTTGCTTTGCAAGATGACATACATCACAAACAGGCGCAGAATCAATTATAATTTGAGGAATTGTTTTGGATAAAAAATTGAGGGGTGCATGGGAGGGATGGCCAAGTCGTTGGTGCCATAGGTTCGAGGTACGGTGAATATGACCAGCTAGGTGGGGATTTTGCTGTGGTGTGAGGTAGAATAGCCCATCAAAATGCTTGCCTAGGCCAATCGTCCTCTTCGTTTCCACGTCCTGCACAATGCAAAAATCCGGATAAAATTTTACTATACAGTTTAATGCTCGAGTTAATTTACTCACAGATAATAAGTTCACATGAAATTGGGGAACGTGTAGAACCCCATCAAGAGATAAATCAGGTGTCAATCGTACAGATCCAATGCTTTTGATGGCAACTTGCCCACCATGAGGCAGACCCACAAAATCATGTGTGGTTTCAGTATCATTATGTGTGGGTGTGAGATGAGATATGTGATATGTTGCCCCGCTATCCACAATCCAATATAAAGGTGGAATGCGGATGATGGCGAGCAATATTACAAATGGAGGAAATTATACATGTCGTATTCATGAATGACTGGGTATTACCATTCTTATTATTAAGTGCCTCCATGAGCTGGTTTTATTGCTCGGTTGTGAAAGTGGGGCTCCCTCTAGTAGCTGAGGCTATTGCACTCTGAGTAGAGGATGGTGGCAGTTCTACATTGTGAGCCGAAATCCTCTTATTATTGTGAGCTAGTGGCCTTTTATTTCTTGGTTGCATGTTCTTTCCATGCCATTTGTGACCCATTGGAAATCCAATGATATAGCAGCAACGATCAATTATATGACCCTCTTGGTCACAGTGAGAGCATTTCAAGGGTTTGTAGGCATGAGAAAATCCTGGGTTTCCTTCTCTGCATGAAATCTGCATTGCGTGTGAATAAGATGGTCGACTGACCACTTCCATCTGTCTCTCGTGCTGGAGAATTAATCCATGAATTCTCCGTGTGTCAGGTATTGGATTCATCATCAAAATAGAGCCACGAATAGTTGAGTATGAGTCATTTAGCCCCATCAAAAATTGCATGACCTTCTCCTTCTCCTCACGGTCTGCAAGTGCCTTCATCCCTTCACAATTGCAAATAAGGGGTCATGATAGGCAGATAATTCATCCCAGAGTGCCTTGAGTTTAGTATAATATATGGAGATGGGTTGTTGTCCTTGTCGACATTCGATAATTTCTTGTCTAATTTGATAAATTCTGGAGTCATTGTTTTGGGAGAATCTGTCTTTGAGGTCACTCCACACGGCGGCTGCTGTATCGGAATAGAGGACGCTACTAGCGATGTCAAGGTGGATCGAATGCAAGATCCATGATAATACCATATCGTTGCAATGCTGCCATATAAGAAATTTGTTGTCTGTCGGTGGTGGTGCTTTGATGGATCCGTCGATTAATCCAAGTTTGTTCTTGGCACTGAGGCTGAGACGCATGGATCGACTCCACTATCCATAATTATTCCCTTTGAGGAGAGCATTGACAAGGGTGAGTCCTGGTGTGTCAGAATGGTGCAAAGTGAGGGGATCAGACATGGTTGGTGTACTGTTGAGCATTATTGGGTCTGTGGATTGTTGGGTTATTGGGTTTGAATCTGTTGATTGTGTTTCAGCCATGTTGATAGGTTTGCTGTTTTTGTAAGAATCTGTAGCGGAAGATATGTGGTTTTTCAGACTTTGTGCTCTGATACCATGAGAAAATATGAAATATTGTATTGAAAAGCTTAAATTGCTATACACACAGACCACATCTTTATACAGAGGAAGATAGTCTATACTAGGTAAGCTATCTAATTACATTAAATACAAATATTGTTGCTACAATTTCTCTTAATCAAATCGTAACCAATTACAGATTATTTTGTTTCCTTTTACAGATACTTTCCCGTGCACCTCTTTATCAAGTTTCTGAATTTCATTTAACTTCACTTGGATTCTCATTATCCATTGTGTTGAGCAGAAATCATAGTTGATGTGTATGGCTTGCTAGGAACTAATGGTAATTATAATTTAAAGGGATAGGATATGATGTGTTTTTATGAGCGCATATCATCAGGTTGCATGGTTTAATGAATCAAATGCTTGATACTTGTGAATGTGAGCAGCTTGTGCACGAGCAAGACGCTGGATTTCAAACTTGTGGATGGAGAACGCCAGAATCCAGATTTGTCAAATGAAGCAGATGGGCTACCAAACAAATAAAATAAAGAAAGAAATCTGATGGTGACAATAGAAACATATCTGCAAATCTGTGCCAATGGTAATACATTTACAGAACGCTTAAGCAGCGACCTAGTCTAGACAATTACTGTCAATTCTGTTATGTTTCGTCTGGAATGACCAATAACAAATTGGAGTAAATTTTACCTCGCTCAAAATTTTGATTCATTCCAGAAATTTCGTTTAAATTCTGCCTGGAAAGTTATGGTTTTATTACGAATTGAACTTTATAATTTGATTTGATTTGCTTTATCTAAGGTTATCATGATCTTATAACGGCTGTCACACATTTGAAAAGGTTAACCTAGGTTGACCTGAGTTGATTCAATATATCATTGTTTCAATATTTGTTTAAGATGTCAACTTGATTTTTTTAGTTAAATTATATTGTTATTAATTTTTCATGTTATCTTTGAACTCATCAAGTCGGTCAAGTTATATCAGTTCAATTCTCATTTTTTTACTTATATTTGAAATTTAAACTGCACAATTCTAAATCATTTTATTTTTGGATTTGAACTAATTTTTTGTAATTAATATATATATATATATATATATATATATATATATATATATATAAACATAAACAGTACAACCCAAAATAAAACGTCAAAACATTTCGAAACGAAAACATTTCGTACAATTAAAACCGAAGTAACAAGAATTGACAACATATGTCTAGACTGCATGCATGCATCTCCACCATGGCCGCCCTGCTCTCTCTTTCTGGACCTATCTCCGCCACAGCCCCAACCCTGCCAGTCTCTCCTATCATTATTCTGATTCAGATAATGATCGATGAATTATTGTGCCTTATTTGATTACTCCACCCTTTGCTCAATCTGTGGAAAGACATTTCCCTCGTGAAAAGCCGTTTTCGGTCACATGATGCGCTTGCATCGTAGGCAGAGGGTATTTTCCACCGGCCTGAGAAAGCAGCAGAAGAAGACGGTGAGCAGCAGAGTTAACAGAGATAGGTTAGCAACGAAGAACACCCTCCCCGGCCCCATTGAAGCAGAAACCTTAACAAATGACATGGTGCTGATTTCTTGAATCAAAAACAGGAATTGAAATTCTTTACCTGGTAATGTCTGTTTGAAATGCCATGGACGACCACCTCGTGCAAATTGCTCATAAATATCCGTATTAGGGTATGTTTGATACTGCAAATTAAAAGTATTTTTGAAGAAAAAAAAAATAAATTAAAAAAATAATTTTTAAAACATTAAAAAATATATCATTTTGATATATTTATGAACAGAAAATACTTTTTAGAATAATTACAACCACGCTTCCAAAAACTCACTAAGAACCAAATCTTTTTGTCTTTGATTTTTTTCTTGGTGTTTGTGGTATAAAGATGGGTTTATATAGATGCAAGAAAATTCATTTCAATATAATTGTTTTATGTTTATGATATCATAATCGAGTTTTTGCCAGATTTCATCATTAAAATATTTTCTGAATTCTCACATATTTTTACCATAAATGACTTTTCTTATTAAACTATGAAATCATGGATTTAATTCAAAAAGAAACCTCAAGATATTCCTTTTTATTATTATTATTTATATCCACTTTTTGTCTTCTCGTTCCTTCTTTAGAGAATCTGATTGATCATGTTTCAAACCTCATCACCATTTTGGTTTAGATTAAAGATTTATTTTACACTGCGTTTCAAATATATTTTTGAAAAAAATTGATATTTTATTTTTATTTTTTTGTATTTATAGATTATTTTCATATGCTGATATCAAAAATAATTTTTAAAAAATTAAAAAAAAAAATCATTTTAAAGCAACTCTGAACAAAGCACTTTAAAAACAATCTCAGTCACACTTCCAAATAGACACTGTGTTTCAAAAGCATTATTGAAAATATTTGAAATTTTTATTTTATTTTATTTTAAATTAATCTTTTTAGTGTTTTAGATTATTTTCATGTACTGATGTTATAAATAATTTTTAAAATATAAAAAAATATATTATTTTGATACATTGTTGAATGAAATATACTTTTAAAAGCATTTTCAATCACACTCGCAAACAGACCCTAAACGAGAGAGAGAGAAAAGATAATTAATATTTAAGTTTTCAATTATTTTTAAATTTAATACTTTAGGTTTAATCAATGTTTTTTAGTGTAGAAATGGAGGGAAATTTTATGACGCAAATGAAGCAACTACTGATATCCTAATAGTTACATTCTTGGATTCATTTCTTTTCTTTTTATTGAATTAGTTGTCAGTAAAATAACTAATATAATATAATTAATAACCCTCTAATCAAAGATATGGAAAGTCTAAATACAGTAAGTTTAGGTAAGGGAAATCTTAATATAGAAAGCCTAGATAAATAAGTGTATGAGAAATATTAATTGGCTAATTATTATTTATTGCATGCGAAACCCAATAAAAAAATCTTTATTACAATCCATATAAAAGGCGTGTTGTTTCCACTGTTTAATACACTGTGTATTGTCTCTAAATTCATTGTGGATTGCGACAGTGTGCGCCCGGTTCTACCCTTAATCAGCCGGCGTGTTTGCATTTTTTGCTGGGGGTGTTTTTGGTTTTTTCCTTTTTTTTTAATTGCCGCAATGTGCACAGTGTATTAACGATTCTACCCCCCAAAAACAACAAAATAGTGCACAGGAGACAAGGGCGCCCTCGGTTTTTCCCAAGTTTTTTGCACAGTGCGCTTACGGAAAAAGCCCCCGATAATGACAAAATTGTGCACAGTTCACGGGGGCTGTGACGTCCTTTCCCCTCCAGTATTTTCGTAAATACCAGTGGGGGCAGGGCTGTTTGGGTCATTCCCCGGAAGGACAGCTGGCGCGTCGTCTGGCCGCGCCAACGGCGTTCCACGCGAACGCGCCCTTTAGGTGGCGCGTGCGGCGTCTTTCCGCCGTCAAAAATTAACTTCCGTCGTGCCAGAAGATGCGCCTGAAGGACCTCTCTCTTCCGTCGCGGCGCGTTCCGGTCATATATGTCCGGTTAATCGGCGGCGGACGTTTATTTGTCAGTTGTCGTTTTTCTCTCTCCTACCGCCACAAAGTCAGCTTCGGTCCCTGGTGTTTGTAGTCAGTTCAGTTTGGTCCCTGGGATTTTGATTTCGTTTTTATAACTGATTTAGTTAAATTAAAGTTTTATTGTTTTCAATTGTGCCCTTCCATTAACATTGATTATATAAGAAGTTTCCAGTCCAGTCCTTATACTTTGAATTCTTGATTTATTTTTTATTTCTTCAATTTTTCCGATACGGAAGTTTTGATTTCTTTAATTTGGTCATCCAATTGAAATTGGTGATATATACAAAGTTTGATTTCAGTCCCTCTTCTTCTAATATTTTTCTAAAATGACAGCAATTATCATTATTTATTTTTGGTCCTCCAAGTATTTTTTTTATTTTATCCTTCAATTAGAATGATTTTTATATATGTTATTTTTCATTTCGGTCCTTATTCTTTTAATTTTTTATTGGATATTAATTCATTTGATTTTTTTGTATTCTTTGACAATGTTTATTTTTTATTAGTATTTATGCATTTATGCTTTTAGTTTTTGACTTTAGTTTTTATCTCTTTTTCTTGAGGTTTTATTTTTAATCGGTTAAATCCTAGATTTTTAATTTATGTTTGTAATCATTTTAAAATTAATATTGCTCCCTTTTTCTCTTTATTCATTTTTTTTGTCTTTTCTATTATTTTTATTTGTTCTTTGGATCAGATGATTTTTATAATTTTATTATTTGCGCAATCCTAATGATAATTTTTGTGATTATTTTTTTATTTTTTTATAAAAATCTTTTGATTTTTTTTAAAGATTTTCCTGAAATTTTAATTTATATCAGTGATCATTTTAAAATTAATATTCCTCTATTTTTCCCTTTATTCGTTTTTTTTCCCTGTTATTTTTTTTTATTCTTTACATTGAATGATTTTTATGATTTTATTATTTATGCAATAATAATGATAATTTTAGTGATTGGTTTTTTATTGTTCTTTTATAAAAATCTTTTGCCTTTTTCTGTAATTATTTTTCAGTGCAATTTAATTATCTTAATTGTTTTGACAGTAATGTTATTAATAATTTTAGCTTTTATAGCAATAATAATGACAATAACGTCAGGATCAATTTTTAATTTATGTTTTTGTCTTTTTGTTGATAGAAAATTAACTGCTTATTTTTTTTATTTTATTATTATAGGTATTTTGACAATTTATATTTTATTTTTGTTTGATTTAAATTGAATTATAAAATGAACTAATCTTAATACAATGAACTCAATAATTAAGATATCCGAGTTTTCTTGCTTTTTTAATGATGATAAGAAATTTATACTGGTTATTTGGTTTGAAACTACTAAACAAATAAATTTATTTTGATTTAAAATTCATATACTTTATAGAAAACTTGCACTTGACAAGAATTCTACACAGATTTATTATTTCGGCTAAATTTATATTATAATAAAAAAAATATACACAATTAATATTTTTTATGTTGAAAAAAATATTGTGCCGCCCGCGGCGAAGCGCGGGGGCATTGTCTAGAATTCTTATTTATATTGGTAATCATTTTAAAATTAATATTACTCCCTGCTTCCCTTTATTAATATTTTTTTCTGTTTTCTCTTATTTTTATTTCTTATTTGAATTATATGATTTGTTTTTTGCTATTTGTGCAATGATAAAGATAATCTGTGTGATTTTTCAATTGTTTTCTTAGAAAAATCTTTTGTTTATTTTTTAAATGTTTTTCCAATGAATTTATTTATTTTAATTGTTTTGATAATAATATTGATAATGATTTTAATTGTTATAGCAATGATAATAAAAATAACGTTGGGATGAATTTTCAATTTATGTTTTTGACTTTTTGTTGATAGAAAAATAACTATTTATTTTTCTTATTTGATTATTACATGTATTTTCACCATTTATATTTTATTTAGTTTAAGTTGAATTATAAAATAAACTAATCTTAATGCAGTAAATTTAATAATTCAAATATCCAAATCTTTTTGCTTTTTTAATGATGATAATCAATTAATGTTGGTTATTAAAAACTGCTAAACAAATAAATTTATAACGATTGAAAATTTATACATTTTATTGAAAACTTGCACTTAACTGGATTTCTGCACAAATTTATTATTTTGACTCAATTTACAATTCGCACCATAGAGCATCCTCACCAATGTTTTTTTAGATATTTGCTATATTTTCAATTGATTCACATCAATTTAATGTTCATTTCATTGAATAGCTTATGATATATTTTTTAATAGGAGAATTAGCAGGGAGATTAAATGTCTCATTTTAAATAAAGGTTTTGGCTTCGTTCTTCATGTCAACATACGTTTTTTTTTTCAATGACCCGCAAGTTATATAGTTCACGCTCTTTTGTGATCTTTTATGACGCAAGACCTATATTCTAAAAAATGTTATTTATGCTTGCGCAACAAACTCTACTTAAAAATTTATATATTTTATCTCCTGATCTATAATTTTTCTTAATTATATCATATAAATTTATCATTGTTGATTTAATTATGTTAAATTATATACACAAAAATGCCCGCGATAACGCGCGGGCAATATAACTAGTATCTTAAATATTATACGTGTCAATAAAAATAAAATAAATAAAAAATTATATGTTTCAAAAATAATATTGTTTTACTTCAACCAAAGATAGAATCTATAAATTAAATCTCT
>CM055444.1:8466539-8503781 GCA_029228465.1 Salix viminalis | reverse complement strand
AAAATCTAGTTCCATCTCTCCATGCCACTGAAGCAGCCGAACAGCTTAGCTTGAGCTCATATATTTCCACCATCCTCTTTCATTTTCCCCTCCATAAAATAAAATAAAATATATTCGGAGTAATTAATTGAATTTATTATTAATAATAATAAAGGGCCTGTGGTTGCTGGTTGCTGGTTGCTGGTTGCTTGCAGTGCGTGGCAATGAAGACCATGGCAATTGCCTGCGCCCCCCCTCTGTTTTCGCCCCCTTTAAATGTCAATCTAACAAGGTTATCTTCTTCTCTCTTATTACCATTTTGCCACTCCTCTTTCTCTCCGACTCTCAGTCGATGTTGTCGCCGACCTCGCTTTCTTACCATGGCTTCTGCAACCCAGTCTTCCACTCAGGTGAAGTGAAATACTTTCACTTTTTTACTATTTGATAGTAAAAATCATTCCTTTTTGTTCATTCCTTGATGGGTTTTAATTTTCTAGGGGATTTTGTGCTTGTTAGTGCGAGTTTTAAAAGCTATACATATTAGAAAGTTGATTTTTAACAGTTTTTGATTAATGGGTTCTTAATTAGTAAGTTATTTTGTTGCTGTTTGATCAGCCTGTGTCATCTGGGGATGCTAACACTGATGCCAATGTCTTCCAGTTGATCCAAACTCACCAGGTAGCCTTTCTTTTTATCTGTGTCGTGTGTGTTTCTGGCTTGATGTGTAAATTGTTGGATGTTGACAACAATATCAGTATTAGTGGTTATCATCGTATGCGAGCAGAATCACAGATAGTTTTTGAATGTTACTGATTGGTCTCGTGTTTGTGTTATTATAGGAAAAAGCAGCTCGGCTTCCTCCGGTTGAGGAAATTAGAACTTTCCTTGATCAGAGCACTCGTGGCATGCTTTCAACTTTTTCTCAGGTTTGTTGTTCATTCTCTAGTTGAATATTGGAACTTGTTAATCATATGATAAAAAATGGAAGTAAATTCTTGATCCTTGAAGTTGGCACAGCTGAAGGGTGTTGTTCGTGATGCTAGTGTACTATTATTTACTGTTGTTGTTATCAGCGTATTCCGGCTTCATATTTAACATTTATCATGGAAGGGTGAGAGTTCAGAGTCCTCAGAGGGAATCCTTTCAGTTTTGTGTTTTATTTGTCTGTTATATATGTGTCTTGAATCTGCTTGAATGGGAATTAATGTTGGCAGTCTAATTTGATATTACCAATCCAACATTAGGACAAAATGGAGGCTTGTGGTAGGTTTGTAGTTGGTGCAAGCATTGTAACAAACTTATCATGGCACAAATCATGATAATAATTAGAGGATTAGAAAAGAATGAGTGCATTCAGAGGAAAGGTGGAGGTGATACTGATTGATAATAAGTTGAGAAAGTGTGTTTTAATTTAGTTTGACATCTTACAACATAGACATGCAAATACATCAGTTTTAAAAAACTGATTGGATTCAAGTAGTACCATCAAATTAGGGGATTGCTTAGACTACTTTCTTGTATGTTCATGGACTTGATGGATTTCCTTGATATGACAGAAGCATGAGGGTTACCCATCAGGGTCAATGGTTGATTTTGCATGTTATGCTGATGGATCTCCAATATTAGCAGTCAGCAGCTTGGCAGTTCATACGAAGGTATGATCCATTCACTGTCTATCTTGTTCAAATATGCTTTAATTATGAAAACACTTCCTGTGATTATAAAATAAAGAACAAATCCAAATGTGATAAGTCATACAAGAGATTTATTCATTGGTGAGAAAAAGAAAAAATGTGAATGGTTATTGGATTGTCGATAAAATATTTTTAGATTTTAGATATATACTGCTGTGAAAAATGACAAGGTGTGATTTTCTTAGATTGTGAACATATATATCAATCATTTTTTTGTGCTCTTGTATGCTTCAAAATCTGTGAAGCCTATTGTTAACTGTTTGCTCAAACTTGATTTTCACTTAATGATTTTGAGAAATAAAAGTTTGATCAGCAAGATTGATTGATCTCATACTGTTCAGCTCTAAATATTTACTGTATCAGTCTTCTGCATGTCATCTATGTGTGCCATGGAGCCACTAGACTAAGCTGAATTCTCCTTGCTGAATTATGCTCTTTAACCTATCTGTGGTTCTTTTAGAGTAGCTTGTGTCCTATATGTTTGAAAAATTGCTGTTTTCTTCAGGACCTGTTAGCCAATCCTAAATGCTCATTGCTTGTTGCCAAAGATCCTGAAGACAGGACAGATTTAGTAATCACCCTGCATGGGGATGCCATTCCTGTAAGCGTTTTCTCTTTTTCCTTGTGATAATTTCCTAAATGTTTCTGCATATTAGTTTTTACTTTAGCAGATATTGTACCTTCACTGCATCATAATTTTTTGGGGTGGTATGAGTTTTGAACCATTTTTTATTCAATTGTTTAGGTTTCTGAGAAAGATATAACTGCAGTTCGAACAGCATATCTAGCAAAGCTTCCTGATTCATTCTGGGTATCTTGTATCCTCTCATTTTCTATCATGCTTCTTTTTCCTCAAATGTAATTTTATTGCTATTTGTCAAGGTGAAGACTTAATTATCTCTTCCACTTTCAAGGTTGACTTTGGTGATTTCCAATTTATGCGTATTGAACCAAAAGTTGTGCGATATGTTTCGGGAGTTGCAACTGCCTTGCTTGGATCTGGCGGTGTGTATACTATCCTGCTGGTTCCATTTTTCTAAAGCACATCATTGTCTATAATTCGTTTCAAGTCATTGGGAGTGGGGTTCAATAATCAAGAAGTCATGGTCTATAGCTCATCAATGGTTTTGCTGTTTCACTGCTGTGTACTATTTCTGGCTTACCCATGCTTTATTGCCTCTTAGAAATTTGTTTATAGTGTTGTTATTTTTTCCACCTCAATTTATTTCATTTCTTACTTGCAATTGTTAATAATGACAGAATTCAGCAAAGAAGAGTACCAGACTGCTAAAGTTGATCTTATTGCTCAGTTTGCCAAACCTGTTGCGGTATATTGCTTATAAATTACATGCTGCATATATATTTGTCATATTCCCTGTTTATTATTTCTGTTTCATTCTTTTCTAAGTGAAATCATTTGGCTTTGACAGTCTCATATGAACAGAGATCATGCTGAAGATACAAGACTCATAGTGCAACACTCAACATCAATTCCGGTAATTTTCAATTATATAAATATCATCTTATACATGTCTATTTCATATCAGAAACGGTACAGGTCATTAATTATAAGCCAGAACATGATAGTTAATTTATTTCGAGGTCTACAAATCTAGTTTCGTGGCTTCAAAATTAGCTGGTCACAAGTAAATAAACTAATATATGCGTTGGTGAGGAAGAATGAGTTTCATAAGCTTGGTGACACTTTAGCTACTGAGTAAAGGGAGGGAAGGCAATTACAAACTCTTTCCTTCACTGTACATGATATGCTGTAGATTTTTCTGTTTCCCTTTGGTTTTCTCTATTTGGGCCAAAATTAAAGAGTGAAAAAAGTATAACCCTTCCTTTTCATGGCATTGTAGATAACCTTTTTAGGCATGTTTTAGTATGATCATGATCATGCTTTTCTCTCTGTTGTTATTTGACGAACAAAACAAAAGGAACTTTATAAAAAGATTCTTTTATCTAGTCTCTCTGTTTCTTTGTAGTCCATTCTGTTTCTCCTTTCCCTTCAAAATTGATCAAAAACAGCAAGCAAGATATCTAGGCTGATTTCATATCTTTTATCAGGTGGACTCTGCTTATATGCTGGATCTGGACAGTCTTGGATTCAATGTTAAGGTATTGTTTATGTGTGACCATGTAAAGGCCTCGTATTTAAAAATTGTATTCTCTTTATGAAGTTTACTTTCTTGTGAACTGTTTTACCTAGAACCCAACTTTTTGTCGGACTCTTTCTCAACTTAACTCTCAAAATGCTTTGATCACTTTTGCAGGCTGCTTATCAAGGAAAAACTTACAAGCTTCGAATTCCTTTCCCTAGACGTGCAGAAGATAGAAAGTAAGAGTTCTTTTTATGTCCTTTTCTTGGTTGGTGGGGTTGAATTATCATCATTTGCTTCTTCCAATAGGAAAAAAAAAGAAATTTTCTTTGATGCCCCTCAAGAAATCAATGATGCCAAAAGATGGCAACATGTTGAGTCTCAACTCATGGAACAATTTGTTCGTCTCCATGAAATACATAAAAACATAGTCCCAGATAAAAGAAATTATCTCTGGATTAGATTTGAGTAAAACTCACCAAATGGTAGAACTTCTACAAGGAATAACGACTAATATTCAGTCTATTCCTGGTATAAAAGAAAGCACGGCTATAGCACTTTATAAACCAAAACTAGGAACAACCTATACACGGTATATCCTAGTACTACAGAACAAGATTTTCAGAAAATCTGAAAAAAATCACGGGTATTTAATTCCTAGTAAGGTTCTGTGGGGATGCTCTTTAAGAAAGCAATGTTCTTGTCTTCCTGTTCGATAACAGTTTGCTGAGCAACTTCATCAAATGAAGGGCTCCCATACAAGTCTGTTGAGATGTATGAGTCCGGGAGTCTGTCCAGGATTAAGAGTTCTGATGCGTTTGCGCAACCTTTCAATCTCATTTGTGAGAACTTTTACAGAAGCTTCCTTCTCTCTGATGGAGGAAGATACTTCAGGCTATGCCTAAAAAATTCAAACCTTTGTTTGAGTATTGTTGCAGCTCTGGCTTCTTCTTTTTGAGTTCTGGAATATTTCGAGTGTACTACGCCTCGACTTTTCCTTTGTAGGATGTCCCATGGGCATATGATTATGCCTCGGTCTGTTCAGGCGAGCGTCGAGCATAATTCGAGCTTCACCTTGAGTCATAGGATCTTCTGTTAGATCTGTAACTTCAATTGGGTCCACCACTTGCTTCCGGTTAGGACTCATTCTGTATCAAAATGGTGTTAGATTGGCTGGGAGGCTATTGTTTTGCTGTAATGCAAGCTCTAGCTGTAAAGTTGTATCTAATATTTTCTTGAGATGCTTTTATAAATAAGGAGGTAATATTAGTCAACTGTGTTAATAAGGCTGTGTTTTCCGTTTGTAATCTCTCGACTTCTTGTCTGAGATCTGTTATCTCAGCATCTTTTCTTTGTCTAGATCTTCTAGCAGAATCTCTATTCTGCTGTAATCGTTTACTCTTCAAAAAAGCTTGTTCTTGAGCTGTAAAATCCATTACAGCTCCTCGGATTGACTATTGCTAGGCGGGGTGTTAGGATGGAATCCTGATTCAGTTTGAGTTTGTTCAGCTCTCTCTTGATGTGCTCTAGCCAGTTGAACATCTTCAAGGATTTCATGAAGTAATGGTCTTTTCATTTCTATAGGTCGTTTCATCTGCATGAGGCAGTTTATTAAATAACTCAATACAGTGGTCTAGAACGCTTTCTGGTGCCTAAAGGGCTTGTTATACTCTAGCTTTACTTATTTGGAAAGTAACTTGTTAAATTGCCGCACTAAGTTGCGGGCTGAGTAAATAATTTTTATAACTGTTGGGATTAAAATAATTAATAGATTTTGCTTATTTAAAAATAAAATATAACATCTATACATGCAAGGTTTGATATAATGAAACACATCAATACATCCTATTATAACAACAGCAACATCGAAGAATTAACATCTAAAAATATCATTACTATTATTATTAAAACAATAAAAATTATTAAATTATCCCGAGGGAAAAAAACTGGAAAACATTAACAAAAAAGAAAGCAAGAAAACAAACTAAAATTATTATTATTATTATTATTATTATTATTATTATTATTACATGAATAATGGGAAAATAAATTCAATAAAAGAATAAAAATAGCCCAAAAACTTTAACAAAAGAGCAAACAAAAAAATAATAAAAAATTATTAGTTAAAAAAAATCATTTGACGTAAAAATAAAATAAAATAAAATTAATAAAAAAAACCAAAAGAAAGAACAAAGAAAAAAAAATGAAATATCAATTTTCAAATGATCATAAACACAAACTAAAATTTAAGAACAAAATTTTTGAAAAAAAATGCTATATCAACAAAGAGAAAATAATAAAAATTAAAAACATACTTTATTAAAACATCGACAACATTGAGGCCTTAACATCTAAAAATATCATTACTATTATTGTTAAAACAGTAAAAATTATTAAATTACCCCTCGGCCAGTGCTGATTTTTATCTTTTTTGAGAGATAAAATGGTTATTTTACTGTGCAAAGAAATATAAAAAAAATCAATAAACCAGTGACCCAACCAAACCAAACCGAAAATATGCAATTACCATGACACCACTCCCCACAGGGGTTGTTTTTTGTCTTTTTCGAGGGACAAGAGAGTTATTTTACTGTGCAAAGAAATATAAAAAATCAGTAAATCGGTGACCTGATCTAACCCGAATTGACCCTGAAAACTGAGCAATACCATTGTAATCCACAGTAAAAATTACACACAAGCTATAGTAATTAAACCATGAGTTCTTTTAGTATATAGTATAATAACTATGTATGTCAAAGAAGGTGATATTTTTTTACCTTTGGAAGGATTGTCTTAGCAAACTTTGGCGACAATACTGCGACTTGCACTAGGTTCAAACAAATATCTTGACAGATGGATTGTTTGGCTAAGTTCTACTAATTCTTCCCAATTTTGGGTGTTCAACATCTATTGAATCCATGAGCGGTTTTCTACTGTTGTATCTCTAGGAAATTCTAGACATTGGATACGGCTATGGCCGGTTTGTTTACAGTATTCACAAACTTCTAAAGCTTTTCCAAGCTCATTATTTCTTTTAAGAAGGAGATTTATTTGTTTTCCTTGGTTGGTGATAATATTATCACGGATGACTATGTCTTGTTCTTGAACTGCTTGTAGCTGCCTTTGGAGACGATGTAATTTTACTTCCAAAGTTTGGATTTTGGGAGGCCATGTTGGCATCCCTTTCGTCATTTTGACGATCTAGCATGGTTGGTTTTGACATCTTGTCTATTGGTTTGTTGGTATCTCTTTAGAGAGAGGTTTGAGCATTTTTTAAGTTTATCTTTAACACCGTTGTTCTTTCAGTATCTTCGTTCCTTCTTCTTCTTTCTTCCTAATCTCTGTGTTCTAACGATAGATCTATTCCATACTATGGTTTTAGGATTTATCTTAGAATCCCATCCTCTCCTGTTTCAGCTTATCTTTATGATATTTAAAAAGCTTTAAAGAAAGAACTTAAGACACCAAGTAATTGAAACTCACAATATTGTATTTCACAAAGAAAACTTAGTTACAATATTGCTATTTCTTTTCTAGTAGGCAAAGTGATAAAGTAAAGATTCGGGTGCTCATGGGGCCCCATCGACAATCTTTTGCTTTCCACTTCCTTATCTTTAGCCGCTAAGAAACTTGAAAGACAGAGAGTAAAAAAAGGTGGGACAGCCTTATCTACAGCTGTCCCTAATAGTAAACTACACTTTTTAGTTTTTACCCTAATATTCGGTGGGTCTACATGGCTGTAGCTGGGGCTTCGTCTTCAAGTTTTTCATCTTTCTCTTCCTCGTCTTGATATTTTTCTTGTGGAGGTAGATCTTCGACTGGAAGATGAAGTATGGTCCTCATACTCTTAAGTTCTGAATCGCTGAGGTCGCATCGTCTGTGAAGGTACTGCCTCAGGACTTGGTCTTGCATGTATGGCAAGAACTTGACTCCCTGTAGAAGCTCCGTTGTCTGTCGCTCTATCTTCAAGAGCGAGAATTCGATCTGCTTTGATCGGTCTCCTTCTTCTAGCTCCATGATCCGTTCGTGCAGAGATTGGATCTGCTCATCTTTGTTATCGATTTGGCCAAGGAGTTCTGCAATTTGGCCTCTGTAAGTCTTGCAATTCTGGCATGTTACTGATGAACTGCTGGCGTCTTGCTCCTGCATAAAATCAGAAGATAAGGCTGCCATTGCTGCCTTAAAATGGGGTAAATGTCTTTGCTTTACCTCGTCTTGCTGTTGGCTCCTTTGCGGAGCCTGTCTTTTGACAGAGAAGAGTCTCTGCTGGGATTGCATTTCCATTTTTCCCTCCCTCCTTGCGAGAGGTTAAACTATAGCTATCCTCTAGGATAGAATTTACAGAGCAATGCTCCGTATTCTCAACTCAGAATTTCTGAGTGATTCCTCTTCCTCTCCCTCGTCCTCCAACTGTACTTAGTTGGCTCCTTTGCGGAGCCTGTCTTTTGACAGAGAAGAGTCTCTGCTGGGATTGCATTTCCATTTTTCCCTCCCTCCTTGCGAGAGGTTAAACTATAGCTATCCTCTAGGATAGAATTTACAGAGCAATGCTCCATATTCTCAACTCAGAATTTCTGAGTGATTCCTCTTGGAATAGAAGATGTAGTTCCCACAGAAGTAGTGGGTTTAGAGGAGTGAAGGTGAGTAATGAGAGGGAGGAGTGGCTTCTTTATATGTCGAGATGAAGTATCTGCCATGGAAGATGAAGTTCTCATAGAAGGGGAGTGGGTTTAGAGGAGTGCAGGTGTGTAATGAGAGGGGGGAGAGGCTTCTTTATATACTGAGATAAAGTATATGCCACGTCATTCACTACTATTAAAGGCAAACTTTAGCCACGTGTCTGGATATTAAAGGTAAACTTTAGCCACTTTTGACTTAGGCTCTTTTACGATTGCTTTACAGGCTGTTCTGATTGTGACCTCTTCTTTTCCTAGTGAGAAATAGTTAAATTGGTTGCATTATATTGTGCACTGATTAATTTTTATAATTATTGGAATTAAAATAATTAATAAGTTTTGCTAGTTCAAAAATAAAATATAATATCTATATATGTAAAGTTTGATATAATAAAATATATCAACAAATCATATTACAACAACAGCAACATTGAAGCATTAACATTTAAAAACTATCATTATTATTATTGTTAAAACAATAAAAATTATTAAATTATTCTAAGGAAAAAAAAACTCAAAAACAATAACAAAAGAGAAAGTAAGAAAAAAAAGCAATTATTATTATTATTATTATTATTATTATGTTAATAATGGAAAAAAATTAAATCAAATAATAAAAAAACCTAAAAACTTTAACAAAAGTGCAAACAAAAAAATAAAATAAATAATAAAACAAAAAATAAAAATTATTAGCTGGAAAAAAAATCATTTGATGAGAAAATAAAAAAAACTAAAAAAAAAACTAAAAAAAAGTATAAAGGGAAAAACAAAAGAGAATAATAAAAATTATTAAATTAAATTGCCTGCACTGCGTTGCGGACCAAGCAAATAATTTTTATAACTGTTGTGATTGAAGCAATTAATAGGATTTGCTAGTTTAAAAATAAAATATAACATTTATACATGCAAAATTTCATATAATGAAACAAATCAACACACCCTATTATAACAACAGTTACATCGAAGTCTTAACATCTAAAATTATCATTATTATTTCTGCTACAACAATAAAAGTTATTAAATTACCTCGAGAAAAAAAAAACTCAAAAACATTAGCAAAAGAGTAAGCATGAGAGAAAACTAAAATTATTATTATTATTAGTATTGCATTAATAATGAAAAAAATCAAAATTAAATCAAAGACTAGAAAAAACCTAAAACTTTAACAGAAGACCAAACAAAAAATAAAATAAATGATAAAAATAAAATAAAAAATAAATGATAAAACAAAAATAAAAATTATTAGCTGAGAAAAAATCATTTGACTTGAAAATAATAAAAAAAAAACTAATAAAAAACTAAAAGAAAGAACAAAGAAAAAAAAACATAAATATTAATTTTCAAATGATTATAAACACAAACTAAAATTTAAGAAGTAAATTTTTCAAAAA
Organism: Salix viminalis; assembly: GCA_029228465.1. Taxonomy (NCBI): domain Eukaryota; kingdom Viridiplantae; phylum Streptophyta; class Magnoliopsida; order Malpighiales; family Salicaceae; genus Salix; species Salix viminalis. The sequence goes on along the minus strand of CM055444.1, from coordinate 8,493,939 downwards.
ATACCACCTCAATAAATAAGAAAATAATAAAAATTAAAAACCAAAGCTAAAAGCACACATATAAATATGGACAAAAATAGGGACTATTTTAGAAATATAAAAAAATAAAGAATTAAAATAAAAAATTAAAAGTATAAGGGCTGAAATGAAAACCAAATATATTATCAATTTCAATCAAAGGACAAAATTGAAAAAATCAAAATTTTTGTATCAGATATATTAAGGGATTTAAAACTAATTCGGAAATTAAAAGAATGAGGATCGAATTGAAACCTAGATATATAATCAATGTCAATCGAAGAACCCAATTGAAACAAATCAAAACTTATATAACAGAAAATCTTGGACCATACAAAACAATTAAAAGATCAGGGACTGAAAAGAAAATACCATAAACATAGGGATCTTTCCCTATAATTCAGCATGCAAGAGAGAGAAAAGGGCCAAACAAAGTTCAACCGACCATCGTCGACAAATCCGGCCACCGTGATGACGCTGACGCACCACACCATGAGGAAGAGTACACGGCGACACATCGGGTGAGATGCCGGATGTATATTTTCAGCCACCGGAAAACGCCGTATGCGCCGACCAAAGCGGGTGTGAGGACTGTCGGCGTGTGTGGAAGACACGCACACAGTATTCGGAAAAAAATAATAAAAAAAAAATGATAAATTACCTAAGCACTCTTATAGCCAACTTTTCTATTTTATCTTATTTGGAGGCAGATTAGTATTTAAATATTTTTAAAAAATGTGAAATATCCGAAACACCCCCTAGGCAAACCATGGTTTTTGTCTTATATGAGGGTAAAAGGGTTATTTTACTGTGAAATTACCTTTGGGCTATATTTGTTTGGTTTAGCAAACAAGGCTGCTCCCCATCCGTCTTCAGATCCATCTGTGTCTATGACTAGATAATCTGAGTCAAGGGGTAGCTTTAGAGGAGGTAATGTTTTTACCATCTCTTTTATAGTCTGTATTGCTTTCACATCTTGATCGTCAAATTTCTTTTGACCATTTTTACCTGTCTTTTGGTAAATATGCTTAAGATATGAAGCTAGCTTTTTGAAATAAGGTCTTGCATAATTTGCTAGACCGTAGAATTGCTGAATCTTTTTTACAGTTTCAAGCTTGCCTGGAAATTCTCCCGAGTTTTCAAATTTGGAAAACCACTGAGCATCTTGGATTCTATTCAAATAAATGGACACATATAGGACTTGCCCTAATAGATACAGGATGAAAATTGAGAAACAATTATGAATGTTTAAAATCTTTATCTCTAGGTGTCTAGTGTAGATATTGGCCAAGGGAATCTGACGGAACATCATCTCCAGCCTATATTGAAATCCTTTTGCAATAAAATCATGTGGTTTTATATGTTTCTGCCCTGGTTTTGCAAGCCTCCTCGATGATGGAATCTTTCAAACATGCACCATTTTCATATTGTAAATAACAGATGTATTAGTATCTATACTTCCTGTCTGACTGCGGTATTTTATTTTGAATTCTGATAAGTTTGTTTTGTTGTATTCTGTAGGGATGTGAAGACTCTGATAGTAGAAATGCTTCGACCTGGGAAGTCTCAAACTAACTGATACCATGCTGAACAGATTGGAAGGAAGAGGTTTGTTTATCTTATGATCCGGCAATGAAAGAAAATTTGTCCCTTGAGCATGGAAAACCTCGTCTTGCTCTCAATGTGACTTTTAATTAATATACAATCTTATAAACAATTTATGAGCTTGCATTGCATATTCTAAGTGCTACAGAGTTTATTGAGGGAATCAGTAAGAGCTTTTATTGGCATACTCTCTTGAATTTTTTAATCTCCATTTTAAATTTCATATTAAGGATGTGTTTGGCACTATATTTCAAAAACTGTTTTTGGAAAAAATTTGAAAATTTTTTATTTTTATTTTCACTTTAAATTAAAAAAAAATGGTGTTTTTAGATCATTTTTCATCTGCTGATGTCAAAAATGATTTTTTAAAAAATAATAAAATATCATTTTGATGCATTTCGAACGAAAAACACTTTTAAAAAAACAACCTCAACCACACTCCCAAACAGGCACTAGGTAACATTGAGCTTGATTTATGTCATATAGATTTGAAATTATTTGCACAAATTTCATTTTACTTTCTAGGATTCCAGGTTGATGAAGTTTTTGGAGGATTTTATTTTTTTATATGTCCCATCACTACTACCATCACCATTTTTTGTTCTTACACTGCTTCTTTAGCACATCACAGTCCTGATTGATTCCAGAATCAAAGCATTCCCAGTACCAAATCATTCACTCTTGTCATTACATTGTATCATCCTGTACGTTGCATTAAAACCTTGGTGGGATTACCATATGCTATGAATTGCATATTGTAAGTCATCTTCCTAGTGGGGTGTAACATTCTTCTGAGATGTTCTTTCGCTGTGTCGGTGTAGGATTCCGCAAGATGTCAGAAAATGGAGCCTCATATGTAATGATGTGAATATATATGATATTTCTGGAACACATCACACACACATACAAACATCTGTGATTTATATTCTATGTTTCTGGAACACATCGCAGACAAATACAAACATTATATCTGCAAACTAAACAATCATCTGGCATTTTGGTCTGTTCCTCTTGTGAACTATTGACATCTATCTTGTTTTCTAAGAGGTAACATTGTAGAGGGTCAGAATAATAAGAAAAGATCTTGTGTAAGTTTGTAAAGAATGTCCATTTATAGTTGCTCGACACTTCTTTTTCTTTCTTTTTTGGTTTGTTGTGTGTTTGCAATACATTGTATTTTGAACAAGAGAGGGAATAGTTTCTTTGCTGAAGAAAAGGGATTGAGCTTCCTAACTAATAAATTGAGAAAAGATGAGAAATCCATTAGATGAAAGAAGCTGCCTACCTAACCTCAGCTACCGAAACAGCAAAGCTCTGATATGCAGAAACAACTAACAAGTTTTTGTTGAGTGCTTGGCATTGAAGTCCACAATACCAATATTGTCAATTATTGTTTCTATTTTTTCTATTGATATGGAATGTTTTGATTTTGGAGTGTTTTGGGTATTGTTTCGAGGTTGTACTGTTCATATCTAATTAACTAATTATATTTCTGAAAAAAATTGAAAAGCAAAAAAATTAAATATAATTTTAGAGAGAGAGAGAGAGAGAGAATTTGTCTAGTTATCAATATATGAAAAGCAGCGGTGGGGGATAAAAAGCAAGAAGAGAGAGAGAGAGAGAATTTGTCTAGTTACCAATTAATGAAAAGCAGTGGCGGGAGATGAATTTATTTTCTATAGTCGAAACGAACGGCATAGCTGGTATAATACCAGTGCATTTTAGCCGGTATTTGATTGAAAATATTTGAGTATGAGTTAGAATTTAAATCGAGATAAAAACTATGTTATTTTATCTTGTTTTTTATATTGGTACAAAATGATGAAATGGAATTCACAACCATGCACAATACCCATTCACCCTCACTCTATTCCCCCTTTAATAAAGTTCAAAGTAAGAGGAAAAAATATTTCCATTTCGCTCTCCAGTCTTCCATTCAGGTAAAGTAAAACATTTTTAATATATATATATGATAAAATCATACCATTTTACCAGTTCATTGATGGGTTTACTTCTTACTTATTTAGTGAACCATTTGATAATGTGATATGGTTTCCTGCTTTAAGCTCTGCAAAAAGCTAGAAAAATAATATTTTTAAATGGCTTTAATATTTTTGGCTAGTCACTGTTTGTTTTTGTGTTTGAAACTATGTTTAAGTGTATTTAGCTTGAAAAAGGTATTAAATAGTTTTGATATGCTAATGGTAACAATAAAATAAAAAATTAATACATTTTCAATCAAAAATTATGTTTTAAATTTTTTTTTATTATGCAATGTAACACACTTTTCTCCCTTTTGAAGATATATATTCCTCGAGATTTGTTTATGGTGAAAACACCTTACCAATGTCAAGTGTTCTTCACTAACTCTATAAGAAGTTTATAAGTGATTTTGGTATCATAATTAATTTTCTCAATAAAATAGATTATATAATTCAATGTTAATGTTTTAATAGCATTAATTATAATATTATTAAGGATTGGTGGTTTTGATGTGTTTTTTCACTTCAAATAGCTTGTATAACATGTATGTTTGATTCTTTACTCAATTTTATAATAAAACAAAATTTTATATGTTTCTAGTAAAAACTACTCATTTATAGTCATTACAATCTTGTTGATGACTGAAACAGTCTACTTGTTCAAGTTTTTCAAGTCAATCAGTCGACTGATTCCTGCAGAATTCTCAAATGCTCATCATAAATGAACAAATAGTCGACCAATTCATTTGGTATTTACTAGACGGTTGACTAGTTCATGATTTTAGATTTATCAGTTTTAACCTAGATGAGTTTTTAGAATTGTTTTATTAATTTATTTAAATGCATGGATAGTGAAATGTGTGTATTCATTTTAATTTTATGCTATCAAGATAAGATAAAGGATATACAAGAAGCACTAAAAATGAATACTTTATTCTAAGCAATATGCTTGTTTATGGACTTATTCTTGATTTTTTTTATAAAGTCTTTTATACACAACCATATAATTTCAAGTATCCTTGTTTAGAACTCTAAAATTTCTAACATTTGGTGGTCATGCCAACCATATAATTAAAAATGATATCGAGACATCAACATAACAACTTTGATGTTCCCTAAATTGCATCCTCTACATGTAATGTGAATTTTGATTTTAATATAATTCCACCTAGTGCCTTCATATATTATATGTTATAATTTGACATGTGAAATGTCTAATTTAGTAGTAAGGAAACCTTTATTTTATCTATTATAAGTGATATTGTTATCAACAATAATATCATCATAATGACATATTAATACCATAATTCAACTAAACTTTAGCATAATTAGATTAAGATAATCATAATTGGTCTTGATTCAACTAAACTTTAATAAAATTAAATAAAACCTAACATAATTAAATAATAATAATTCCAACTCGTATAAATTATACCTAATTGAAGTAACTTACTAGCTAAATGGGTGTAATAAATACCTAATTAATGTAATTTATGCCTAATTGATCTAGATTCAACTAAACTTTACCTAATTAAATAAACCCTAATCTATACTTCATTTAACCAAGATCAATAAAATTCTAAATTAACAAATGAAACCCTCACTCTAACATAATAGAGTCCTCGTACAAGAAACATATAATTAATAGAAAGGAAGGGTGGATTATACTAAAATTGTTGAAGGGGAGGTATTTTAACTATTGCTATGGAATTTGAATGCCACCCCATCTTCTGCCTGTCGGCCATAGAACCATGGCTGGTCTACACCTTCTGCCCGAGGTTTAACCACCATCCGCAAGTAAATTTCTTGTCGTGAATCACGTATTCATTAGTGTCTTCGCCTTCCTTTTCTTACTGCATTATTATTATCTAATAAGCTAAAACGGATCGCTAAAACACTGTATTAAAATTAATGTAGTAATAGATACAGATTATTGTAGATTTTAATAGTGAAATTATTATTTTATCTCTTATGCACAGTAATTTTAGCTCTGGACTTATGGGTATTTTCGATTTTTAATATTTTTGTGCACAATATAACAACCATAATACCCTCACATAAGATAAAAATCAAGAGTTTCTGCTGGGGGGTGTTACAGGAATTTCATATTTTTTTTGAAAATATATATAAATATGGATATACCCTGGTATAAGATAAAATCCAAGAGTTGATTATAAAGGTGTTTTGGTAAGTTACCATTTTATTATTATATTTTCTGTCAGGGTACTGTGGGCGCATCTCCGGACCCGCCGTCATTTTTTGAGCTCACACACACTTATGGCGGTGCGTGCAGAGTATTTCTGGCGGTTAAAAATGTTCATCCGGTGTCTGGACGGATTCGTCACCATGTCCTCTTCCTCATGGTGTGGCGTGTGGCGTTCCAATGTTAACATGTTCTCCTTTAAGAGCTATTGATTCTCTCTATCTTTAACCTTATTTTCTCTCTGATGATGAGATGTCAGAATGAAAATGAAACAGGACGTGTAATCTGGGGATCATGACTATATATATATATATATATATATATATATAACAAGTTACCCTTTAGTATTCATTAATTTTGACATTCTCATCCTTTGGTATTCATACATTTTGATATTTATATTTTATCTCATCACTAAAATAGAAAATAACTCTTTAATCTCTACATATTAAAGGTTCACATCCCTATTAGATACATCAAAAACTCAATTGCCTAAAAATACTTAGCATATCATTTTTAATTAGGTTTCATTTCATTTAACAGTCTACAAATATATAATTATTCTCATATAAATTCAACCTGACGTTGGATTAATTAACGATCCAACAATACATACAAATAGAGTTGTAGAAAACCTTGTCACTCGGGGAAAAAAATGGCAGCCAAAACAATTTGCTGGGTCTTACCTTCTTCCTCTTGGGTACGTGTGGACCTTTCACCATGAACTGTTTGTTGTCAAAATAGTGATTAATTCAAAGATCACGTGAAAGTTTGTGATGCTGATGCGTGTTTCCTCACTTGTTTCCCCTTGTAGGATGCCATTAAAATTGAAATATTTCACAGAAATGGCATGTGTTTGACAATGAGAAACTAATGAAAGTTTAAAAGATACGAAAATATATTAGTTTGGGAGACTACAGAGCAGTGTCGTGCACTGCAGGTGCATTATGCCAGGCAAAATGTTGGATCTTTAAATTGGTATTTATTATGGTAAATTGCTCTTAAAATCAAGTGTTAATATCCTCCCTTGTTGCAAAATATGATTACCAAGGCCTAAGGAACTAGGAAATTTATGAATATTTATTTGTGTTGCAGCCGAGTTTGTCAATCCGTTTTAGTTGAGGTTTTATTTTTTTTAATTAAAACAGAAATATTTTAGTTTTAGAGTATTTTGACATGTCGTTACAAAGTTATATTATTTAAGAATTATATATTAATTAAAAAAATTTATTCAAATTTAAAAATAAAATTATTTAGAATTCTGCAATTTTATCTAAAAAAAGACAGTAAAATAATTTTTCTAAACAAAATTATAAACATATATAATATTACGAGAATATCATCATCAATCTCACAAAATCATTATATTCTCTAATTGCTCTGAAATTTTAATATAATATATATAAATATATCAAGAGATTTGTCATACAATTTCATTTCAATCTAATAATCAGATTAAAATATTATTGATATTATAAAATTATTTATTATTATTAAAAAAAAATATTATTTGACCAACGAACAAAACAAAACCAGAACATTTCACCATTTTGTCTTATTTTTTAACTGGTACAAAATACTTAACTGACACTGAAATACTTTGACATTTTCAGCTAAAAGCAGAACAAAATAGACAACTATAGTTGTAGCTTATTTTTTAAATTGTCTACTGGTATTTTTAAATATTTTTGATATACTAATGTCTAAAACACACTGTTAAAAGTTAAAACTATAGTGTTTTTTATAATAAATGTAATATATATATATTGATTAATTTCACTTGAAACAAAAACACAATTTTTCAACCAAAGGAAACCTACAGCTTCATCGACACCAGACACCGCCAAGCCACCTTATTTGACAGGTTTCGACACCTTAACCGACGCTTCTCCCGATCATCCCTGATTGCAGCATATGGTTTTTAACACATGAATCTATCTCATCTCATTACTTTTTTTTCCGGTGAACAGAAAATCGGAACTACTCTGGTTAGAATGGTGGTCAACGATGAGAAAGATCACTCCTCATATTTCCTTCTATACATTACAACAAGAACACCAAACAAGCCCAGCAAGCAGAGACTACTACATTTTTCTATCTTGTTTCTTACAAATTCTAGCCACCCACCTTGTGTCATGATGATCTCCAAAAAAACAAGATCCCAAAAATTTGAATAGAAAAAAAAAAACGACTCTGCTGCTAGAACAACAACCACAAATGCTATTCTGAATCACTTTCCATGCTCCCTCCCATGGCCTTCAGCCCTCTTGGTCTCTGCTGTTTCAAATATAAAATGAAAAAAAGAAAAAAAAAGAATTGAGATTATTCAGATCTAGAAAAAAAAGGGAAAGAATTTAAAGAAAAACAACGCTATACCTTCTTAGAACTCTTCTTCTCTCTAACTTCATACCTCTCTTGGCACATATCAGTCAACCATGCCCCAGGGCTTACCAGCTGCCACCATGAATCAAAAAACAGGTAAGAAATTGGAAGAAAAAAAACACCATTCAGCAGGAAGAAATGGAGAAGATGAACCCTAACAAACCAAAATCACAGAAACCAGACCCAGAAACCCTTAATTGAAGAATTAAGTTCTAGAGATGAAAGTGAGGAAATTTTATCATCAGATGACTTACAAGTAAACTTCTTTGTATAATTTTGGCTCTCTTTTTAGGCCTTTGAGGTAGCTTGCACCCTTTCATAGCCATAAAATCTTCCTCCTTTTCTTTGCTTGACAAACTAATAAATAGCTTAGGCCAAACGTGGGCTTTGTCTTCTCCAATGTTACCATCCATTGAGACCTTGCCATTTTCATCCAGACCCACTGACCCCCTTGTAGTGTAATAACGATCCTCCTTCTCCGGCGATGATGATTTCCTGTTCTCAGCCACACTGGACCTGAGTATTGCTGCTTCAGAATTCCTGTATCCAACCATATCCACAAAATCAAAATTTTAGACTTTCACCCTTCACTTTTCAAGGCCATAGGTTGCTCTTTATCTGGGAATTGGGATCTAAAGTAAACAAACACATAGGTTTTATTGTCCTTTTTAAAATAAATAAAAAAAAAAACTATTTTTGGTTTCTTGTATTTGTTCATCAACTAAAATGGAGATAAGAAAAAATAACCCAGCATTTTCTTTTACAATTCAGAATTTTCCTTTTTGTTAATAAGAAGAGGAAAGATAGGATAAAAAACAGTATGAGTCATATAAATGAAATCCAAATTTCATCTTGAAACTTTCTCAGCCACCAAACAAAAAACAAGAAGCAATCTTCCAACCTCATTTTCTCGGTTGGGACTTTTTAATTCTCTGTTTGGTTGCTGAGAGAATACAAGAAAAACAAAAGTCAGAAAAAACCCATAAAAAAAAGCTTCAAATACCAGGCCAGAAACTTGAAGAACTGGGCTGTTCAGAACACGGAGAAAATCTAACCTTGTGAGACGATTAGATTGAAGAAGAGATGTGTCTTTCTCTGTAGTGGCAGAAGAGACCACAAATCTATCAATCCGAGAAGTGGTTTTTCTGCGAAAAACACCATCAGATCTCTGTGAAATGATGTGAGGGTCTCTAACTCTAACACATCTAAGCCTCTTTTTATTTCCCCACTGCAAGAAAAACTCTGGCTCTAAACTTTTACAAGAAGCTCTCTGGTTTCTTTCTTCCTTCTCCATACCTGTTACAGAAAACAAGAAACGAAGACCATCCCAGAAGTTAGAACCATATAAAGCCCGAAACTTGAGTAAGACAAAAATAACCTCAGGCATGAAAATCGGCCGAATTTCAAAACTTTGATGTCCAAAGTGAGAGAATCGAAAATACCCAGAAGAGGAAACTCATTGAAATTGCAGAATTGGTTTATTAAAAGCTTGAGAAAACTGAATTTTGAGAGTGCTCATCTGGGGTTTGCTTAATAAAGCAAAGATGAAGTTGTGTGATTCAGCTTCAAGATCTTCGAGTGTAAGTACATAAATCAAGAGCAAATCTTTCTTAAAACCATTCAAAAAAGATTGAATTGTTAAAAACACCAGATGGAGAGAATGGCGGAAGATGGGAGAAGAAATGAGAAGAAGAAGAAGAAGAAAAAGAAGATAATCATCTTACCAAAAGATAATTGCATGAGGACTGAAACTCCTTTAAAGCAAATACTATATAATGGTGCTTGCTCTCTTTATAAAGAACGAAAGAAGCAAAATTTCTCTAAAACAATAGAAGAGAAATCCCAAATCTCTCTATCACTCTGAGAAGAACCACACAGGCAGGCAAATTACCTCTGATTCTTTGTGTTTGTGTTCTCTATCTCTCTCTCAAACAAAGCGGCTCTTCTGAAGGGTGTCTTCTTCCTCCCTCAGTGTATGTATTTATCTCCCTCTCTGCCTATGAAGGAAATAACTGAAGATTGGTTTTGAACCGTTGATTGAAAATGGACGGTTTTGATGATGGTATTGGACGAGTCTGGGATCCATCTCAAGGCCCAATGAAATAGTAACTTCCTTTGAAATCTAGTTTTTGTTGGGCTTTGAACCTGTGTTTATGAAATTTAGGGTTCTTATGCCATACAAGTGTTGAGCCTAAGTCCACCAATTTTGCAAATTTTAATTTTGTATTTTGTGAATCTTGCGAGCAAGACTTCATGGAAACTTGAAGAAATGAAAACTATGGGATTCAATCCTATATAGAAGCATGTTATACAAAAATGAAATAGATATGCGCAAGAACACACACACAAATATTTACTTCAAATCTCTCAACTCTTTTATTAAAAAAAAACTCTATTGTGATACCTTAAGATCCCAAATGGACCAATTTCCATGTATAATCAAATTATCAATTATAAGTTTAAGATATTAAATAATTAAAAGAAAATTATAATATAAGACTTGGAAGATGGTGTGCCTAAACAAAGCTATAATTCTCCTTTTTTTTTAAGGATTAATTGGGCTTACACCATCAATTATGAATTTCGCATCTACAAAAATATATATGAAAAAAAAAAAGATCTCATGTTATCAAAAATGATTGTTGGATTGGATGTTGTATAAAAATTATGATTTACATCAACTCATGAAAATCATAGTTATTAGATCCTTAATTGAGTTGGACCCAACGAAGAATCCATGTTGTCAAATCGTTGAGTTAACCTCTGTCTATTATAAAACAATGCCTTTTTAGTGTTTTTTTAATATAAAAAATATTATTTTTTATATATATATTTAAGAAAAAATACTTAAAATCTACTTTATCAAGTCTTACTTGAATTTAACAATGTCAATCAGATTGTAAGTTATTTTGTCAAGTTATTTGAATTTAACAGAGTTAACTTTCAAAATGATTCAAAATAAAACATGATATTTATTAAGTTTAAAATAAAAAAAACTTGCAAGTCAACCTATGGAACCAAGCCCTACTAACCCTATCAATAACCTTTCAAGTCTTCTTATCATTCATCTATACAATACAAGACAAGATAAACTCGTTGACAATTCTAGCTTTCTCCATTACATGTTAAAATCACCCCAAAATCAAAATCTCCTCTAATCACCACCATTGTAAAAGTCTCTTCTCCTATCCTTTTTCTCCTTTTTCATCTTTCAATTCCTATCCTCCTTCTTTCTACTTCTTATTCATTTGAGGTAACAAGCATCTTGGAATTGGAAAGGGCTTTCTTCTCATATTAAGTTTCATATTTTCTCAATTATTCAAATGCATCTCTAATTTATGTGTGTTTGGGATCGTTGATTTTAAATTCTTTATTTATAAAAAATTGTTTCTTTTTCTTTAAAAAAATATGAAATATAAAATTGGCACTAAACCCTCTCTTTTTAAAAGATTTTACGAGATTTTTTATTAATGGTTTGTATAGATTATTGTTAAAGATTAAATAACTAAATGGTTCATAGTCGGCAACAAATCAGCCTTAAATCATATGATCAGACCTTTACTAATCTTGTACTTCAACCATGCTCTTGTCTTTATTTTTAGATGTCGTGCAAGATCCTCCATTACTAGTTCTTGTTAACTAGAATATTAAAATTACTATTTCTTTTTCCTTGGAAAATCATTGGCATTCTTAGACTTCAGCTCTACGCCATGCCCGAGTGCCTCTCACTAGCAGTAGCCGCCGAGGGAAATTGAAAAGAATCGGTATCAATACTCGACATTCTTCTTTTGTTCTTGCTGTTGTTATTGTTATTGAGAGCAAAGAAGCAGCAGTTGCAAACTCTCTCGAATCACTGTGAAAGCTGAAAATGTAATGTAGGATGCATTGTACAAGCAGTAATAAATCTGAAAAGTTTTCGAGTAAGAACATATTTGTCGGGACTTGAAAGATTATGAACTATAACTGAGCAAGACAAAGCTAAATAAAACTCTAGGAGAAGCCTGTAGCATGTTTGTCGGGACCTGAAAGATTGTGAACAATAACTGAGCAAGGCGAAACTAAATGAAACTCTGGGAGAAGCCTATAGCATGTTTGTCGGGACCTGAAAGATTGTGAACTATAACTGAACGAGGCGAAACTAAATGAAACTTTGGGAGAAGCCCGTAGCGATACTGATATGAAAATTGTTATTAGACATGGGTATGGGGTATCATTCAGGGTTCGAGTGAGAGCATTTTTGTCGGGACCTGAAAGATTGTGATTTGAGCGAGACAAAACTAGAAGAAACTCTAGTAAAAGCCCGTAGCGATACTAACATGTAAATCGTTTATTTGATTTGGATATAGAAAATCAATACCCGACATCCCGACATTCTTCTTTTGTTCTTGCTGTTGTTATTGTAACCGATGAGAGCAAGCAAAGAAGCAACAGTTGCAAACTCTCTCGAATCACTGTCAAAGCTGAAAATGTAATGTAGGATGAATTGAACATGCAGTAATCAATCTGTTTTTATCACCTCAACCCGGAGATCTCCACTTACTTTCTCAGCATTAGCAGTCTTCATGGCCGATGTTCCTGAGGAAAGATTTCATTCATACATATATGTGATTATCACCAAGAACAGCTGAACTAAAGTTTATTTGACAGATTATGTATTATGTATACAGTTGCGTGCTTCGTACGTTAATCGTAGAACAAGAAATAAAACAAATAGTCGACAAGGTGTTCGCTGAATTTTCTGTTAGGATGTGTTCATGTGTTCATCGTAAGATCATACCCCCATTTCTGTCTATATATAGAAGATTTCAAGTTCCAAAAATGATTCTTTAAACTCTCTTTTTTTTCTTTCTCGAACAAAATTATTGCTCAGGAACTCTTGCAACTGCTTTTTTCGCCCTAGACATGTTTCACTTTCACGTTTTCTTGCCACTGACAGTCAATCCTACGATATTCTATTTGAGGTTAACCTGTCTCCATATCTAAAGTACATGTACTGTGACTTTGTGGGTACAAAATCGGATCTAATTACTGTAAAGATCCATAGTTGTTGTTCTTGTGCTTCTTATTTTTATATATAATTAATTCAAGGTTGAGGGAATATGGCAGATTCATGGATACGACTAATTGTTTGGTGAAAAAATTGAAATTTTTATTTTATTTTTTATTTAAATTATTTTTTTTTGATATTTTTATATCATTTTTATATATTAATATCAAAAATAATTTTTAAATAATAATAAAAAATATCATTTTAATATTTTTTTTAACAAAAAAAAAAACTTTAACCACATTATCAAACAGTCAATAGTGATATACCGAAGTCGTTTTGAATTTGAAGCACAAAAATAATGATGGCTTGTTGAATAAATTGACTTTGATTACTTAGAAATTAGGGTTTTTTATATAAAAAAAAACAAATAGCACACTAAATTAAATATATTAGTGTATGTCGTGCTTTTGTTTTTTAAATAACAAACTTGTTTAAAAATGTTTTTGTTTTTTAAATGATAAACTATATTATTTCACCTATTCTATTTTCACCTTTTTTGAGTTGAAAAGTGTTTTTTAGAATTATGAATATTTTTTATTGTTTAAAGTTATTTTTTATAATCTCAAAAATAAAAAAAATTAAGATTTTCATTTATTTATTTTTCTATTTTTTTCTTTAATTTAAATCCAAGAACAAAATAGTACATAAACATCTCAATTCAAATTAATAACAAATATCTATTAATCTAAGTCAGTGAGCACCAAAGAATTACTTGTTTAGGGCATAACTTGGTTTAAAGTTTGGAACTTGGTTTAAAGTTTAGATTACAAGTTGAATGGGTCAATCTTGGCTGACCAAAATCAATTCAAAATGATAATGTTTTTTTTTTAAAAAAAAAAAAGAGTTACAGCTACATTTGATTTTTAAAAAAATAAATCAAACTTAATTTCACCCAATTTGATTGAGTTATAAGTTAACCCTCCAAGTTAACTAGCTTCACCAAATCAATTCTTATTCAATTTGATAAAAAAAAATTATGGATAGGCAAGTCTCAAGTCAATAAATATGAAATCCGCACGAAATATTTCAAGGTTTCAATAATTTTAATCTTTTTGTCTTGAAAAATAAGGAAAGATGACCTAGTTAAGAGAAATCAATTAATGAGAGCTTTATTTTTGGGCGACCTTGAAGATGAGATTTTTCTATATATATCGATCATGAATCAAATAGTATACTCCATAGGTGAATTTGAGGTTAAAATGTTGTTATTTTCATGAGTTTCATTTGTCTTGACTATAATTATAGGCTATATTTTTTTATATAAAAATTTATTTTATCTATTTCAAACGAATTCAACTTTTACGATAACCTCTATGTAGATACTATTGACATTTTGGTGATTTCACACATTATAATTCAATAAAGATTGAGGCCGACCATTGAACTTGATATTCTAATAGATGTGTAATATGTCATCGTTTAACATTATTAACTAAATCACTCTTAGTATCAAAATTTGTCAAACTACCATCAGAACCTTTAACTAAATATTTACAACTAAGTATCCGATCGTGGCAAAAAAATATAGATCCATAATCATCTCCAAACTTAAGAATAAGAGGAATTATTGAATCATCAACATTTGTTGTCTCATTTGTGATCAAGATATCATCATCTTAACCATCACTAGGCTTAGATAAGTTATATATCTATATTGATAAGTGTATGGATGGATTGTCAAACATATTTTCATCATATCCATTTACAGTAAATCAATCATCAATGACATGTTTAGCCTACTCCTAATTGATTTAGAATGACTAGTAGTTTGTGATACTTTTCTACCAATTTAACTAGAAGTTGGGATAAAAGTTGGGTCAGATGATGGATTTGATAAACTACCAATATACAATTTCATCATTTTCAATCCAACTTTACACCTATATTTTATATTAATTTCTATATCATTATAATTTCACTCATGTCCATGGCCTATAGCTTGTTTAATATCCACAATAAACATGCTTAAATTAGCATTCAACAACACATTACTTTCACATAATAAGTGATATAATCGTTTATGTTATGAGAAATAATATTACTCTAATGAAAAATCATAAAAATATGATAAGACATTCTATACAAAAAAAAAAAAAAACTAATTCCAATCAATTTGCATAACAAATCAATCAAAGTCCTTAATTTATTGTGCTCATTTAATAAATAAAATACAAAATGCTTCGAATGAAACTAAGTTGTCACAATTCTGAAACGTGAAATGTACAAACTTTGTTATTTCATCCATTCTTTTCAAATGAAGTTATTATATCAAAGTTTTTAATTTATTATGCTATTTAAAAAAAATATTGTAACTGGAAGTATAGGACTCCATATAGATAATCTCAATCCAGGTTGTCAATTATATTTTATCCCACGTAGAATGCCCAATATACCATGTTTCAGTTTTAAAAACAAAATAGTCCACAATAAATTTTATCTCTGACAAAATCTCAGTCATTTTGAATTTTTTAGTCAATTTTTGATTGAAACACTTCAGTTATTGTAAAAAAAATCTATGTTTTTGTTATCTCAATTTTATGATTCTTGTTATGAGCTTCATAAGTTAACTTAGTTGATTCTTTTGCCTATTTTCTTAATTGATTTTTTTTTCTAGTTCCATCATTCAACGCTTTTAATATACGATTGATTGTGAATTAAGTTATGTTGTTTGTTTCAATTTGTTTTTTTAATATATATAAATTTACCTTAGTTTTATAACATGAGTCACGAGTTTTGCAAGCTAACCCGGGTATACATGGATCGTTTTATTGTGTTCTTTTCTTAGATTGTGTTCTTTTTGAATTTTATAATGTTTTAGTTTAAAAAAAAAAAACCAATCCACAACATATTTTACTTAAGTCAAATCTTAATCATTTTGGATTTTTCAGCCAATTTTTTATTGAAACACTTCAACAATTCCATTATGGCTGTTTTTTTTTTTTTTGTAAAACAAATCTATGTCTTTTTTTTTTTTTATTAATTGCATCCTTCAACACTTGTTTTGTTGAAGATTGGACTTTATAATTTATTGTGTTTTTTTTTTGTTATCTCAATTTTATGACCCTTGTTATGAGCTTAACAAGTTAACTTATTTGATTCTTTTATCTATTTTCTTAATTGATTTTTTTTAGTTCCATCATTCAACGCCTTTAATATATGATTGATTGTGAATTAAGATATGTTGTTTGTTTCAATTTGATTTTTTTACATATATATATATATATATATATATATATATATTTTAGTTTTATGATATGAGTCACGAGTTTTGTAAGTTAACTCAAGTAGACATGGATCGTTTTATTGTGTTCTTTTCTTAGATTGTGTTCTTTTTTTAATTTTATCATTCAACAATAGATTTATTAAAATCCGAGCTTCATAATTTATTTTGAATTATTTTATTTTGAGATATGATGGTTTTATGACCCAGGTTGCGGAGATTAAAGGTTAGCATGAGTTTATCCAATATATTGTTATCTAAGTTTTTTTTTTAAAAAATTATTGTTTTTAGTCAAACTATATTTTTATAGGTTGTTCATATTATCTTTGAACTCATTGAATTGATCGAGTCATATCAGGTCTTATCTCACATGTTTTATTTAAAAAAAAATGTAATTGTATAATTTCAATTTCAAGCTAATCAATTTTTTTAATTTGAAGTTAAATTATATTTATTAAATTATATATAAATAAAAATGAACAATATAATTTTAAATAAGCACGCTAAAATGTTGTAAAACTAAACTATATCATTCCAACAAAAACAAAAAGAAAATCGAATACTATCCGAACACAAATAACAACCTTAATCCCAATAGCTGATCCCCTCTGCTCTCACTTATTTTCTCTGCCAATCATTCAAAATTTTCAATTCAAAAGAAGAAGTAAACGACATTTTATTTAATTTATTTTTTATTTTTTATTAACATAGGTGTCGGGACAACTTGCAAGCACCTCGACTAATCACACGAATTATAAAATTAACAATCATGTAAACTTTCAATGACCATTATATTAGTAACCACATGATTTAAACTTAAAACAACAAGAAAAACAAATTCTGTACTTTTAATTCTTACAACTTTACTATCTATTATACACTTAAAAAACACATTATTTTAATTTCATTCTAAAGAGATAGAGAGAGAGAAGGCGTAGTAAAAACAATAAGAGAGGTTTGATGTTATATTTCAAAATTATTTTGATGTTATATTTCAAAATTATTTTTTTAACGATCATGTAAACTTTTTTAGATATGTTAAAATTAATTTATTGTTTTAAAAAAATTTAATTTATTAAAGTTTTAAATAAAAAACAATTCAAAAAGTAATTTCAAACCAGTAAAGAGTAGGCGCCGCCCTCAAAACATGGCTGGCAACAGCTGTATGGCACACCATAAAGTTCGGTTGTAACTCCGTGCAATAAAAAAAAGAAAGAAAAAGACTTCATACCTCAAAAGCTAACCACGTGCATGTGCTTTGTCTTCCAGGCCAGCCTGCACTCTGCAGGCAACACCCACTCTTGTCTCCTCGCCACCACCTACATAAAGTACTAACTCGCCGGCCCTAATCGTGCCATCCCCACTATCCGGTGCCTGAGTCCTCCGAGTTGCCTGAATCCTCCGAGTTGCCTGAATCCTCCACACCTCGATCTTCTCATCTTGCAGCAAGATAACTTAATTATCACGATGGAGGCATTGAAGATGAGAGTATTTCTGGCTATCATGGCGGCGCTCATGGCCGTTTCAGCACTCCAAAATGTAGCAGCGGCGGATGCCCCTGCTCCTAGCCCTACCTCTGGCGCCACCGCCACTTTTGCACCGGCTGCTCTTGCTTCGCTTGCTGCTCTTGCATTTGGACTCCTTTTCTGAACGTAAGATTTTATGTATTATTTATCGTTTTTTTTTTATTTGTTTGAAGCTCTTTTGTCCCAAAGAGTACAGGGATTTGTAGGGGTGGTTGCTTGGATGGGAATTGGGATTTTCATTTTTCTTCATCTTCTTTGAATTACCAAATATTATTTTGTATTATAATTGATGTGATTTATTTGTTTGTGGCTTCAATCATCTTTTCTTGTTAATTAACCACTGAATTCTTACGTTATCTTTCATCAAACGTAATTATTACCTAAATAATGCAAGGAAAAAAGAGGGTAAATGGCTTGTTGCAACGTGGAGATGATTTTTTATATTCTAAGCGGAAAAAAAAGGAAAAAAGAGAGGAAATTCTTGGCACTATCTTCCTCAAGAAACCCTAAAGCCCCATCTCCGTTCGGTCTCTGTGCAACCTCACTCTCTTCCTGTATCGTCGAATTTTCAATGGCAGAGTTATTTCTTAAGTTCTACTGCCTCTTTGAGTAGTCATCTGAGTTCACAAACATTTTTCATACGTGGCTTAGTTAGGAGGCAAAGATCAAATTAGATCGAAAGATGTTCTGTCTTTGGTCGCTTCAATCTAAGGCCTTTTGAGGGGACAATTCCGTTCTTTCCATTGCCAATTGTCCTCCAAGCAGCAGCCTTGGACATTTACAGACATGTTGTGCTCCTTTTCCTGGATACATTCGAACATTTCTTTTTCTTTTCGAGCCCATGATTTTTGTCTTGAATTTTGGTATTTTGCCAATTGTCCTCCAACTAAATCCATGAATGTTGCGTGGCGTGAGGATTCAGTCACCAAATACCATCTTTCAGGACTGAATAATGACATTAATGAGTCTTGTTGACGTTCTGCAATTCTGAGGCCTTGTTACCGCTTCTTTTTTCTTTTTGTTTACCTGGGTGGTCCTTTTGTCTTCCTGTCATGAATGTGTTCTTGTTTTGGTTGAGATTTCTTACTATGAAAGTTGCAGATTGAGGGTCAGCATTTCCATTAAAGATTGCTAGAAGTAGATGGAATAGGGATACTGTTTATGGGATGAAGGATTTTTATTTGCTGTTGCAGTGCTGGATTTTACTTATCATCATCACCAAGTTGCGATTTTGGTTAACAATGTAGATTTAAATTCGTAGAAGAACAGGGCTAAGAACTGAGATTTGGATTAAAATTGGGATTGGGAATTATGTCATCCATGTGAGAAAGATTGTGCTGCTGCAAGTGGGGTCTTGGCCTAGCGGTTGAAGGGATTTGTTTCCTTCTTCTGTACCAGGGTTCAAGTCCCAATATGCATGCCTGTCACCCTGCAGTGTTTTACATGCTAATGGGTTTGCAGGATGTTCAGTGAGTCTGGGAATTAATTGTGGTGCGTGTAAGCTGCCCGGACACCCCGGTTATAAAAAAAAAAAAAAAAGATAGTGCTGCTGAATATATGATTAGCATAAACAAAACATCTGCTTCGGAAATCTATTTATACATTATTAGTAATTTCCTTTTATATTCAATCGCAATTATAATTTCTGGCTTGACTTCAAAAGTAGCTTTTTTAAAAATTTATGATTTTCTGCTTTATAATTGAGTTTCGTAACTGTTCAACTGAAGACTCTGTTCTCATGTCCATGGCTGGTTGTTGTCTGAACTGGTATGAGATAACAGTTGTTCTCCATCTGAACTCAAGACACAATCGAGCTTCCATGGTGCGTGAGAAAGAAAAAATCCCTTTTTTTTTTTAATTAAACTAAGAAAAAAAGCTCAGATTTGACAATCCTCTCATCCTACCTTCCCCTGTTTTCTGCTGTTAGCAAAATCATTCAAACAACTGGTGAACACTCAGGGTTGGGTGACAAACCATCGTGGACCTTGTCCCAGCTTAAACATTAACGTTAATCTGCTTTGTTAACTCACTGTGTCTTTCTAGATTATTTTTTGTTTCTAGATCTGTTTTTTGATAATATAATTTTATATTATGGCGTGCCTGCACAACTTTTTCTCTGTTTTTCTCTCTGCTTTTCTTACAAGTTACAATCATATTGTCGACAGGTTTAGTCCACTCTTCTATCTTATCTCTTAAACGAAATTGGGTATGAGAGAAGAAATTAGTTCATCGAACTGACCAATTGTGATCAATAATGGGTTTGATGTCCTCGATGATAACATGACATGACGTGATTATAAAAATATTAAAAAAATTATGTTTTGAATTCAAGTTAGAGCATGCATTCTTGTAAAAGCTTGAAATTGCCAGAGTAATTTGTGATCTACACAGCAGGTTTTAAGTTTGAATCAGAATGTACATTTTTTGTAAGAGTCTAGAATAACTAAAATTTTATTCGGTTATATTTAGGTAGGGTTTACTCAAATCTAAAAAATGAATTTGATATTAAAAAAAAATAAACATGGAAAACTCAATAATGGGTTTGATGTACTCGATAATAACATGACATGATAAAAAAATTATGATCTGCACAACAGGTTTTGAATTCGAATCAGAGCGATTTAAACAGCAGGTCTCGAGTTTGAATCAAAATGTATTTTCTTTATAAGAGCCTGAAATAACCAGAATTTTATTTGCTTATACGGAGATGTGTTTACTGAAATCTAAAAAATGGGTTTGATATTAAAAAAAATAGACATGGACAACTCAAGAAATGAATATTCCAAGCAAGTGCTGAAAAAATCGATATAGGAATCTTCAGAATCAAGGAAAAGATGTCGTTGTGAAGGTTTTTCTAGGAGCAAACCAACGTTCCAAATTAGCACACAGTTTCATTGTCCCTCCTCTCTGGTGCATGGTACCCAGCAGATGTTCCGAAAGGCCTTCACATCACTAATATTCCTAGTGAGCCCTACTCATCTTGTCAGCTATAAACCATTTAGGGCCTCAAGTTGGTCGGTCACGACTCCATGAATCTCATTTGTTTGGATTGTTGTGCTGTTCAATCTAGTGAAAATTATTCCAGCTAGTTAAAAAAAATTATATAAAACAATATTATTTTTATCTCGTTTAAAATTTTAGTTTGTTTTTCAAATTTTATTTAAATTTCGGCCGTAATGTTCTAGTTTTGTTATGCTTGTTTCATTTCGGCCAAATAGTATTTCTTATTTAAAATAATGAATAATTTTATAATATCAAACATATCGTTTAATTCGACTGTTAAATTGAGATGAAATTTTACGAGGAGTCTCTTGATATATTTATATATATTATGTTAAAATTTCATAACAATCAGAGAATATAATGATCTTGCGAGATTGATAATGACTTTCTTGTAATATTATACATGTTTAATTTTGTTCAGAAAAATTATTTTATCGTGTCTTTTTTAAGATTAAATTTCACAATCCTAAATAATTTTATTTTTGGATTTGAAATTTTAGTTTGTTCTAGAAATTTTACTTAAATTTCAGTCAGAATGTTTTAGTTTTGTTATGTCCGTTCTGTTAAAATTTCATAACAATTAGAGAATGTAATGACCTTGCGAGATTGATAATGATATTCTTGTAATATTATATATATTTAATTTTGTTCAGAGAATGTAAATTATTTTATTGTGTCTTTTTTTAAGATTAAATTGCACAATCCTAAATAATTTTATTTTTGGATTTGAACTATTTTTTTATTAATATATTTAATTATATATATACATAAATAATACAACCCTGAAATAAAATACTAAAATACTTAAAACTGAAATATTATGCTCCATTTAAAAAAAAAACACAAAACAACAAAAAACAAAATTAACAACTTGTTTAATAGTTCTTTTCTTTTCTTCTCCACGCCCTCAAGAAATCATCTTCAAGGTGCATCTAAGTTTAATATATATATTCAGGACAATTGGCCATTCAGGATAAGAACTCTCTGACAACAGAAATCAACTAGCTAATAAAAATAAGACAAGACATTGCAGCTAACACTAATAGATTTGCCGATGCTTGCAGCAAGAGTCAACCTTTACTTTGCTGTCAAAGTACAGTGGTGGGTGGAAGATCATATCTCTCATGCTGGGTCTTGCTTGTATAATAATGCATTGCTCTGATTACTTAATTGTTTAAGTCTTTTTTTTCATACGATAAATCTATATTTCGTAAAGCACAATTTATGATCCAATTCAACGATTAAAATTATGGTTATTTTAGTCTTTTTTTATAAAAAAAATACATGTTTCTAACTTGATCTTAAAATTATAATCTGAAAAATATATTTTATGAGTTCAAAGTAAATGAGTAAAACTATGATTATTATAAATTCTTATAAAAGGGATACAAATTCTAACTTGAACTCGAAACTATATTTGGAAAGTACACTTTATCTAAGGTGGGTGGAAGATCATATCTCTCAAACTGGGTCTTGCTTGTATAATAATGCATTGCTCTGGTTACTTAATTGTTTAAGCTTTTTTTTTCATATGAAAAAACCACATTCCACGCTCTCGGAAATCAAAACTTTATTTTGTGAAATTAAATGTGTGAATAAAATTCTAGTTTTTCCTAGATTTTTAGAAGAAATGTACTTCTTAATTTGAAATTTAAAATATGTTGTATAGATTCTAAAGTCTTTTACCATCACAGCACGCTACAATTGTTCAAGCATTGCTCCGGTCACTTAATTGTTCTAGCTTTTTTTTTACGCGAAAATCACATTCTTGAAAATATATTTTGTAAATCTAGATGAGTAGTAAAATTCCAATCATTATAAACTCTTATAAAAAAAATATATCTTTAACTCAAACTCGAGATCTATTATCCAGATTCTAAATTTTACCGTCCAAGCTAGAAATTGTTCAAGCATTGCTAGATCAGTAAAAATTACCTGGGCCATGAATCCCGATACAAACTTTTATCTAGCTAGAGCTGTGACGCACACATACAAGAAGACACCAACGTCTAACAAGTGGCTCCTACACAGAAGAAGCATAAGGAATCTCTAATACAGACAGGATTCACAGGAACCTGCAATCTACCACCAACATCACATATATTTTTATGTACAAAAGATGGGGACAACCCTTTATAAAACCTTGTAAGCTAGCGTAGCAGATCCACCACCACAAACTGGGATATTTTTTTTTGTAGGAGATTTTGCTTCAGAGACCATCGTAGTAGCCGCCATATGTAATGTGAGCTCTAGCAATAGGTACTCCTCTGGCTGCTGCGATTGCTTCATTCAGTTTTGTTGCATGGTGAACCACTTGCTTGATCCTCTGTTACAACAGTTTGTGATTTATTAGCTTTAAGCAGTGTTCATATATATTCGTAAAGTGTATTTTAGTGGATTCAGATGAGTGAATAAAACTACTGTTGTTCCAAGTTTTTATCAGAAATGTACACCTTAACTCGATCTCGAGATCTGTATGTTAAAGTGATCTTGTCAAGTACTAAGTAATCGATTTAAGAGGGGGGGAAACCGATCATGCTGCAATTCATTGATTATTTTCAAGAATGTGTTTGAGATACAAGTGATTAGCAGGAGACAGAGAATTGATCATGCTGCATTTCACTACTTGATCTTCAGTTTATATGATCTAAAATGTTTACTTCATGGAAAACAAGGAGAAATCAAATCAAATCAATAAAGCATTTCACAACATCATATAGAAATCAAACTAATCATAGGATCCATGGATAATAGTCTAAAATTTGCAAGAGTGTCAAATAAAAAAAGAAAAACAAATTAATCCAAACCTTGTCATCAGTGTAAATCTGGAAGCTCAGCTTTTGGTTCTGTTGATGATGCCTGTTTCTTTGTTGACTGCCAAAAATGAAAATACAGATGGTGGCAGCCGCCACACCAAAAGTGCAAATAGCACCAATCCCAGTTAAGCTCAGCTTCCATAAATTCAAGCCACCACCATCCTCCTCCCAGTTCACCTCCTCTTTTGCACTTTTTTCATTTTCTGTAATCTTGATTCTCGGAGAAGTAATTTTGGTGTTTTCCAGGACCTGATCGCCTAAATATCCCTGATGATCGTTTTTTTCATCGAAGTTAAAAGTAGAACCAGCATCAATTTGAGGAGGTACAAACCCAGTACCCTTGGTGTTTGAGGACTTTGGCGAGTCCAATTTCATGTCGACAAATTCATTTTCCTTCATTTTCTTGAAGAAAACCTGAGAAACTGAGTCTTGATCAGCTTCTTTGACTTCTGCCATGGTCGCAGAGGGAACAACAGTGTTCAGATCAATAGGAACCACGGAGATCACATCTTTTTTGGAGATTACATGATCTTCTAGTACATCCATGATAGTTGTTGCTGGTTCCAACTCAATCGGAACCGGCACGAGTTGATTAGGGACGACCCCTCTTGAATGTTTTGGTGGAGAAGATGGGCACATGAAGTAGTTCATGTTGAACATGGTTTTGGGATTAGGGCTACCACGTTTGCTCGCCCCAAAAGTCTTCTTCTCGCCATCTTCGTGGTAATCAATGAACCTATCATGGGGTAGTAGCTCCCACTCTTCAAGATCCATCTCATAGGTGGAAAGTTGTTTTCTTGGAAGTAGAAATGGTTTAAAAAAGAAGGGCCAGTGTGATCTCATATATAAGCTCTCAATTCATAATTATGGTGGCTAATTCGGTGGGGTTGAATTATTTGATCAAGCTAGAAAGTTCGGCAAATCGTGGAGTGATGTGTGGAATCAGAGATTGCTTTGAAATTGCATGGCGGTCCATCAGGGCCCACGCAGGAGATTATCATGCCTTGCTTGATAGGGTTCCTGGATATTTCTTTTCGGTTCTATCCTGGTTGTAAGATAATCAAAATCTACCAAGTTTGATTACTATATTGTCACTTCGGATAAGATTCAGGCCGGCTGTTAGAGTTAAAGAATATGGTCAAACATAAGTTCATCTTGGTGTCTCTGAATATTTCTAGAGAGAGAGAGAGATGAGATAGTTTTAGTTAGGCTTGTTAATTCCGTTTCGTTATGTAGCCGGAACATTCCATGCCATTAAAAAATCCGAGACGAAACAATATCCTTTTCACCTCGATTTTAATTCTGGACTGTTCTGGAAATTCTAGCTAAATTCCGGCTGGAACGTCTCGGTACTTGTTAAATTAATATTTTATTTTTTTCATATATATATATATATATATATATATATATATATATATATATATATATAATCAATTATATATAAACAGTACAATCCCGAAACAGCACATCAAAACGCTTCGAAACTAAAACGTTTAAAATTAAAATGATGACCAGAACGGTACTAAGAACCTTGGTTTTAGTGACAGATTCACTTGACAGTCTCTCTCTCTCTCTCATGGCCATGGCAGAGATGGGAAGAAAAAGAAAGAAGGGTTGCTTGTAGAAGTTTTGCTTGGGACGAGAGTGATGGGGGAGGTTTTTGAAGAGAGAAGAGTTGAGATGAAAGTGAAAGGCTTCCTTCCTATACAACTGTCGATAGCTGGTGGAATCTTCAATTAATAAAATCTTTATTGGCCTTTGGTGTCAAAAGTCATGAGGGGAGTGGACTACACGATTAGAGTTACGTTTTAAAAGTGATTTTGATTTTTTTTTATTTTAAATTAATTTATTTTTATGTGTTGACGTTAAAAATAATTTTAAAAATAATTTTAAAAAATAAATTATTTTGATATATTTCTGAATTAAAAATACTTTTTAAATATAATTTCAACTACACTTATAAATTATTGATTTTTCTGAAGATTTGTTTTTTTGATGTTATCCATGCAAAACTAAAGTTTGTAGTGTTGATTAACTAAAAATAAGACAAGAGTTAAAAGATAAACCTTGAAAATAGTACACGTTTATTATTATTATTATTAAAAGTCATCCAATTGGCATACTGATTTTGACTTCATTTCAAGGGATAGATTTTTTTTTTAATTTTTTATTCTTTTTAATTTAACTCTCAAATCAAAATTTTGTTGTAATTATTTTTTTATTTCATCTTTCAACACTTTATTTTCTAGAAATTGAGCTTCATGATTTTTCTATGTATAATACTTACAGTATGATGACTCGAGTTATGAGTTTAAAAATTTAATAGGAGTTGGTATTTTGTTTTTTTTTCTATTTTTTCCCATCGATATCATCGTTCAATATTGTTGCTTTAATAAAAAAAACTTGGTTTTATTTTCTTATTGTATAAAATCTTTCATGACTTCGTACACACAATAGATATGTAATCTAGACATTTCTCATGTCCTAAGTCATGAGTTTCACATGTTAATAGATATGTAATTTAGACATATTTCATGTCCAAGTCACGAGTTTTATATGTTAGATTAAATTTTCTTAGGAATTTTTATTTATTTATTTGTTATTCATGCCACTTATTTTTATTATATTATATTATTGAATTAATCAAGATTTAACTCAATTATCTAATTATTTTACTTCTTTAAAACAACCTACATTACAATCACAATATCAAAGACTATTATTCTGTTTGACACTGCGTTTTAAAAGTATTTTTGAAAAAAAATTGAATTTTTTTAATTTTAAATTAAAAAGTGTTTGGTGTTTTTAAATATTTTCATGTGCTAATATCAAAAAAATAATTTTAAAAAATAATAAAAATATTATTTTAATATATTTCTAAATAAAAAAATATTTTAAAATCAACGTTAATCACGCTTGGCTTCTTGGACGGGCAAAACTTGCTTACGTAATAAGTTAAATGGATTTATTTTGGCTTGCAAGCAAAACCATAAATAATAAAAGGAGAATTTCAATATATTAATGGTTTTGCGTGGTGCCACGTACATTCTTGGAAATGGCAATAAAAATAAAATAAATAAAAATATATGGGGTAGTTGAAAATTAAATGCGAAGCTGATTCCCAAAAAGGGTTTGAATGTGGGACGGCCCACCTTAGAAAATCACTCCATTGGAAGTGTTCACGGGCTGCAATTTTAGAAAGGAACAAGTTGGGTAGCACGCACGTTGCGTCCGGCTTTTTATATGTAGCAAACTGAT
Organism: Salix viminalis; assembly: GCA_029228465.1. NCBI lineage: Eukaryota > Viridiplantae > Streptophyta > Magnoliopsida > Malpighiales > Salicaceae > Salix > Salix viminalis. The sequence continues at coordinate 8,466,876 of CM055444.1, read as the reverse complement.
TATTTATATGGTAAGCAAAAAAAATTTTAGTTGATAGATAGAGAATTGTAAATTTTAAATCATGCTATAATTTTTTTTTTATGTATTGAATTAGTTGATTATTGTTATAAGCTTAAATATTCAGATAATAATTCAATTTCGAAATTTAAAAATTATGAGCGATAAAATTTATGAAAGATCAGCGAATTGTAATTTGAGTATTGCAAGACCATAATTTATTAATTGTTTAGTATGTATTAATTGTTTTGATGGTTATTTAATTGGTTGATGTAAATCTGTAATCAATAAAATGAATGAAAGATGATTTTTTGTTGTCTTCAACTGAATGTGTTGATGG
>CM055444.1:8404039-8461539 GCA_029228465.1 Salix viminalis | reverse complement strand
ATTTTTAAAGAATTTAGGGTTTATACTACATTCAATAAACTCGCAAATTCAGGTGTAAAATCACAATTTTATCTGAGTTCATTGATTTTGCACAAATCAGATTTGATTTCACTAGATTATAAGTTTACATAGTATACTTACATCATGTTACCATTAGCGAGGTATAGAGAGAAACGCACATAGTATACTTACATTCATTCAACTTGTGAAAAAGTGTTCCTCCAAATGACAATAGTATACAATGGGAAAGGAAAGCTGTTCTCAAATTTACATTGCCTGATCGCTTCTTCCCAAAACTAGAACAAACAACGATGGTTTCAGCTATCATCATCATCATCAACAACACTAATAGTAAGATTTTAACATGAGTGAGTGAGAGAACAAATGGTCCCAGAACATTAATATTATTTGTAATACATTAGTTAAGAGTAAGCCTTTCCTACCTTGATTTAGATCCCAAAGGGAAACCACCATATGCATCAGGATTGTGACCTAGCTGATGCAGAAGATTCACCCAAAGAAACTGAAGCCAGGGACGAAGCCCAAACCGGGCAATTCTTTGCACGTTCATGGAAATTGCTGGTCTTGAATAATCTCAGCTTAGTCCAAATCCTCCTAACATCGACCATGTGAAGGATACGCCCGAATAATTGGCTTGTCTCGCCGAATATTTCCAAGTTGAAATGCGGCACGTAAGAGACGTAGAAAACCATGATATGTGATATTGCTTTTGGATATACATACAGCAGCACCCTGAAACAGAGAAACAATGTAGCCAGAACCAAGTAGGGTTCACTTTTTGTTAGATCCTCCAAGGATGGCTTGTTCCATGGCTGCATGATGGCTTGTTCATGTCCCTCTGTGATAGTAGTAGAGTCATCTTTGGTAAAATGTTGAACTGGTTCAAGTCCTGAATCACAGATGGTTAACTTAGAAACAGGATTTATAAATTGATGACTACGCTATTGTATGTTGCTGGAAATCAGGGAACTAATTAAACCCCGGACAATTTCTAACGTGCTGCAAGGTTGACCACTGACTACAATTTATTAAAGCTTGCTGTGCCTGAATCTTATAACATGAAAATGGTGGAAGCAAAGAAGGGATGTGAGCTCAGCAAGAATACACGCAAATCTTTGGCACAGAAGAACACATTTACCTGTTGTTTTTTTATAAAACTGAGCAAGAGATTGAAGGTTCTTTGGCCCACTATACTGCACCTTTGATGTCTGGCTGACTATTATTAGTGAAGGAAGACTGTGGATTCCATATCTTGAAAATATACTGCAAAAAAAGACATGGGCATTTATATCACTAGACAAAATACAGGATAACTTGGCCAAAGATGGTTGGTATTGGAGAGAAACCTCCAGCAAAAATTCAATAAAAAGTTCAGTGAGTATCAAGACAATAAAAAAGAATCAAGTTGTAACTAGGCTATGAGGAACTACTAATAAGCCACTACAAGTACATCATTCACATAGATGAGAGGCGACTCACCTTGGGAATGCTGAAGATTGTTCAAGAGCCAAATGTTCGATTTGAGGGAACATGGAACTAAGCATTTCAAATTTAGGAAGCATACTGCTTGAGAAAGGACACCATGAAGCATAAAACAGTACAGAAGTATAAGCATTCCTCTGTTTTGAAGTCAAGGCTCTGTCCAGGAATTTCCCATCCACCTATTGACAAAAGTATGTTATTCAGCACTACAAACTAATACAAAGCTTGAATTATATAAAACTCAATCAAACACAGACCATCTACTGATTATCCTAGTAATATCTGAGAAATGAAAGCATAAAAAATATGTGGTAAACATGCCAGAAAACTGGACTAGATCATAAGCATGACACCAAAAATGTTACATGCAAGTCTAGATCATGCCATGACTTTTATTACAAGTTACACGAACAAGACGGCAGAGTAGGAAAAAAAAAATTACAAATGGAATTTATAAACACTTTTGAATTGCATATACATTAAAAAAAAAGCAACTAGATCTTGGGGCACAGTCAAAATTTTATTTGAAGAAATATTAAACTAAAATAACCCAAGAGCTAAGCAAACAATTGGAACAATGCCTCAAGCAAGCCACTCATCCTCAATAAACAACCAACCAAATTTTTAACCTTGTTTAGAATTCCCATGAATTCACACAAAATGAATAGTTTGGGATTTATTTTAACCAAATTTAAGGTTTTGGAATTAAACTGCAAATGAAGTGCATTGCAACTCAAATAAAGTGAAGTTAAAATAATAAACATAAGTGTTTACTCATGATTTGCCAATGAATGGTGTGTTCTACCTTACCTTTAATTGACCCCCCGTTTTTTTTCTATCAAAAAACAAATCCCATAATTTTATCTCTTTTAATCCACAAACTAATCAATTCAAATTCAATTTATTCGTGAATATATTCAAACAAACTGTTAAATAATCATAATAAAGAGATGAACTACATGAACCATTAGTGTGGTCCTCTCAAAGAAAACCATGCAGTCAATCATGTCCATTAATGATTGACAGAATGCTGTGAGCCTGTGGCTGTCCTGATCCAATACCAATGTGAACTCCACTGACAAGCTAGGAGCTATGACAATCTTATCACTCATCAACTGGCTTAAGCACCACAGAGATACAGCTAATTTTAATGCCTACCACAGTTGGTGCTCTCTGCTGCATATGAACTTAACCTTCTGAAATGTACTAAGAATTTATTACTTTGATTCACTTCCATTAATTTAATCCAAAAGATAAGGAATCACAATTTCCTTTTCATTCCTCAGTTATGAATTTACACTCAATGTGTCTTAAGAGCATATGACCCTGTTTTGCTCTTCCTCAGTCAGTCATCCTCTTGCCATGCCTTGACTCGTTCTCTATTCTATCCCTTTAAACTCAGACAATCATCCTCTTTCCATGCCTTAACTCGTTCTCTATTTTATCCCTCAGGGCCTCAAATACACCACACAAACCTTTTTTATGGAGGGATGATCTTCCAGTGCAATTGCCAGAGGAGGGCAGCATATGAGAGGTTCCAATAGGGAAGTTGTGTTTCATATATGATTCTAATACAAGCCAGGGTTTTTCCCCTCATGTTTAGAAGTACAAGAATGTGCAGCTCAGCTATTAAGGAATGGTTACAGATAGGCCAAGGCATCCCAGCATCAACCATAACTGTTCAACAATCTACTCAAGCATGTTTCAATTGATTAGAAGCCAGTACCAGTCACATACAGCCACCTCTTCAATGTGAAACAACTTATTTATAAATTTCAAGGTTTTATCAGGCAAAAACCAACAAATATGGTGGAAAGCAATGCTGACGTGCAAAGTTTGCATGTCAGTGAACCAATTGTTCAAGCTTCTGCAAATGAGCAATTATTGTCAGACTGAGTTTCTATCCCACTACCTCAATCTAGCAAAATAAATGCTAGGTTGCTTGCAAAAACAACAGCTGAGCTAGGTTAATTGACTGAGTATTTTTCACACTGGGTTTTTTATCCTAATACCTCAATCTAGCAAAACTGAGGCATTAGGCTTATCATCAATAGTTTTCAAGTGACTAAATGATCTTAGGGAAAGTACACAAACAAAAAAAGGTGGCAACCTGGGATAAGGTTTTAAATAAAGGAACAGAAAGACGTTGTCTAGGATTACCCCTCCAACAGAGAAAGCACACGGGCAGCCTCAGCCTTCATACAATTAATACTTGATAGTTCCCTTTGTCCATAAACAACAATTAAATTCAAACCACCACTGCCGTGTCTTCCAAAAAAAAATACAGAAGAAAGAGTTGAATTCAAACCTACTAGAAAAGGAAAAAATTCAAAGTCTGAATCCTAATTCATATTTCTTCAACACAAAAATAAAAGTTCAAAAAAAAAGTCAAACTCATTAATATTTACTATTCCAATTCACTAATTTTTGCCACAAAATCTAAACCTAACATTTCATCTACAATTAATCAACAAGCCCTAACAACTAAAACCGCAAAAACATAAAAACCCATCAAGAGAATAATAGATCAAACACAAACATTGTACAACAAGAAACAGCATGACATATCAAATCAAATCAGAACAGCAACAACCCATTAATCCACAGAGAAAAACAAAGTAGCCCAGATGAAAATATCACAAAATGAACAAGTAACCACCAATATAAGAAAATAATTATATGACAAATCACAAACTTAAAAATACAAATAATAAAAAAAAATAGAAGAAAAAAAACAGTGAGGTAGAAACGTACCTGAACAGGAGAATTTGGAGGGAACGACACAGGACATTGAGATTGAATATGAAGAAGAGACAAAGCTGATTCTTTAGGACAAACAGACAAAGCTGATGCCGTCAAAACCCCAATATTGAGCAAGAAGAGAGCAGAAAGCAGAGACATCAAAGAGGTTAGAAGATGAAAAATAACAACAAAACCAAGGTCGAAAATTGAAAACCCAGAAAAAGAAAGAGAGAAAGGGAAAGAATTAGTACATAAAGCGATGATTTTGATTTACAAAAAAAAAGGGGATAAAACAGAGGAAGAAGTGGGTGCTCTGTGTTTCTTAATTACGATTGGGTTTATAATTAGGGTAAGACAACAAAGTAAAATTTTTTTTTATCTTAACAATAATTGTTCAGCAATAAACAAGATTAGATATATATAAAAGGGAGAGATGGTAGGGTTTAGCTTAGAATTTGAGAAGGTGTTGATGTCAGGCTTTTCAGGAATTCAGCAAGGGAGGGGAGAAGAGGGTTTTTTTGGAGTTAGGATATTTTTTAATGCTTATTATAGTAATGTCATCGAACCCATATTTATTTCTGTGGTTGGCAAGGCTGTTTCCAACCACCTACCTCTCTCTCTCTCCTCTCTTTTCTCTCTCCCCTTCAAATTTTAATTTTCTTTATTTTTTTTTGTTGGTAAGAATTTTTGTATCAGAAATATTGTAGGAAGAATTTCTGTTTTTGAAATCTCATTTTTTTTTGTTAGAATCTAGATTAACTACCTTTCTCATAAATATATAATTTGTTTATTAACTTCATTAATATAATTTAAAAAGAACTTTAAAAAATTTCCATTCATGATTTTATCAACTAACTTGCATCCTTTATATTATTTTAATCATAAATATTTTTGTTAAAAATTAAATGTGTTTTCGTAGACTGTAATTTAAAATGTTTGTAAAGTGTTTTTTTTTTAAAAAAATATATCAAAATAATATTTTTTTTAAAAATATTTTTTATATCAATATGTGAAAATAATCTAAAAATATCTAAAAATTTAAAATAAAATAATTTTTTTTCAAAAAATCTTTTAAAACATTGTCTTTCACTATAAATTTTGCATAAAAAACTACCAACCTTTACCGAGCTTCTAACCTAACACCTTCCTGTTGTTTTAGGATTTTTTTCCCTATTTTTTTTAGATTTTTTTATTTTCATAATAGGATGTCCTAGTTAATTGCTTACACTATGTTACGGATCGAACAAATAATTTTTATAACTATTGAGATTAAAATATAATATTTATACATGTAAAATTTGATATAATAAAACAGATCAACATACTCTATTATAACAACAACAACATCGAAGTCTTAACATCTAAAATTATCACTATTATTACTACCAAAACAATAAAAATTATTAAATTATCTAGAGAAAAAAACACAAAAAAATTAACAAAAGAGTAAGTAAGAGCAAACTAAAATTATTATTATTATTATTATTATTATTATAATTACGTTAATAATGAAAAAAACAAAATTAAATCAAGGACTAAAAAAAGCCTAGAAACTTTAACAAAAAAACAAACAAAAAAATAAAATAAATGATAAAACAAAAATAAAAATTATCAGATGAAAAAAATCATTTGTCTTGAAAATAAAAAAAAATAAAAGAAATAACAAAGATGGGAAAATATCAATTTTTAAATGATCATAAACATAAACTAAAATTTAAGAACAAATTTTTCAAAAAAATACTACCTCAACAAAAGAGAAAATAATAAAAATTATTCGATTACACCATGAAAAAAAAAACTTAACAACATTAACAAAAGTGTAATCACCAAAAAAAGCCTAACAATTTTGACTTGAAAATTAAAAAAATTGCCTGCACTACATTGCAGGCTAAGCAAACAATTTTTATAATTATTGATTAAAAAATTAATAGGATTTGCTAGTTCAAAAATAAAATATAATATCTATATATGCAAAGTTTAATATAATAAAACAAATCAACACACATTATTATAATAACAACAACATCAAAGTCTTAAGTGAAGTTTTGTATAAATCACCTAAAAATATAAGTTGTTAGATAAGGTTCTAAAATATAATTTATATTATTGATTAAAATATATTCTTAAGTGAATGCTATTTGAATTTGAAACTTGTATACAAGCCCACACTACTTTGTGCTTGATTTTTTTATCAAATAAGTGAGATTCGAAGTCGTGATCACTAGATCAATAAGACTCTGATACCATATTAAAAAAATATTTCATCTAAAAACTTAAACTATTATGTGAGGACTCAAAATATAATTTATATTATTCTCTAACAGATAATATACATAAATAAAATCGTTGAGTTGATCAGTGATCCGTAAGGTGTGATTTATCCTTTAGAGATCATGATATATCCTCATCATGTAAATACATGCTTTTTTTTTTAATCTTTCTTGATTCATTTTCTAATTGACTAATTGAGCTTTACTGCAGAACAGAGGAGGAGAATTCACATCAAAGGAATTCAATGAATTTTATGCTGCTTATGGAATCCACCGATAGCTCACAGCACCATACACTCCTCAACAAAATGGAGTGGCCGAGAGGAAAAATCGAACGATCATAAATATGGTACGAAGCTTACTCAGCAGTAGACAAGTCCTGAAGACATTTTGGCCTGAGGCTGCCAACTGGGCAGTGCATGTCCTCAATAGAAGCCCCACACTAGCAGTAAGGAACAAAACACCAGAGGAGGCTTGGAGTGGAACTAAGCCATCTGTTGGTCATTTTCGAGTATTTGGGTGTGTCTCCTTTGCTCATATTCCAGACAACAAACGTACCAAGCTTGACAGTAAAGGCCTGAAATGTGTGTTGCTGGGAATTAGCGAAGAATCCAAGGCCTATCAACTGTATGATCCCCTCTCTCAACGAATAATTATCAGTCGTGATGTGGTGTTTAAAGAGGAAGATAGCTGGCCTTGGAATGAAGATCATGCTGCAGCAATACAGGCTCCTCTGAAGTGTGGGGAAATAGATGAAGATCTCGGTGAAATAGCACCTAGTGCTAATACTGATGGTGAGAATGGTGGAAATAATTCTGCAGAATAGGGGAATGTTGATACAGAACAAGGAAATGTTGATGAGCAAAATGGAGCAAATGAGGGTGTGACTGGTACTGAGTTGACAGGAAATCATTCTGTTGATGAGCAGAATGAAGCAAACGAGCGAGTTGATCTTCATGGTGATAACTTGGAGCAGCATCAGCAACAAATGATGCACCCATTTGATCACCATGTCGATCCTGTTGGGAGACAAACTCGACAACCACCAGCATGGTTACGTGACTATGACAGAGGGGAAGGTTGTAATGTGGTGCACAATCAAGATGAGTTTGCATTGTTTATTGATGCAGATCCAATAACATATGAAGAAACAACTCAAAGTGCTAAATAGAGATGTGTTATAGAAACTGAAATTGCAGCAATCAAAAGGAATAATACGTGGGATCTCACTGAACTTCCACGAGGGGCAACAACAGTTGGGGTGAAGTGGATATATAAGACGAAATTGAATGAACATGGAGAAATTGATAAGTATAAAGCTCGACTTGTCACGAAAGCATACACGCAAAAACATGGAGTGGATTACACTGAAGTATTCGCTCCCGTAGCTCGCATGGATACTATACGATTAGTATTGGCCTTAGCAGCTCAAATGGATGGTCATTATTTCAGTTAGATGTCAAGTCGGCGTTTCTTCATGGTGAGCTGAACGAGGAGGTATATGTTGCATAACCTCCAGGTTACATAGTAAAAGGGGTAGAAAACAAAGTCTATCGTTTACGAAGAGCAATATATGGTTTAAAACAGGCACCAAGGGCGTGGTATAGTTGCATTGAAGCGTACTTTCTGAAGGAAGGTTTTGAAAAATGCCCCTATGAACACACGTTGTTCATAAAGAAATCCTCACGGGGAAACATGTTGATTGTGTGTCTCTATGTAGATGATCTTATCTTCACTGGAGATGATGAAGACATGTTTAGATCATTTAAACATTCCATGATGGAGGAATTTGATATGACGGACCTCGGAAAAATGAGATACTTTCTTGGTTTGGAAGTCTTACAACAAGATGATGGTATTTTCATTTGCCAAAAGAAATACGCACAGGAGATATTGGAACGATTTGGTATGGCTAAGTGTAATGTTGTGCACAATCCTATTATTCCAGGGTTCAAGCTCATGACAGGATCTGCTGGAATGGCAATAAGAGGTACTATAAGGGATAATCTGGAAATCCCTCAATCAAAGCAACTCAGAGCAGAACCTTCCATAAGTGAAAAGAATTCCACAGCTGTATTGTAACGGTAGAATTAGATTCACTGTAACGGTAGGATTAGTTGATTCAGCCTTTGCATTTATGTATTTTCCATACTCAATCCTCCTATACTTGTATATAACTCAGAACTGATGTCAATACAAAATGAGTTAGAAATTCAATCAATTGCAGTGTGTAAGAGTTTCTATATGGTATCAGAGCTCTCAATCTCCAACGAGCAAACGATCCAAATCCTCACCATGTCATCTTCTACAGAACAAAATCCATCCACAGATCAAAATCCAGTCCTTAATCTCAATACCCAACCCTCTTCCGCAACAACCAAAACTCTTATTGCCTTCAACATCACTGCTCAAAAAAATGAAAAACTAACTCCCTCCACTTTTCCCCAATGGCGTGCTCAATTTGAGGCACTTCTTATTGGGTATGATTTGTTCAACTATGTTGATGGCACTCTTCGGTGTCCCTCCTCAGTCAGCACAACTGCTGATGAATTATGCAGAGTTCACTGGGTTCGACAGGATAAGCTCATCCTGAGTGCTATCTTAGCCTCCACATCCCCCTCAATCACTCCTCTAATTGCCACAGCTCAAACGTCACATGACGCATGGAAGAAGCTCAAAAACCTGTATGCCAGCCGATCCAGAACTCGTGCCATGCAACTGAAAGAAGAAATTACCTTAATTCAAAGGGGACCCAGATCAATTACAGAATACCTCCATGCCGTGAAGGCCTTGGCTGATGAAATAGCCATTATTGACCATCCAATTTCGGATGATGACCTAACCTTGTATGTGCTGAATGGTTTAGGTTCGGACTTTCGAGAGATAGCTGCTCCCATACGAGCTCGAGAATCTTCACTTGCTTTTGAAGAATTACACGACCTGTTGGTCGGTCATGACGCCTATTTGCGTCGACTGGACACTGCAACTCACAATATAGTTGCCTCTGCAAACTACACAAAGACAAGGAACTTTGTGTCTGGTGGGAGTCCGGGATGGAATAAGAAAGCTGAGTATTCCCGTGGGTCACAAGGCCCAAACCGGCACTTCAATGGCGCTCAGCGTGAAGGCCGCTTCCACGGAGCCCATCGTGATGGACACTACAATGGGGCCCAGCGTGATGGGCGCAGATTCAATAACAACATCGGCCAGCCCAATCACTTCAACAGGCGCCCATAGCCCAAATGCCAGCTGTGTGACCAGATGGGCCACATTGCAAAAGCCTGTCCCCAAGTCCAATCTCAACATGCATCCATAAACTGTACTGCCAGATCCCATGGATCAGAAAAAAATTGGTTACTAGACTCTGCAGCATCTCACAACATTACTGGTGATCTGAACAATTTATCTATCCACTCGGAATATGACGAAACTGACAAAGTTATTCTTGGTGACGGTTCAGGTTTGGAAGTTTCACATATTGGTTCACTATCTTTACACTCACCTCACCGCACATTTACTTTACGTGACACACTTTATGTTCCGAATCTTTGCAAAAATCTCATTTCTGTTCATCACTTTACAAAACAAAATCATGTTTTTGTTGAACTTCACCCGTTTTATTTTCTTGTGAAGGACAAGATCACGAGAGCGACTTTACTAAAAGGAGCATGTAACGATGGCATCTACGTCTTTCCGGCATCAATGGTGGCCCCACCAAAAGTTGCTAATGTGCATGAACGGACTTCGATTGACGGGTGGCACAAGCGCCTTGGGCATCCCTCTCTTCCTCTTGTCAATCATCTTGTCAAAAAATTTTCACTTCCTGTTTCCTCAAAAGAAAAATTATCTTCTTTATGTTATTCTTGTTCCATCAATAAAGCACATCGTCAACCATTTCGTGATAATAGTCTTAAAAGTCATGCTCCGCTTGACCTAATTTATACTGATGTGTGGGGACCCGCAAGTTACACTGGAATTGATGGGTCAAAATATTATCTCATTTTAGTTGATCATTACACGAAATACATTTGGTTTTATCCAATGGCCGCTAAATCCAGTGTTTCTCAAATTTTTCCTCATTTCAAAAAGTTTGTTGAAAATCGATTTCAAAATAAAATAAAATCTTTATATTCAGATAATGGTGGGGAATTTATTGCTTTAAAATCTTTTCTTCTAACCCATGGTATTTCTCATTATACAACAGCTCCCCACACACCACAACAAAATGGTGTTTCCGAGCGTCGTCACCGTCATCTTGTGGAAACAGGTCTCACACTTATTCATGATGCTCACCTTGATTTTTCTTTTTGGCCATATGCTTTTAAAACTGCTGCTTATCTCATCAACAGGCAACCCACTCCTATTCTTCAAGGTTTATCCCCTTTTGAAGCTCTTTTTGGTGAAAAACCCAATTATTTAAAATTAAAAAAATTTGGATGTCTTTGCTATCCACTTACCCGGCCCTATAATACAAATAAAATGCAACCGAAAGCTAAAGCTTGTCTTTTTCTCGGTTACTCTTCAACTCAAAACGCATACCAGTGTTATGATCAATTAACAAAAAAATTCTTTATCTCCAGACACGTTTTATTTGACGAAAATATGACCCCCACCTGTCCTGTTTTAAAATCATCTTCTTCCATTACCTCTACTCATCCACCTGCTCTCGGCCCTCATCACGTACTTGTGCCTCCGTCGCCCGTCTCCGATTCACATGCGTCAGCACCACCACCGGAAGACGCCCATGCCAGTGTTAATGACTCCTCAGGTAATTCCACTCCCTCTTGCTCTTTAATTCCTCGGTATGCATCTGTCTTGGACCACACCTCATCACCTCATTATCTTCAACCCGACACCCACAGCACCATCTCACCATCCCTAGGTTCTTCCTTAAACACACCCACAGACCCATTGTCTAGCACCCATGAAAACCCCATCACCCAATCTATCCAGCCAAATCGGACCACCCACAGAACACACCCCATGACTACCCGTTCCATGAACCAAATATACAAACCCAAAAGCCTCAACACTGAACCAACCAGCGTTAGTCAAGCTATCACCCAACCACACTGGCGTGAAGCCATGTCCACCGAACTCACAGCCCTTATGAAACATGGGACCTGGGACCTTGTCATACCTCCCTCTGATTGCAAACCTGTAGGTTGTAAGTGGGTATTTAGGGTGAAAAGGCATGCTGATGGGTCAATTGATAAATTTAAAGCTAGATTAGTGGCTAAGGGGTTTAATCAAAGACCGGGCATTGATTATCAAGAAACTTTCAGCCCTGTGATTAAACCTGCCACCATTAGGACTGTTTTATCAATTGCTGTAATGCGGGGGTGGCCACTGAGGCAATTAGACATAAATAATGCATTTCTAAATGGTCATTTGAATGAAAATGTATTTATGGTTCAGCCTCCTGGCTTCAAAGATGTGTCTAGACCTAACCATGTTTGCAGGCTAAACAAGGCAATCTATGGACTTAAACAAGCCCCACGGGCTTGGTACACTGCTCTGAAGAAAGCTATTTTGCAGCTTGGTTTTCATGGCTCCTTGGCAGACTCCTCACTCTTTATTCACAGAGAAGACTCTACCTTGTGCTATTGTTTAGTTTATGTTGATGACCTTGTTATAACTGGGAATAACTCTGCTCTTGTGGACAGGTTCATTGCGCAATTAGGTGCTTTGTTCTCTCTGAAAGATATGGGGACTCTCAACTTCTTCCTCGGCATTGAAGCCATACCAAATGCGACAGGATTATTCCTATCCCAGCACAAGTATGTCCGTGACCTTCTAGCAACCACAAGTATGAGTGGAGCCAAGGATGTCTCAACACCCCTTTCCACTTCACAGACTCTTCAATTATTTGATGGAACCGCTGCTGTTGACAGTTCAGAATATCGTCGCATTATTGGAAGTCTACAATATCTGTCCTTGACTCGCCCCGATATCTCCTTCGCCGTCAATAAACTATCCCAGTTTATGCACAAGCCAACCGAGACTCATTGGGCAGCGACCAAACGCCTGCTGCGCTACTTAAAACAGACCATCTTCCATGGACTTCAGATTCGAAGAAGTGGCTCTCCAACTCTGCGCACATATTCCGATGCTTGATCGGTCGGCAATATGGATGATCGTCGTCAACCCGGTGCATATATCGGTTTTTTTTGGGGCCCCAACCCCGATCTCCCCGGAGCTCCAAAAAACAGAGGGCTGTGGCAAGATCCACCACGGAAGCTGAATACCGAGCACTAGCCAACGCCGCGTCTGAAACAATGTGGCTCTCTACTCTCCTAAAAGAACTAGGTATCTCGGCTTCCACTACTCCTCAGCTACTCTGTGACAACCTTGGGGCTACGCATCTCAGCTTCAACCCAGTAAATCACTCTCGGATGAAACATATCCAGATTGATCTCCACTTTGTGCGCGACCTAGTGCAAAAAGGCAGCTTGCATGTTCAACATGTCCACACTCAAGATCAACTAGCCGACTTGCTAACTAAACCTCTCGTCGCGGCGACATCAGAACTCACCATTGCAGACAAGATTGGTCTTTCCGATGGAAGCTCAATCTTGAGGGGGCGTATAAGGGATAATCTGGAAATCCCTCAATCAAAGCAACTCAGAGCAGAACCTTCCATAAGTGAAAAGAATTCCACAGCTGTATTGTAACGGTAGAATTAGATTCACTGTAACGGTAGGATTAGTTGATTCAGCCTTTGCATTTATGTATTTTCCATACTCAATCCTCCTGTACTTGTATATAACTCAGAACTGATGTCAATACAAAATGAGTTAGAAATTCAATCAATTGCAGTGTGTAAGAGTTTCTATAGGTACTTTATACATGCAAATGATAGGCAGCCTGATGTATTTAACATCCACTAGGCCAGATATTGTGTTTGTTGTTAATTTACTAAGCAGACATTTAGCTCATCCCACGGAACTCCATCATCAAGCTGTCAAGAGAGTATTTCGGTACATCAAAGGAACTCTGTCATACGGGATTCACTATAAACAAGATGGAGATAAAGAGCTTCTTGCTTACACCGATAGTGACTATGCAGGAGATGTAGAGGATAGAAAAAGCACTTCGGGGTTTGTATTTTTGCTAAGTGCTGGAGCCATATCTTGGTTGTCAAAGAAGCAGCCTGTTGTCACACTATCTACTACTGAAGCCGAGTTCATTGCTGCTGCTTTATGTGCTTGCCAGGCTGTATGGTTGAAGAATGATGGAAGAAGTGGATCGTGTCTCTACTAGCAATACAATAATATTTTGCGACAATAGTTCAACAATCAAACTATCCCAAAATCCTGTCATGCATGGTCAAAGTAAACACATTGATGTTCGTTTCCACTTCCTGCGTGATCTAACTCGAGATGGAGTCATAACACTGCAGCACTGTCGTTCCCAAGAACAACTTGCTGATATCATGACCAAACCATTAACAAGAGCTGTGTTTGAAGAGCTGCGAATGTCACTTGGTGTTCGTGAAGGTCCAGGAGTAAACTGAAGACGATGTTATCAGCTTAAGGGAGGGAATGTTACGAAAAGTTAGGAGTTATCTTTGCATTTCTGTTTTTATGTTCTGTCAATAAGAATCCCCAGATTTCAGGGATTGATGATCCTTAGAGATCAGGGAATGATTCATTTCTTTTATGTAATTCACGGCTGATTAGGATCTCATTTATTTCTCTTTATTGCATGTATGACTATTTATAGTCTGCTTGACAAATGAATAAAACAGTTCTTGGTTTTCTTGAAATCTAAGTCTCACAGTATTCAGGTCGAAGGTTCTTAGGTTTATTGCCTAGCTCCACTGATCTTCATCTTTTCGAGCAAGGAATTCGCCCTCTATGAAAGGTTAACATTGCAAACCTCAAGTTGCAATATATACCTTTTAATCTGTTTTTTTTCTTTTTCTTTTTCTTTTTAGTTACCCATAATTGCGCTGAGAAAGTACTCCTAATGTTATGCTGAACTTAAACTTAAGAAAAACTGCTGAGTTTGGTTATTTTTCAGGACTCTGCAAACTGCAATGGTGACAAGTGGATAATAAGATTCAAGAAGGTTGTCTCCGGTCGCTTTTGGGAGGATCTGGTAAGAAGAATATTTTGCAGTTAACTCCGCTTTCTTGGTTGAAATTCAAAATGTTTGATGAACATTGTTGGATTCTCATCTCCAAACCCTGCAAGTTTTGTTTGATCTACAGGAACACGCACAACAAGCTGTGTATATGGATACCATTTGTTATATATTTTCAACTTGTGCCCTCTATATTTCCCAGTTCAGAATCATTTTATCTATAAAATGGATGTTATGGAATTTGCAGTCATGAGTTGCCTGGTTTTCATAATAATTACATGAAACATTCTTTAGATTTTCATATCTTTGGAGTGAGGGAAATGCCTTGGGAGTGCTATCATTGATGACAAACCTGGGCTTTTTTTAAGCTATGAAAAGGAAAGTTTTAGGGTTTGGGTTATGTGGTTTTGAACCTGTCTTTATACAAAGGTTGCCAATACCGTTCTGGTCGCCGTTCTGGTTTTTCTATTGGAACGGAACGTTTTGGTTTCGGAGCGTTTCGGCGTGTCGTTTCGGGATTGTACTGTTCATATATAATTAATTATATATATATATATATATATATATGAAAAAAATTAAAATATTAATTTAACAAATGTAATTTAAATTCAAGATAAATTAACTTTAAATTATACAATACAAACACAAAGTCAAAAACCATAATCTCAAAATTAAAAACATCTCTAAAATTTCAAAATATTATGATAGTAAAATGTTCTAAAATAAAAGAAATATTATGATTTTGAGCCGGAACGGCACGGCCAAAACGGTACCGAGATGTTCCGGCCGGAATTTCCGGAACGGACCGGAATTAAAACCGAGATGAAAACGATGCCGTTTTGTGTCGGTTTTTTTAATGCACGGAAAATTCCGGCCATTCTGGCCGGAACAGAACGGAATTAACAAGCTTGATTTATACATATACCATTCTTTTATATTTTATGTCATAGTAATGGAGGTCATGGATGGTATATATATTGTACTGGCCGCTTATGTAGGAGTGGTGTAAAGCTGAAATCCCAGTTAATTATTAGATGGGAAAGTATTGTCTTTCCCCCTTTAATTAGATGGAAAAGGAGTGTTTTGTAGCGTAATGAAGCTTTTACAGTGGGTTTTTTTTTTTTTTTTTTTGTAAATAGTGTTATGTTCTACTTGCAAATGCTTTTTCAGGTTCGTGCCCGAGTGGATCAACTTGATTGCAGTGATGACAAATATGCGTTGCTTCTGAGAAATTACTATTATGCTCTACATATCCTTGTTCTTGTTTATTTAAATCCATAATCATGGAGATTGATCATGAAAATTTATTATAGAGATCAATTGCCTACTTTTCTCTCAATAAAAGGAGAAAATTAGCTAGCAAATTGATAAGAAAGGTTCCTGATCTACCTATAAATAATAATCTGAGTACTCCATCTACGACTATTAGTATTATAAGTTTTCTTTCAGATATTTTTTTCTATTATTTTAAAGTTATGCAATCACAAACATTAGTTTCATTCCGCTCCATGGAAGATTTCTGATGGGGAAAGGTCAGACCAAGGAGCAACAACAACAACCAAGCCTCAATTTCAAACTAGCACAGGCCTAACCTTCTTGTATAAGAATTTGAGTCCTAATCCAATAAACTCAGGCAGAGATTGATGCTTGAAATAAAATATAAAAGTGAGAGCAAGTTTGAATCAGGGGATATAACGGAGTCCATATCAGCTTAATAACTTACAGAATGATTGCTAGAATGCAGAAGCTCACATAACATAAAAGTTTTGGCAAACTGATTACAGGTGTCATAACCCAATTCTAGATTATTCTCCAAAAATTACTCAAAATAAAACAAATATAATACTTTTTTCATGTTTTGAAATAAAAATTGGATATAGTAATCGGTTTACGATTCCTTATTGGAATTTGGCTAAGTATAAAAAAGTTAATAATTTTTTTTTTTAAATATCAGGGTGCAAAATTACATTGTAAAGTACACCTATAGATGGTAAAAAAAAGGGTTTTCAAAATGCAATGTAATTTTTTTTTAAGGGTTAAGTTTTAGACCCCTGTAAGTTAGAGACTCTAACGAAGAGAGATCTACCTTGAGCCTTAGAAAGACCAATGAATAAAAAACTAGTTTAGGAAAAATAATCAAACAATAATGCAACTTACCTTAGGTAGGGTGCATTAAGGGCAAGATTGTCAATATCGTTTCGGTTGGTGTTTTTTTTTAATTGGAATGGAATGTTTCGGTTTCAGAGCATTTTAGCACGCTGTTTCGGGGTTGTACTGTTTATGTATATAGATATACAATTAAATATATTAATTATTTTTTTGTAAGTTCAAATCAAAAAATAAAATTATTTAGACTTGTACAAATTAATCTAAATAAAGACACAATAAAATGATTTTTCTCAACAAAATTATGAACATGTATAATATTATGAGAATGTCATCATCAATTTTGCAAGGTCATTTACATTCTCTAATTGCTCAGAAATTTTAACATAATATATATAAATATGTCAAGACACTCCTCATAAAATTTCATCTTAATTTAACGGTCGGATTAAAAGATATGATTGATATTGTAAAATTATTTATTATTTAAAAAAAATACTATTTGGCCAAAACATAACGAGTCAGAATTTAAACCGAGGTAAAAACGATGTCGTTTTATCTTGTTTTTTTTAACTGGTACAAAACATTTCGGCCGAAACAGAATGAAACATACAACTATGGCTGAGGATGATGTGTCTTTTTCTTGCACAATACCCTTACCCAAACTCTCGCAGACCATTAGGTTTTTTAGTGACTTAATATTTGGTGGTGACTCCTAAAATTTATAGTCATAAGTTTACGACTATAAAACCCTCCTTTTACGAGCGTCGTCTTCTCTCTCTAGGGATGACAGAGCGCGAAGCACGAAAAAACACCATCGCGACAATTGGTATGAGGATGATGCTTATAAGCAAACAAGGCACACCATAAATAATCTCTATGAACATAACAAAATAAAATAAAATTATACCTACTTCATAGAAATAAAATAGCCACTGTTTTTCCAACAAATATCTGGTTTTATGCAAAGTTAATGATAATATCTGAGGTAGCTTGAAATTTTTTTATAGCCAAATCTAGAAGCCTTTACCTTTTCCAATATCATTAGGATCAACATGCACAACAACAACCCTCCCCAATATAGAATGCATCCCACTCAATGGTATCTAGAAGTTGAAACCATGATAGAGAAGTTCAATAATTGAAGCTAAATTCACTAAGTAAAAAACTTTTATGAAACCAAGGATCTGAAGAAATCAAGGGCAGATGTGCAACCCTGCACAAAACCATTAGACTGAGATTCTCATGGCATTCGATAATTCTAAAATTGTCAAGATCATAAGATCATGTAACAAGAGCCTAAGCCAAAACTAGCATCGAATTATCAACAAAATCTATAATTTGCATAAATTCACTTATTTTATTAGTATATTTATAATTTACACAATAAATGAAAAATTTAATCTGAATTGTTAAAATTATTGATGAATTGAACACTTGGTCAAATGAATTAACAAAGGAAATAAAATCATCTTAAATATTTTATTACTACTCATCCTCAATTTAGGTCTAAAAAATAGGAGTTGACCCATCCCATTCAATAACTAAAATTTTGAAATATAGTGATATTTTAAAAGTGAGATAAATATTGATTTTCAAAGTATTATTTGCTTGAAATTGTATATAATAAAAATAATATATATTTTATTATTTTTAAAGAATATATTTATGATATTAGTACATTAATATGATAAAAAAATATTAAATATTTTTAATTTAAAATAAAAAATAGGTGAAGCGAAAGTCAGGTAACGTGAGATATTGTACTTCCTCTCACGAGATTAAATAAAAATTAACTTAATAAAAACTAATTTTTGAGAGGACGTGGGCCACGGTTACCGACAGCAGCCGATCTAGCGCAAAAAAACCAGCACCTTAGAGCTGTCGCCAAGTGGCGGGCCCCCTTTAGCGCCACATAATTGGCAGTTAACAATAAAACAGCAACCTTGAAATAATAAATTAACTAACTTTTCCTTTAGCGCATTCATAAGAAAATAAATCTCTTCTTTTTCTCTCTAATTTATATCTCCATTGTTGTATAGAAACTCTTTCTCTGAGTTTCTTGGAGAGATAGATATATTGTTTAAGGAGAGAAAGAGAGGAAGAAATTAATTATGAGGGAGATAATAAGCATACATATTGGACAAGCAGGGATTCAGGTTGGGAATTCTTGTTGGGAACTTTACTGTCTTGAACATGGAATACAGCCTGATGGAACGATGCCAAGGTAATTCATGCATGTGTTTTTTTTTCGTGAAATATTTGATGTTTGTGGATCATTAGCTGTTTTAATTGATCAATGGGATCGTTGTGTTTTTGAATGTTTGTTTGTGATTAACTTTTACGTATTTAGTGATTTGTGTTATGATTTTATATCAAGGAAATCATCATTGATTTTGTTGGATTTGATGGATCAGAATGGTTTCTGTGATGGGATTTTTTTTCTTGCTGTGTTATGGTGATTTATGCATTCAGAATTAGATATATTTTTGTTTTCATTTTATTCTTTCCATGATTGAATTATACAAAAGGAATTGATTAGGTATTTGATGTTTTTGTGGGGGAAAACAATGTTTGGGCTGTTAATTATGTATTTCAATTCCATTTTTGTGAGGCCTCATTTCAATGCTATGGTAGAAAGCAAACCAATTGTGGATGTTTAATCTCTAGTTTTATTTCTCAGATTTGTTTATTTATTTAAATAAAATCTGGATGATACCCCCGTCATGATCTTGAACGAGAACGACTGGATCTTGCTTGTCCTTGCTGGAAATTGTTAAATTTGATTTAATATTTCTGGAGGATGCTCTATTTTATTGTTTTCATTCCTACTACTTTTGAGCCTGATTTGGCTGTTTTATATTCTGTTGCAGTGACACCTCAATCGGAGCGGAACATGATTCTTTCAATACCTTCTTCAGCGAAACTGGTTCAGGAAAGCATGTGCCAAGAGCTATATTTGTTGATCTCGAACCCACTGTCATTGATGAAGTCAGAACTGGGACTTACAGACAACTTTTTCACCCTGAACAACTTATCTCCGGCAAGGAAGACGCTGCTAATAACTTTGCCAGGGGACATTATACAGGTAAAAGAAGCATTTGCAGTGCTCATTTAAAATGTTGATTTTGTTCTTGTTCTCGACGCTGAGTAATTTGCTGCATCGGTGCTATAATACTGCAGTGGGAAGGGAAATTGTTGATCTATGCCTGGACCGCGTGAGGAAATTGGCAGACAATTGCACTGGTTTGCAAGGGTTTTTGGTATTTAGTGCTGTTGGTGGTGGCACTGGTTCTGGTTTGGGCTCGCTGCTTTTGGAACGATTGTCTGTGGATTATGGAAAGAAGTCGAAACTTGGCTTTCACCATCTACCCTTCTCCTCAGGTATGCACTTTAAAGAATTATCGAGAAATTATAGGAGATGCAAATTATAGCATCTTTCTGTGCTAAAATGTAAACTTTCAAACAATTACAGGAAATGCATGTCTTTGGGCGTTAATGTTTATGCTAAAATCTTTACCCTATGGTTCCTTTTGTTGAAGCCTATAACAGAAAAAATATGGTTATTTCTATTATATGGTACTGTGGTGAATTCTTTCTATGCTTGACCTTTTGTTAATGGAAGATTTTTACATAATAATGCAGGTTTCTACTGCTGTCGTGGAACCTTACAACAGTGTTCTCTCCACTCACTCTCTCCTTGAACACACAGATGTTGCTGTGCTTTTGGACAATGAAGCTATTTATGACATCTGCAGGAGATCTTTAGACATTGAAAGACCAACATACACCAATTTGAACCGTTTGATTTCCCAAATTATCTCATCTCTGACAACTTCCTTAAGGTTTGATGGGGCCATTAATGTGGACATCACGGAGTTTCAAACTAATCTCGTTCCATATCCTCGCATCCATTTCATGCTTTCTTCTTATGCTCCAGTAATCTCAGCTGCTAAGGCTTACCATGAGCAGATTTCAGTTCCTGAGATCACAAGTGCTGTGTTTGAACCCTCAAGTATGATGGCCAAATGTGATCCAAGGCATGGAAAATACATGGCTTGCTGTCTCATGTATCGTGGTGATGTTGTACCAAAGGATGTTAATTCTGCCGTTTCCACCATTAAGACAAAGAGGACAGTTCAATTTGTTGACTGGTGAGTTGATATCCATTTGTTTGATTTATGAGAAATTAATTCTGATCAATTCTTGCCCTCGTATATTGTTTTCATCTTATGTAATGGAAGTTGAATTGTTTCTTTCAAAATTTATCATTTCAGACACAAACACACTGTCTTGATAGGGTGATATGCTCATTTCAGATTTTTAAGATCCTAAATGCCACTCTTGCATTATATCATTTTGAAATTTTTGCTCTTAAAGCAATGCAAAAATATTATTGAACTGTTAATATTCAAGAAAACAGCATATTGATTTTTGTTTGTAGACATCAAAAAATGGCTCTACCATACTCCTATTTTGCTGTTTGTATTAACAGTTCCGATATAATGGTCGCTGAAACATACAAGAGAACTCTTCTGCTTCTAACTTGACAAGTTAAGAACATTACCATAAGAAATATACAACAGATCAAAGATGACACAAACCTTAATTTCAAGCATTGGTGGGTTGCTGTTATTCTAGTATCTATTTGGGAAATCTGGAACTTTGATTCTGGACAAAAGGATCAGAGTTCTCTGTAGCTGAAATGAATGGCCATTGAAATTAGTCTGGAAATGTGTAGAGGATTTTGAACAAGGTCAAACATTTGCTTTGTTTATCATTTGTTTTTCTTTCTTGGAACCTGATTATTTGATTTATGGATACTTCAGGTGCCCAACTGGTTTCAAGTGCGGTATCAACTACCAACCACCAACAGTTGTACCTGGAGGTGATCTTGCTAAAGTGCAGCGTGCAGTTTGCATGATAAGCAACAACACAGCAGTAGCTGAGGTCTTCTCCAGAATTGACCACAAGTTTGATCTCATGTACTCCAAGCGAGCATTTGTCCACTGGTATGTCGGCGAAGGCATGGAGGAAGGTGAATTCTCAGAAGCTCGTGAAGATCTCGCTGCTCTTGAGAAAGACTACGAGGAAGTCGGAGCAGAAGGTGGTGATGACGAGGGCGAGGAGGAGGATTACTGAGATAATATTTTGCGAGGAAACAGAAGCTGTATGTCTATATCTTATCCTTCATGTGAGTTTGTCTAGAGGTGTACTATCATCAATATTTCCATGTCAGTGATCTGTGAATTGTCTCTCCATTCTGTAATTGTTTCTTTTCTTGTTGATTGTCTGTTCTATCTCAAAAAATGTATCGTATTCATTTTTTGAAATGAAACATATATTATCCATAAAGCCACCTTCTATTAATTTGTGCACTGAGCTCATATTCCGCTCGGAGATCTTGGTAGGCACAGGCAACTTGATCTAGCTAAAAGCACTGTTGGCGTATATCACAAAATTAAAACAAAATCACAGCATTATGGCATTACCACCCGAGAATGCCATCATATCTTAGAGGCAACTATTGGTTATGAGAATATAGTTGCTTGTAAGAACTAAGAAATGCTATAAGAAAGTCAAATCAGAGAATTTGCTAATGGTGAAGATGAAAGGGTAAATTTCACACAGATCTGGATAAAATTATGCACGTTTCTTTGATTTTGTATATGTCTCTAGTGTGTTAGAATAATATAAATCATACTCTGAAACCTTACGTAATAGCTTAAACTTTTAGATGAGATAGTTCCTTGACATGGTATCAGAGTCTTGTTGACCCGGCGGTCACGAGTTCGAATCTCACCACCCCATTCTATTTAATAAAAATCAAGCTCAAGGTAGTGTGGGTCTGTGCACATTTCAAACCCAAAGGGCTTTCACTTGATGGGATATATTAGAAAATAATATAAATCATATTCTGAAGTCGTTATAACAAATATATTTCTCAATTCATATGCTATAGCTTCACAGTTGATGGAAAGCGGGTACCTAACCTCAGCTTTAAGAAGCAGTGTCTAGGATGGTAGAAGATGAATTTCAAATTCTGGATCAACTGGATATGTGGAAAGGAGCTATATAAATTCTTATACATAACTTGTTCTGTAAACTAGGGTTCCAATTTTATTTATTTATTTAAGCGCAATAAGGATGCATCATTTGGACTTTGAAAGTTGTAGGTATACCAGATATTTCATGCTAGAAAGAGTGGTAAGAATTTTCCATATCTTAATACTAGGCTCTTTCGTGTTAAAGAATTATTTTATCTAAAATTTAAAGCTGTTAGGTGATGTCCTAGAACATGATTTATATTCTTTTCTAACACGGTGGTAGGATATTTTCCATATCTCAATACTAGGCTCCCTAGTGTTAAAGAACCATTTCATCTAAAAGCTTAAGCTGTTAGGTGATACCCTAGAACATGATTTATATTTTTTTCTAACACAGTCCCTCAAGTGAAAAGCTATTTAGACTTAAAACTTGAACATACCCTATATTATCTTGTGCTTTATTTATATCAAATAGAATTATAGAAATGATGAGATTCGAACTTCGTGACTGTTGTGATCAATAAGGTTCTGATATCATATTAAAAAACCATCTCAACTAAAAGTTTAAACTGTTAGGTGAGACTCAGAAATATGATTTATATTATTCTTTAACACCTAGGAAGCTGGACTCACCTTTAATAAGAATCTATTGCCTAATTGTCTTACTAAAATGTTTTTAAACATAGTTTGAACTTCTCCAACTAGCTCTAGAGCAGACACTTCTTCTGGAGCATAACTTAGAGAGTGGCAACTTTTTAAGTCAAAAATACCTCAGAAAGGTCAACATGTGAATACATAAAAGGCATGGATGTGATGTTTGAAAATGAATTTCCCAGAAATATACTATTTGCAGCTAATCCTGTCATGCAGCATTTTCTCATGCCTGGCTCTGTGGTTGACAGTATCCCTTTTTTTCACATAAACCCAGCTTCAAAGGGATTACCAAGTTCATAAATAGCATGGATCAAGGTGGTTCAGATTTATGTGAATATCTGGCGTGCCTGCTGGAGCGAAATAATCATAACTTTGCTGAGAAGTAAAAACTTACAGATGAAATAATCAAAGATTTCAGTATACAGTGGATGATAGCCTGAGTAACCAGGGATTACATATTGGAAGACACTGCAACACTTTTTGGATAGTTGTCGGTGCAAAGTTGTCAATTCCGATTCAGTTGGTGCTTTCGTTTTTTCAATTGGAACGGAATGTTTCTGTTTCGAAGCGTCGACGCTCCGTTTCAGGTTGTACTGTTTGTGTGTGTGTATATATATATATATATATATATATTTAAATATATTAATTCAAAAAAAATATTTTAGTTCAAATCCAAAAATAAAATTATTTAGAATTGTGTAATTTAATCTAAAATAAAACACAATAAAATGATTTTTCTGAACAAAATTATGAACATGTATAATATTACGAGAATACCATCATTAATCTCACAAGGTTATTACATTTTCTGATTGTTCTTGAATTTTAACATAATATATATAATTATTTTAAGAGACTCCTCGTAAAATTTCATCTCAATTTAATATTCGGATTAAGAGATATGATTGATATTATAAATATTATTCATTATTTAAAAAAAACACTATTTGGCCAAAACAGAATAGGAGGAATGAAACCGGAATGTTTCGGCTGAAATTTGGGCGAAATTTTCAGAACAAGTCAAAATTTTAAACAAAATAAAAAATACACAATTTTATCTCGTTTTTTTAACTGCTACAATACTAACAACACTGGTTAAGAGGTTGAAACATGCTTTTCAATGAACACAAACGTTGATGACATCTATATCTTCTTCAACGAGAAAGAGAGGTTACCATGGGGTAGCAGAAGGTATATTTTAATCGCCATTATTGCTTCGACTTGGTATTCATCGACGACTTTTTGACCTTCAGAAAAAAACAGTAGAGCCACTTCTCCATGTAAATTTGCTGTTGACATTTTAGAAAACAGCATAACCAGTATTTTACAAAAACAAGATTCCGACCTCATCTCTAGCTGTTAATTATTTTATCATCGTAACTTCACAAGGAAGTGTAAAGTGAAACCTGCAGAAACTAGGGGAAGAAAGGAAAGGAAAGACAAATTTTTGCTGGGTGATTATTATAGTGGTGGAAGATCCCAAAAAGCTTCAATTGGATCATAGATAGCTTCCATGTACTCTTGCACCCCATTCATCGCATACAGAGATGCTGATATCTGTCTCTCCACCTTCATCTTATCAAATTCTGAGAATTCCAACTCACTTGTCTCGGGCGATACCACACTGTTTGGAAAATCCAGCACTTCCTGGGAAAATGTAAACCGATCGAACACAGGTCCAAAACCCCATGAAAGATCAGTCTGAGAAGAACCCCACTTGATCAATTCCTGATCAATGGAAGTGCTGCTTAAATCTGGTTTATATGCATCATCAAACAAGTTATCAGCTCCATGAACCGAGCTGGAATTGGAGTAATTATCACTACTCCTGCCACAACTACTAATGAAACTACTAGTGCTTGTGGTAATGATGGTACTAGTTGGTGGGGTAGAGACATCAGAACTTTCTTCTTCCTCACTCTGCTGCTGTTTCTCTCTCTTTTTCTGGTTGAGGAGGTTTCGAATCCGGGAAGCTAGAGGAGAATCCAAGGATACATGAGTGATGAAGTTGGTTCGAGTATTTGATCCACGAAGCAGGCAAGCAGCTTCATCGTAAGCTCGAGCAGCTTCTTCAGCAGTCTCAAAATGTTCCGAGCCACAACCTTATCTTCTGTGTCGTGTATTTGATCTCAGCAACCCATCTCCCCGAAGGTCTTTGCCTAACACCAACAAATTTGTTGCTGTTTCTAGGCCTTCTTGTCCCCTTTAATTTGCTCGTTCTGCTAACTGGCATGCTTTCTTTTCGATGCATCGTTTTGTTGCTGGAAATGAATTTCCATTGGAGAGTTGTACGAGAAAGAAGACTGAACTAAGGTTTTGGACTAGAAATCAGTGTTGGTTTGAGCTAAAGAAGAGATAAAACAGTGAAGAGTTGACCTGCTGGTTTGACAGACGTGGAGAGCCTTGTCTTCACTTCCCTGTTTTGTTTTCCATGGAGATATATTTATACGATTTTGAGCTTGAAAGGATGCCATGAATTGTTTACGAGCAAGTTGGTGCCTTTGTCAAGGTCCATAGAGTTGTTTTTAATATATTATGCCTTCATGGCCTGGTCAAAGTAAAAGGAGGGGGTGATGTAGTCTAGAATCGTGCCACTTGGCAGCTCCAAAATGATCGTCTAGACGAGCCCGAAAACTAATGCATAAACCATGGCCCGAGAGAAAGGACTAAAAGGGAGGTTTGAAATGTGTTTGGAAAATATTTTTGAAAAAAGATAATTTTTTTTTATTTTAAATTAATATTTTTTTGATATTTTTAGATTATTTGATTTGATGTACTAGATGTAAAAAATAATTTTTAAAAACAATAAAAAAATATCATTTTTATATATTTTTAAATAAAAACACTTTAAAAAATAACGTCAATCATACTCCCAAACAGTTACTAATCAGACAAGGAAGATGCTTATCATGCACGCTGCTTTTGTTCTAAACCTACTCTCCCTCGCATAAGCAGACAAAAACATAATGCTTTTAACATTATAAAATCTCATTAGATTCTCAGTTGTCTTGTTATCAGTAGCATATTCTATTCATTGCAGGTTAAGAGCATATAATTTAGTAAAGATTCTTATCTAAGGGTGATGTATACATTGATCATGTTCTCCCAGGAAATTGAAAACCACAATTAAATAATGATGATCATCATGGTGTGTGTAATCATCACATCATCATCATCACCTCTATTTTCCGCGTGTTTGCAACCGAAATTATATTTTTTTCAACGTAAAAATATATATCAAGAGTGCGAGATATTAAGATTGTGAGGTTTTTTTTCTATACACTAAATTTGAGCAAAATAATCAATTTGTGCATAATTTCTACGAAACACAACTTTCTGATAAAATATATGAGTTTTAAATCGATATAAATTTATTTGTTTAACAGGTTTCAACAAAATAACCAGCATGAAATTATCATCGTCATTTAAAAAGCAATAAATAACAGTGTTGGTGCATAGGCGTGCATGCAAAGATGAGCATTTCTATGCTAAAATTTCTACTGATCAGAGCTTTGGATAATTTGACATCTTCACTGTCGGGAAGTTGATCAGGCTGCATTTACTTGGCAAGATCCTGTGAATGATGCCAAGAACTCATCAGCTCATCCTTCTCAACCACTCCCACCTTCACCTTATTATCCATCGATGACCAGAAAAATCATGAAACCGTAAAAAGAATTTTAATATTAATATTACACAACTTTCCTGTGAAAATTTTCTTCCTGAGGGCGAGTCACTAAAGTCAGGTAGCCACATGGTTTTCTTTGTCTATGCGTAATCGTCAATGCAGACTAAAACAGCCATGAAAGACTAGTATTTTTGCTATACAGAGAGGCCCGTAACCTCAGCTAATTTGGTATGATGTATTAAAGAATTGTTTTCATCAAAAACATTTAAGTTAATAGATGAGATTTCTAAAATATGTTTTATATTATTATTTTTTGACATATCCTCTCAAATGATAGCTGTTTGGATTTGAAACTTGTATAAAGCTCACACTACCTTGTGCTTGATTTTTATCAAATAGAATGAGGTGGTAAGATTTGAACTCGTGACCGTTGGGTCGACAAGTTTCTAATACCATATTAAAAAACTATCTCATCTAAAAGCTTGAGCTGATAGATGAGACTTTAGAATATGATTTATATTATTTTCTAATATATTAACTCAAGTGAAAACTTCGTTTGGGCTTGAAATTTGTATAAATCCCACATTACCTTGAGCTTGATTTTTATTAAATAGAATGGAAGTGATGAGATTCGAAACTCGTAACCACTAGACCAATAAATCATCTTATTTAAAAATTCTAAACTAATAAGCGAAGTTTCATAATATAAAGTTTATATTATTTGTTAATAGGTTTTTGAGTGCAATCATTCAGCTACGAACCTTGGCAGATATGCCATGTTGCTTATTATATACTTTTGGCATGGAAAATCTGTGTAGATATACTTGAAAACAACTCATGCTACAATTGCAGCAAATAAAATAAAATAAAATAAACCATCAAGTCATAAACCAAACATTTTCTATAGGCTGTTGAATAAAAAAAATATAATAAAATAAAAATAGGTCACGACAATATTGTCGCCCTCAATGCTTTTCATTTTCATACATAAACAATTGTAGGGGCTGTCTGAACTGATGAAAAATGCCTCTTTGATCATTTGGCTTTTCCAATCTTAGGGAGACCATCGCTATATATAATTCTTGATATCGACCTCCAAATGAGATTATTATTCCCCAGATAAGATATATATTAGGTTTATAAATCAACAGAAAACAGTAACATCATGTCGAATAAGCATGTAAGCTCAAAAATTAATATTATATAGGATTTATATTATTTTTTAATAAAATTTTTTCCAAATAAAAAATTCTTGGGCTTGAAACTTGAATAAATTTATATTGTTTTATGCTCTTAGTTTTATCAAATCAAATAAAATAAAAATATTGAGATTTAAACTAGTAACTGTTTGATTAATAAAATTCTGATAACATATAGTATTACACAAGATAAAGAGTTTCGATAAGAAGATTTATATGATTAAGTTGTTTTTTGCTTTCTACGTAATAATATATCTAATTTTCGATCCTAAGAACTTTTACTCAAAATGAATACATTAAGAAACTAATTTTTCTCTTATAGTCTTTTCCATATATATATATATATATATCTTGTAGGTTGATTGTTCGTGATATTATTGTATTCATGTAAATACATATTTATTAATAATAAAAACTTAAATTATATTTAATATTAATATACTATTAGATTGATAAGTTTAATGTTTGATTTATGAATCTAGATTTAAGATAAAGTTCATAAAAAAAAAATTCTTTGCAAAAAAAACAATCAATGATTATTATGTCAAAGAACAAATATAATTTAACATGATGAACATACTCCATGTTTTAATGTTAAATCAAAATATTATTAATAAAAAATATTAATTATACTAAGAAACCGATCACTGAAAAATTATGTAAACACAAATTAGAGCTAGCACTCTTGGCATAAAAAATCAGATCTTCTAAATAATGATTTAAGAGATTTTTCAATGGGATGATTTGTATGAATTAGTATTAGAAATCGGATAATTGAATCGCTTGTTGTTTGTGACAACTTAAGCTCCATACATTTTCATTAGAAGTGCCAAAATTAAGCTCCATAAGCATTCATTTACAATTAATTTATTTTTATTATTAGTTGACATTGAAGCTGCAAATTGAAGCTTTTTTGGGGGGGAGGGAATAGCAAACATATGTTAATCAGACAGAATCTTTTCCTAATAATGAGTGGAGTGAACGTAGGGGTGATATCGTTTAATATTAATTGCATGTGGGACATAAATTTAAAAATAAATAAATAAGAGGTATGGGACAAAACTTTAAAATAAATAAATAAGAGGTATGGGACACGACTGTTAATAGGGACATA
Source organism: Salix viminalis (assembly GCA_029228465.1). NCBI lineage: Eukaryota > Viridiplantae > Streptophyta > Magnoliopsida > Malpighiales > Salicaceae > Salix > Salix viminalis. Next base: position 8,432,188 of record CM055444.1, on the reverse strand, counting down.
CCTTTTGGACTAAATCGAGTTTTCCCCCTCTAACAAATTGACTGTTTATTATTGCCTTTGAAAGTGTAATTGTTATTGTTTTTTTTAAATATTTTTTGTTTAAAAATTATTTTTTACATCAACACATGAAAATAATCTAAATATACCAAATCTTTTGTAATTTAAAGTAAAAGAATAAATATAAAAAAAATTTCAAATATTTTTTATAGTTATTTTGAAACGCAGTGCCAAACGGGTACTAAGTGTTTGACAATACATTTCAAAACAGTTTTCTAAAAAATTAAAAAAATATTATTTTAAATTATTTTTTTCAGTGTTTTGAGATCATTTTAATGTGTTGATCAAGGTTGTGAAACTCACTTTTTTGACATGACACTAAATTATCATTTGAACTCATATTGTAAAATCGGATCGTAATATCATAAAATCATAAGTAAAATATTTCCGTACAAAATAGTAAAATCGCTGTTAAAATTGTTTTGGTAGAAAAAAATGCATAAGTAAAATATTTCAGAATACAATACAACACATTTATGACCATAAAACCTCATTAGTTAAGGTTCATTCATGATTTAAAATAACTTAAAAATAAAATACAAAACAAAATCAATAACTTGCCTTTTGCCCTTGGTTCTCATTCATTTTCAAATTACACATCACAAATAATTAAGAATACAATCATCATTAGATGATAGATCATCTAAACCTTTGTCAAAATCAATAACTTGTTTTTTGTCTTGGTTCTCATTCATTTTCAAATTACACATCACAAATAATTAAGAATCCAATCACCATCAGATGATAGATCATCTAAACCTTCGTCAAAATCAATAACTTGCGTTTTGTCTTGGTTCTCATTCATTTTCAAATTACACAACACAAATAATTAAGAATTAATTAAGTGTTAAGTTTCTAATAGAATGATAGAAATGTAAAAATAATTTTATTTTGTAACCGATCATCACGACAAACTTGAATCATATAGAAGATGAATATAGCTGAGCAACAGTGAATTTCTTGAATGTAGAATACAAACTAAGGTATCTGCATTAAGGTAAAATTAAATATCCGTACAAACGTATTTTTCCAAGCACAATTAAGAATTTTTTTTGATCCCAAGAACAAAGAGCAGTTAACAACTAGACCAAACCTTGAGGTTGTCAATATAACACTATGAGAAGCCGAAAACGTTTAACCTCCTCTGGATCTAACAGGGATTAGAATTGAAGATCATATCATACAATTGGGTTCCATTCATAGTTGTTGGTTTTATATGGTGCAAACCAGCCAAATTCTAAGAACACAGAAAACTTAGCTTCTTCCATCTTTTTTGAAGCTGGGAATGTTTAGAGTGAAATTAGCACTCTAGCAATAGCAAATGATATCCTTGATCTATATTGAACCTACATTTTACACCCAAATCATAGACATGTAAGTTTATAATGTTAGAGAATAATATAAATTATATTATGAGACCTCACCTAATATTTTAAGTTCTTAAGTGAGACGGTTTCTTGACATAGTATCAGAGCCTTGTTTATTCAGCGGTCACGAGTTCGAATCTCACCTATCTCATTCTATTTGATGAAAAACCAAAAGTACAAGGTAATGTCGGTTTGTGCAAGTTTCAAGCCCAAAAGAGATTTAACTTGAAGGGGTATGTTAGAGAATAATATAAATCATATTATGAGACCTCACCTAACAGCTTAAATTTTTAACCGAGATATACATATTATATTATCTTTATGCCGCTTTCTATACAAGCATATAATGGGAGTCACAGTATAAAAATTCTATGCCGAAATTTATTTTTCCTATTTTCCATTTCACCCACAAATATGAGAACCACTCTAAAGAATGGAAACTCAGCACACAAGAATCGCTTGCTGAACATAGGCAACAGCTTCCCCGTAAAACAATGGCATTACTCGCCGATGCAGCAGGAACTTGGACAGGACACAAAGCTGCTTCCCAGATAGAACCGTGACGTGGCCACCGCTGCAGAAGGCCACAGGATGATAGATCCAGGTTGGATGAAATAATAATGAATCCCAATAACTCCAGATGAACTAAGAAGAGATAATAGATTGCAAAGCAAGATGCTGCTTCGGTTCCAAAGATGACAAAAAGTTGAAGATATGGTAGCAGATGGTAAAGTTTGCTGAATTTGTCTCAGCAGATTAACCATTCACATGCATGACAGATCAAAGTTGTCAATTCTGTTTTGATTGATATTTTCGTTTTTTCGATTGGAATAAAATGTTTCGGTTTAGGAGCGTTTCAGCGTGCCGTTTCGAGGGTTATATTTTTTATATATACATATGTAATTAAATATATTAATTCAAAAAAAAAATTAGTTCAACTCCAAAAATAACATTATTTAGAGTTATGCAATTTAATCTAGAAAAAGACACAATTAAAATGATTTTTCTAAACAAAATTATGAACATGTATAATATTACAAGAATGTCATCACCATTCTCGCAAGGTCATTATATGCTCTGATTGCTCTGAAATTTTAACATAATATATATAAATATGTTAAGATACTCCTCATAAAATTTCATCTCAATCTAACAGTTGGATTAATAGATATGATTAATATTGTAAAATTATTCATAATTTTAAAAAAACTATTTGACCGAAACGGCACAAGTAAAATGATTCCAGCACGTTTTGGCTGAAAAATCGAGAATGGACTAAAATTTAACACGAGATAAAAATGACGTTGTTTTATCTTTTTTTTAACTGGTACGAAACATTTCGGCCGTTTCTACCGAACAAAATAGGATTGACATCCCTGTGACAGATTGCTCTGTTGCCAACTCTTTGCCTGCACATATGACCTACAGCAACAATGTTGCAATGTCTAAGAAAACCAATACAGGAATTAAACAACAGCAATATTCAATTTCCAAATGCAAGAGATAGAGGCAAGTAGAGCACAGAAAGGCTATACCTCAGCAAAAAAAAAAAAAAACTATTTGAACAGGAATTAACAAATGGCATTTTGTTTTGAATATATTTGTGCACTAAAATATAAGTAATCCAAGTCCCACAATTTACCTTTCTACCATTGAGCAAATCTTCTCATGCACAACCTTAGCTTCAATTAAATCACTAGCTGCTTAACCACGCTGGAAATATCTGCAAAAAAGAGCACATGTGAGACCACAGGAGAGATTTCATAGAGGTGCACCAAGAAATGAAAACAGTCCAGCCAATGAAATAATCAAAACACTTCGAAAGGCAATTAATATGAATAAACAAAATAAAAAGGATATATGTATATGAGCATTAATCATTCCACATAAATAAATAAAAAACAAATTTGCTTCTAAGAATAAAAATCCAATTGCAACTCAAATCTAAACACTTCATAGCCTTTAGAATGTTGTACATGTGGAAGTGCCTATTTGAGAGTATGATTGAAGTTATTTTTGAAAATATTTTTTTTTAAAATGTATTAAAATAATTTTTTTTTTAAATTTTTGACATCAATACATTAAAATAATATAAAACACTAAAAAAATAATTTAAAGTAAAAAAATAAATAAATAAAATTTTCAATTTTTTTTAAACATGTTTTTCAAACGTATTCCCAAACACGATCTAGCAATCCAAGATTACATGCAGGACACCAGAATGGTCCATGCAATTGTTCACTTGCTTTTTTAAAAGTAGCACACAAATCAAACCAATCACTCAAGAATATCAGTTCAGGGAGGACAAACTGTAAGCAGAAAGCATTTTAAATAACCTAAGCTCATGGAGGCGAAAGGATCAAAGAAACATATTCATATTTTTCATTTATCATCTTATTTATATTGATATGGAAGTTAATCAAAGAAACATAATCATATTATGTTCTTAAGTCCTATTTTATAGAAGCAATGTCCTCTTTCCAATTTAAATAAATAACAATATGATGTTATCACTTCTGTAATTTTTGAAAGTCGCAAGGTAAGAAACATGATATGGGTGTGGTCAAATTGATTTTCAACGAAGGACTTGTTTTCATAATTATAAACTTTTCAGGACCAAAATGTAATTGTACATTTGAGTATAAGGAGTTTGTACTTCTTAGGACACACCTGACGAACATCTGGGTTTCATCCAGTGTTGTCAAACTCGCGAGTCAACTCGCAAACTCGTACGAGTTTGCGAGTTGGCTCAGCAAAACTGGTTGAACCGGAAAGAAAAATCAAAACCGGTCAAACTTGGTCAAACTCGGTCAAAATTGGGTTGATTCGTAAAATCGGATCGGATCGGTCCGATTTTACGAGTTCATGATATTTTACTGTTCGTAACACGGGGCTTAAGGGCTTTCTTCAATTTCAATTTTTCATTCTCAAATCTCAATTCACTGCTCTTCTCTGCTCTTCGAAGCTCTCACCCAGTCACCCCCAAATCATCAACTCAGCCTCTCACCCCCAAAATCGTCTCTTCTCTTCTCACTTCTCAGCACAAAATCCCCCAAATCATCAGTTCTCAGCCTTTCAAGTCTCACCCCCAAAATCTTCTCTTCTCTTCTCAGCACAAAATCCCCCAAATCATCAGTCTTCCCCATATCATCCTTCTCGTCAGTCTTCCCCAGATCGTCCTCTCCATAGTTGTGTGAGTAGGGTGGTGATGGTGGTGCAAATTCATTCTCTCTGTAGTGTAGGGGTGGCGGTGTTTGGTCGGAGGGTGGTGGTGGTGGTGGGTAATGTTCTTTTCTCTCTTCTTCATCATCATTTCTTCGGTGGTTATGAGTTTGGGTGTCGTGGCCGTGAGGGTATTCCATGGTTGTTTCTGGTGATACTGATCAATGTGGGGAAGGGGATGGTTGAGGAGAGAAGTTGGGTTTGATTAACAATGATCGGTGATATGTAATAGTGTTGTATTGTTTTTCCCCGTAGAAAATATCAATAGATATCATAATAGTGTTTTTTTTTAATTAATTAAGTAATAAAAAATTAAGTAGCAATAGTTAATGGATAAAAAATTGATATATTGAGAACAAAGACTTTTCTTTCTAAAAGAAGAGAGCTAATGCAGTTCAATTTTAACCAATTAAATATGAAAAAAAAATTAAATAAAAACTTTGAATTTAAGGAGTTTAGGGTTCAATAATGTTGGAGCTCAATCTCGTTCTAGCAATATCGGTGTTAGCACCGGTAGTATTAGTAATCTTTTTCATTTTGATGCTATTAATGCAATTCCTGGACATAGCGAGGGGGATGAAACTGAAGCTGGTTTTAGTTTACATTGTACGCCAGCTGAAGATTTGTTTTAAATTTGTTAGTTTTTAACTTATGAAATTTTAGTGACATAATTGTTTTGTAATGTGTTTTAAAGTTATTTTAAATAATGTATGAACCTAAACTAATTAAGTTTTATGTCCATAATTATGCTATTTTGTATTCAGAAAAATTTTACATATGATTTTACGATTTTTCTTCTCACACGATTTTAATTGTGATTTTACGATTTTTATACGGACAAATTCGGGTACGATCTTACAATTTTATGATCCGATTTTTCGAAGCCCCTTCCGTTTCGTGTCAAAATTGCGATTTTGACAACCTTGGTTTCATCATTGCAGGCTTCTAGTAGGAAAGGGGCCACGGCTAACAAACCACTTTTTATACTTGTCAGACAGCTGCCACAGTTGTGCATGTCAAGTGCTCTAGCATTAACCTTTTTGAAGGACTTAAGAAAGAAGGTTAATGCAAGCAAAAGGATAAAACCGTAAGGATACCCAAGGTGCCAGGATGATTGTTGACTTGCCCTACTGTTTTTTTTTATACGAAAAAACCCCACCCCGAAAGAGGATTTTATGTACCCTGAGTAAAACTTTGGCTGTCTCAAACTCTTATAAGGGATGTATGTCCTGATTCGAACTTGAAATTTGAGACTTGCTGTATGCAGATCACAAACTCTTTGTCATCAAATCAAGTTCTTTTAAGACGTTGAGTTTCCAAACCATCACTGAGAAAGAGAAAAAAAATCTAACAGAGACAAAAAATACTTCAGATCAAAATAAGACAAGCACATGCATGAAGATATTCAAGCAGCGGGGAAGCTACCAGAGCAGAGGCCCTAATGAAAAAAAGATAAATAAGTAGCAAAGGCTAACTTTAAAGGAGAGCATGAGAAATTTAGAAAATTGAAGGATCAAAACATAAGAGAATAACATTTGTAAAATTTTGAAGAATAAATATATGTATAGCTGTTCTGTAAGGTGAAAGCTCATCAAAGAAAGGCAAGAAAGAGACTTCGAAGGTTTTGAAGAATGTGTCCAAGCAATCCCCAACCTATGTTGGTATAAACTCAAATCCACAAAAGTTAAGTAAAGTAACCACCGACAATCATCGACTACAACCACCAACCATGCCACCACCAACCACTGCATGACCACCGCCAGCTGCTTTTATACTTAAAAAGTCTATTTTATCAAGTTTTTATTTCGTATATAAATAAGAAGCTTAAAATTAGTAGTGGGAGATAATAGAGAGAAACACCATAGAGACAGAGAGAGTTTTGACAGAATTGCTCAAGCTCTGTATCATTTTGTTGTTAAAATAAAACAGTGTGTTTTATCCCTTTTAAATGTTTTGAAGCCACCACCGGTGGCCTCTCCCACCAACACAACAAGGAAAGAAATAAAAGCAAACAATAATCATGTTATTTAAATATTTAAGAAAACAATAATCCAATCAGTGATAAACCAAAGATCCATGCACAAATATTTCAACATTATACTTGATCAAAAAGTTCATTTTCTAGCTCATCTTCTTCCTCAAGCTTCTTCCGCATCAAAGTCCTCTGTTCTGACCCTCTCCGCTCTTTCTTGTTTTCTAACTGAGCTGGCTGTGATGACCAGCTTTATCTCCTCCACACTCAGTGATCCAGAAACCTGAGAGAGAAATCCTAAATTAGCATAATTTGAACTTGCAAAATGAAGAAGCCTAATACAACACAAATAAAAAACATTTTCATTTTTCATTCAACAGTTATTGTCCATCATATCATAAATGAATTATAATACCACATATCTTCCTGAATGGAATGACAATTCCTTAGACAAAAGAAATTATTTGGCACTTTCTCCTGCTCATTAATTTCCATATATCTGAAAAGGCAAGAAATCAAAACATACAACCATTGACATGCAGGAAAAATGAGTACTGGGATCAGAAAAAAAAATACTTGTAAGGGAAATCATCTATCTAAGTGGATGGAAGGAGAACATGTATAACCAAAAAGTCAACTGTGTCTAAGGCAATTCGAACCATAATTATTACTTTGCCACCCATTAAAATAATTCAAAATCAAACCAAAAGCTCTCTTTGGCAGTAAGATCCCACATCTTAGCAGATTGTCTGCTGGGAGACTGAAGCCTACACTACTAAAAATAGTGAAGCCAGATTCCATTCCCTTTGAAATGAAAAAGTGTATTTAACATTAGCCCCTGATAATAAAATGGAACCCTGTGTAAAGCCTCCACCAAAGCTGGAACTGCATAATCCGACAACTGTAAAAGTTTTATATAAGACCCATTATGCCCTTGACTTTGACCCTTCTGTACAGCTAATTTAGCTGAACCTAGCAGCTCCGGCATTGCTATGAACAAGATAAGAAATATCATGATTTTTGAAAAAAAAACCATAATAGATGCAATCTATATATTATGAACTGCTACAAACATGCCTTCCTCACTTCTTCATGGAGGTAAAATTTAAGAAGAGGAGCCAATGTAGTTGCAACCTGCATTACTCATGCATGGTTAGCTATTAACAAAATGACAGAAACATAGAAAGAGGTACCGCCAAAATTCTGGAACAATATTAACCTGATAAATCCATGGGAAAAATCCTTCCTTCAACTCATCAGCATTGCAGCAAAGCATGTTACAAGCTGTAGCCTTTTCCTCCAGGACACTAGTCCTAATCAAGTTTGCCAGTTTCGTTCTGTTTTGGCTGATTTCGTACCAGTTAAAAAAACGAGACAAAACGATGTTGTTTTTACCTCGGTTTAAATTCCGACCTGTTCTGGATTTTTCGGTCAAATACCGGCCGAAACATTCCGGTTTCGTTCCACCCGTTCCATTTCGGCCAAATAGTATTTTTTTTTAAATAATGACTAATTTTACAATATCAATCATATCTCTTAATCCGACCATTAGATTGCGATGAAATTTTACGAGGAGTCTCTTGACATATTTATATATATTATGTTAAAATTTCAGAGCAAGCAGAGAATGCAATGACCTTGTGAGATTGATGATGACATTCTCATAATATTATACATGTTCATAATTTTGTTCAGAAAAATCATTTTATTGTGTCTTTTTTAGATTAAATTGCACAATTCTAAATATTTTTTTTTGGATTTGAACTATTTTTTTTTAATTAATATATTTAATTATATATATACAAAAACAGTACAACCCCGAAACGGTGCGTCGAAACGCTCGAAATCGAAACATTCTGTTCCAATTGAAAAACAAAGCACCAACTGAAACAGTATTAACAACCTTGGTCCTGATCCCTGTTCTTTTATCCCCAAGAGTGATTGTTTCAATGCTGCAATAGGAAAAACAACCTCTATAAGAAACTTCAATCCCATTGCTGCTTATGAATAAAAGAAAGTTTAAATTCTTACTCCTTTTTCTCCCTTTGAGTACTAGAAAGCAGTATAGACCATCACAAAACCACAACCTATATCAAGAAATATACATAAGAACTTCTATCATTGAGAGTGGTAGCATAGCTAGTGAAGAATAATTGAGAAAAAACATGGAGTTATAAGGAGGTTTGAGAAGGGAAAATAATAGCAAAGTAGACAACGCAACAGCAATAAATATTATCATTTTTTACTCTAAAACAACTATGATAAATATTTTAATTACAGTAGAGGACCTCGAGGTGGGGAAAAGAGATGGAGTTACCAAGAACATATCCATTACTGGGAAATATATCAAGTCTGGTTGTCTGATGATGCAAGTATATTGTTGAAAGTAATGGAGCCTGTTCTTTTCAAGCACTAGGAACAAAAATATGAGAACCAATAAAAATATTATGATCCATTTGATGCACTTCCATAAGGAATGAAAGGTGAAGTTTAATTAGAAATGACAGCATTTTAAGTGTTCATTTAGCCCTTTGACATTAGATGACGAGAAAATTGTGAAAGTTCAGGTGTTAAGTTGATGAGGGAAATAGTCATATATACCTGAAGGAGTATGAGAAGTTTGCTAACAATCCCATCCAGGTATGGTGTCAGGATATCTGGTGTGCAATTCTCACCATTATAAAAAATTAAGCACTGCTCTGAAGAAGCATGGGCCTGCAAAAAAAAAAAAAAGAGCCATGCACATGCTATCAGACAATGATAAATGTCCCTTGTTACATAAACATAATGATCATCAGGTGTTACAAAACAGAGCTCAAAATGCAGATAAAAATGAGAAAAATAAAAAAGGAAGAGAGAGTAAAACGAGAGAAAGAAGAGAGAAATTTTTCATTGAAGAAAATCTAATAGAAATTAAAATCATCATGTAAAAACTTTCATCACACTGAAATTATAAATATTAAAATTGAATGAGATAACATGATATGATATGTTGATTTGAGACTTTATTTCTAAAAAACCTTATAATCTAATAGAAATTATAAATATATATAAATGATTTTCGTGTTTAGATTTATTTTAAGTATTATTTAGAAATGTTTTTAGAAGGTTAAAACACCCATCATGAGTTTCAATATTTTTAACCGATTAGTAGGACGTCCTCTATGCATGAATTTTTTGGAAACCAATTAGCAGGCTTGGGCCTAGGTGCTCTAGACAGTGTTGGGCTCACCTCCACGCCCATGTTCCTCTTTTATACTGTTCCTAAAGATTAAGAAACAAGGTTTGGTGGGAGTAGTTTTTGTTCGAGCTATTAACTAATAAGCTAAATAAAATAGTGAAAATACTGTAGTAAAAATATTGTAATAATAGTAACAAATTATTGTAGGTTGTAATAGTAAAATTAATATTTTACCCCTCAGTACACCTCAATTATAACATTGGATTCAAGGGTCTTTTTTATTTTTTATATTTTTATGCACAGTAAAATAATCTTAATACCCTCAAATAAGACAGAACCAAGAGTTCCCGCCGGGGATATTACTAGAATATCACATTGTTAGTGCACAGTAAAATAACCATAATACTCTCAAATAAAACAAAAACCAAGATTTATCAGGGGTTGTTACTGGAATTTCATATTTTTTTGAAAATGTATAAATACATATATGCCCTTAGTGAAGACGAAATTAAAGCGTTGGTGTAGGGGTGTTTAGGTAATTCTACATGTTTTAAAATATTTTTTCCTATGGACACTATTAGCACGTCTGACAGACGCGTTGAAGGTTTTCTGCCTCACACTCCTTTCAAGCGGCACATGTAATATCGTGCGGTGGTGAAAAATGTCCATTTGGTGTCTCACTATATGCGCCACCATGTCCTCCTCCTTATGATGGTGTGCGTGGCGTTCCACGGTGGCCGAAGACGTGACAGTGGCTGATTGATCTTTTTTTCTTCTTTTCTCTCTCCTGCAACTAAATTACATTGAAGACCCCTTTGTTTATGGTGTTTTAATTGCAGTCCTTGATTTTTTGATTATTTTGTATTGTCTTTATTTCTGTTATATAAGTTTTGATTTGTTTCAACTATATCCATCAATTAAAATTGATTATATATTTAGGTTTTATTTTGGTCCTTAGTTTTTTAATTTTAGGGATAAGTTTTAAATCCCTTTAATATTTGTGGTATTGAAGTTTGGATTTTTTTTTCAATTTTGTCCTTTGATTGAAATTAATCATATATTTTGTTTTCATTTCGGTCCTTATACTTTGAATTTTTTTTATTTTAATTTAATTCTTTTTTATTTTTTTTTATATATTTCTGAAATAGTTTCTATTTTTGTCCATGTTTATATGTATATGCTCTTAGTTTATGTATTTAATTTTTATTATTTTCTATTTTATTGATGATGCGAACCTCATGATCACGTGGTCACACAACCCACAACCAAGAATGAGATCTGATCCTGGAAAGCCGAAATAGGTTTGATAGGAGTGTGAACATGTAATGGGTCCCTGTTGGTGTTTCTGAGGGTAATCCACATCAGTTGAGGCTTTATGTTCTTTTTGAATTTAGTCCTTTAAATTTTAATATGTGTTTGTGATTATTTAAAAATTGTTATTTCTTATTTTTTTTCCCTTTGTTTTTTTATTTACTCTTCAAGTCAAATGATTTTTTTAAGCTAATAATATTTTTTTAATTACTACTTCATGTCATCATCTTATATTAACAAATTCAAAATATCATTTTTTTTGCCAAGAGATTAAATTGATACAATCAATTTTATAAAAAACTCAAATTAATATAATTATTATGAGTTACCTTTTGAAATCATTTATAACTTTATTAGGGCACATTACCTTTATTTATTTAATGAAAAGATTAGAAGAAGTTTCATTAGTTGTGGAAATAATGAACTAAAAAGAGATTTTAAGTTTGATTTTAAGGTTTTTAGTGGAAATATACACTAGGGTGTTGTATAATAAAATAAATGATTTTTTTTGGTGGGATGAAAGTTTTAGCACCTTTTTATAGGGTTTCAATATAATAAAAATAAGAACATTTTTGTTTTAAATGATATTTTAATTTTCTATTCGTTGTATATTAACTAGTATCACTATTAGCATCTCAATCATTATCATTTTCATGAATAACAATATGATATTGTTCTAAAAATTATTGTTATTGGTGGTGGTTAAAAACTTATTTGTGCCATGTATTCTTAATTTTATAATAGTTTGCCTTTTCTATTTTTAATTTATATTCATCTATACCCTTAACTTTAAAAATCATCTTTGTTTATTCTTTCTTTAATTGAAAGTTTGGGTTGCTCTTAATTTCTTAGGGTATACCCCACCATGCAATAATGTGCATTCAATGAAAATCAAATCAAATAACTTGGAGACACATGTCATAATATAATGGGATGTAATATAATGATTTTAAAAAAAAATTGAATATTAAGTCAAATAAAGATTAAAAATTATTTAGGGAGTGCAGTCTGTCGCGACGGTGATTTTTCGCGCTTCGCGCCCCGCCATCCCCGGGATTTGGGGAGACAACGGCGCGCGATGAAAATGAGGGGTGTGTTTTATAGTCGTAAAATTACAACTATAATTATTAGGAGTCTCCACCTAGTATTAAGGTTACTAGGAACCTAGTAGTCTGCAAGAGTATTGGGTAAGGGGACTTGTTGTGCAAGGGGAAGACGCATCACCCCCAGTGCACCCTACTTTAAGGCAAGCTGCATTGTTGTTTGATTGTTTTTTTTCTAAGTTTGATTTTTTTTGTCTTTTCTAAAGTTCGACGTAGATCTCTCTTCATGAGAGAATCTCTACATCGTTAGGAGTTTGAAAGACTAACCAAAAGAATTTTACACTGCATATAAAAAAATATTTTTTTGTTTGCGGGTGTACTTTAAAATGTAATTTTACACCGCAATAAAAAAAATCTTTTTTGGTATCTCCAAGTGTACTTTACAATGTAATTTTACATCGAGATAGCTAAAACAAATTTTTTTATATTTTTTTTGATATTTTAGCCAAATTCCAAAAGAATAATCATAAACTGGTTATGATATCCAATTTTTGTTTTAAAATATGAGAAAGATACAACATATTTTTTACGAAAAATAAACATGGAAAAATCTTGGAATTCGGCCATATGCACGAAAACAAATACATTTTTTTAATAATATTTTTTTCAAATAATAAAAAATAAAAATTTCAAGCTTGGCCTAGCCCATCCAAATGGGCCGGCCCAGCAAAGGTGGGCCAAATGCCCAACTCAGTTGGACTTGGGCTGGGCCGAGAGCAGCCCAGCCGAAAACACGCCCAGCCCAGCCCCAAACACGCTGCATGAATTAATTCATGTAGCGTGAACATAAAGTGGTGGTCGGCCCGAGGCTCATCTATCACTGCCGTTGAGTAGAGGATGTCGAGGTGGTTCTCCCTATCATGATGGCGTCCAAAACGGAGGCCCGTGGTGGCCAGAGTAGGCGTTGGAAGGGCTGGTCTGTTGCTGTTGGAGAAGAAGGCTGTGATGCTGCAGCTGCTGCCGGAGCTGAGGAGGGAGACTAGGTGGTGGTCTTCGGCTGTGTTGGTGAAGGAGAGAGAGCTGTCAAGTGCTGGTTTTTAGAGAGAGAGGGGCACCGTCGGGGAGAGAGAAAGAGAGAATTGCAGGGGAGAGAGGAGTTGCAGCGTTAAGGAAGGAGAGAGGGCTGACTGCTGCGTGGCAAAGGAGATGATCGCGCTGGTGGTGGCTGGAAACGGAGATGGAGAAGAAGAGCTGGGCCTGCCGGTGCTGGGGAAGATGAAGTTGCTGTCCTGCACTGCACTGGGTTCTTCGAGTTTTTATTGTTTTTTTGTCTCCTTCGTTTCTGTAAATTTTCCTCCCCCTTGGTTAACTGGTCTCTCCCCGTGACTATGTATTATTTCCACTCAGTTTTTTTTTCAGTTTCCCGATCATCGTTCCCCCCTGTTCCAAAATTTTCTGCTCCCTGTTCTCTGCGTTTTTCTCTGTTTTTATTCTGCGTGTTTCCCCCAAGTGTTTTCGTCTGTCCTCCACCCCTTATCTGTGTATTTTCTCCTCTTATTTATAGGTGAAGAAGGCATGGTGCATGACATGGGAAGGGTGTCCAGAAAATAGGCTTAGGAATGGCGTGTTATGGGCACGACATGGATGAGCATGGCTTCAGGTATGGCCAAGCATGCTGCCAGCAATTTTTTTTTCTTTTGTTTTTTTAAATGTGAAATAAATAGATTGTGACAAAAAAAGGAGTTTTTTGATGGGAAAAACCAGAAAGAATGATATTTTTATCTTTAATTTTGGCTTTCCGATTTCACCCGAAAAAGTTTCGTCACCGAAAATTTCGATCGTCTCAATTTTAACCCAAATCAGGACTTCCAAACTTGATTTCTCACCAATTAAGCTCTTAATAAAATTAATTTGACTTATTTAAAATATAATTAAAGCCTTTATGCTTAATTAAATCCTTTAACTAGGCTCTCAATTAATTCTGAAATCATAATTATATTTTAAATTGGTCGATGATTAAATCGAATTGGCCCATAAAAAAATAATTATGTCTTTCGACTTAACTTTTATGCAAATTTATCCACTAATGAATTATTTTAGCCTTGAATCTGCAGTCCCTTCATTTCTGGGTAAAAAAGAGGTACGACCGGGTCTTTCAAAAAGCGTCCAAAAATTCCACATTAATTTTTCTGCCAACACCAGCCCCTTTTTATTTTATTTTTGTTATTTTTTGGTACATTTTGGGGAATAACCCAAAAATTGGGTTATGACACAGTCAATCATATAATTAACTGTATTTTCAAAAACAACCTAAATAAATATGATTTAAAAGTAAAGTATTGACATTAATAAAAATAAAATAAGGAACAATCAAGTAATAAATCAAGAGTACAAAGGCTTACAAAATCTTTTAACCTATTATTCATTATACTGCAATCCCCATTGCTATTCTTTCCCTTCACTCTTATTTCACCGCCACCACCTATAATGTTGATATTAATTTTAAAAAATAAATTATTATTATTAGTATATTATTATTACTATGATTATTTATTCTTCATCCATCATCACTATCACCACCACTACTAATAATTGTATACTTATATATAAGTAAGTCAGGGTGCAAAATAATTTCTAAAAAATAAACATCCAAATACTCCTCTAATCCAGTTTATAATTTTTAGATGATATCGTCCAATTTTCAATTTTCATTTCGATTCCTCCATTCTCATTCGAAAAATTTCATTTTAGAGAATAGACAAAACCTAGATTTTTTTTTGTTTCTACTCGTCTCAAGACTTGAGAAATTAAGTGCTTATTTAAGAGTGTGGTTGAGGTAGCTTTTGAAAGTGTTTTTTCATTTAGGAATACATCAAAATGATATTTTTTTTTAAAAAAAAATTATTTTTTTGACATTAGCACATAAAAATGATATAAAAACATCAAATGTTTTTAATTTAAAATAAACAAAATAATTTATTTTTTAAAAACACTTTTTAAAATATAATATCAAACACCATACAAGAGAAAAAAAACAAAGTTTGAAGATGTCGTCAGGCAAGGATGTTGCTGGGCTAGAGGTTCACCAGCAGGCCCTACCAATTCAGCTCGATAGCACATAAACTCCAAACGTATCCATGCGAGTTTAAGTCTAAATTAAATTGGGGTCAAATACTCTATCCCGCCGCCCATCCCTATACCATTGAAATTACCATCTGTCCATTTCCTTTACCTTCACAACCTTGCTATTTATATCCCCAACAAAGCCCTTCGATTGTTCTTGTTCTTGTCAGAAAACAAGATCACTGTATTAAATCAGGAGTCAAAATAACATCGCTTCTGATGAGGAATCCATCCTCAACCACTTCAACAAGGAGCAAGATTACTGTACCTACACCATGTTGCAGCAAGGTGGGCATAAAGAAGGGGCCATGGAAACCAGAAGAGGATGAGCTCCTGGCAAGCTACATCAAGAAAGAAGGTGAAGGGCGATGGCGCACGCTCCCCAAGCGAGCTGGACTTGCTAGGTGTGGCAAGAGCTGCCGCCTCCGCTGGATGAACTACCTCAGGCCTTCTGTCAAGAGAGGGCATATTGCCCCAGATGAGGAAGATCTCATTCTTAGGCTTCACAGATTGCTTGGTAACAGGTATCTGTAATATTCTCTGTGTGATAATCGGATTTTATGGTCTCGGGATTGCTGATTCTTTTCTCTCTATTATCATCGGCTGGGCTGGGACAGCTATAATTAGGTTGATTTGGATCGCTTTCTTGTTTTAATTTCTTCTGTTTTTTTAGGGTTTTGTCATGCTCCTCCTTCCTCAAAAAACTAGAAGCTTGACTTTCGATTAACATTTTAAATTGTCTCAAAAACATAATTGTTGGCCTTTAACGGTTTTCCCTTGTGTTTTTCCTTTTGCTTTCACTTAGCAATCTGATCAGGTTCATGATGATCAGATCTTCATTTTTTTTTTGGCACAACTATGTATCCATACATGCATGTACGTCTGCACGTATCTATGTTGTTGTTCCTTTTATCTTCTTTTTGGATCCTATAGCGAAAGTACTGTTCTAAGACTTTGTTGCCGACGTTTTACAAAGTTAAATTAATGGCGTTTTGGTTTTTGAAGCTGAAATAACAGTACTTAGATTGATGTTTACTAGCTAGTAATTTTGTCTGTCAATCTTACTTTTGTTTTGCTTTCCTTTTTGGAGCAGGTGGTCTTTGATAGCTGGGAGGATACCAGGGCGAACAGATAATGAGATTAAGAATTACTGGAATACCAGTCTCAGCAAGAAGCTCATTAGCCAAGGAATAGACCCTAGGACTCACAGGCCATTAAAACCTTACCCCGACTCCTCAGAAATGGCAAATGTTCCAGTCCAAAATTGTAACCCTAAATCTCCTCCAGTACTGGTAGAGAATGGGAGGGTCTTTCGAACTGTAGCCACTAGAGTAAGTGAAAACTTCACAGCGCCGCCTAACCTGGATGATCAGTTTCCTAGCCAGGTTGCTGCAGATGCTACAGAATATTGGCCAAATCGTGATGGTTTTAATATGGGATCATTACAAAGTGGTTATGATCAAGGAAAAACTGACGAAGATCTCATTGAAAATATTGGAAATGAGGACACTTTCTCTTCTTTTCTGGATTCCTTGCTCAATGATAATGTGTTCGTGCATCAACAACGACAGCAGTTACAGCAGCAAAATATGTTTGGACTTTCTTCTAAGCTTGTGGTTTCTTCTTCACAAATTCTCAGTCACGGAAACATTTGGGAAGAAACTCAAGTCTCACCTCCAATGGCAGCCTTCGGTGAGAAAGCTGTGGGCGGGGCTCCTTCAAATAGTCTTGATCCAGTTTTAACTCATCAACCCGCACCACTACATGTGCATAAAGAAAATCAAACAGATGTGATTAACGGTATGTACTAATGTTGTATTACGTTGTTGCAGTAATTCTTGTTGTAAGAATTACTACGTGTGTTTATAAAAGTCTTGCTGTAAGAAATTCTACGTGTGATGATTGCATAAGGTAAAATATGTACTCGTACTATATGCCATGCTGTATTTAAACTTCGTAATTCCCTAGCTACTAGCTAGCCAAGGTCAAATTAAGTGTTCTAAGTCCTGCAAATTATGAAATGTCCGAGGTTCAATCTCCCTTCCTCTCTCACTCACAAACCCTAATTTCATTTGGAAAGTCTGTGGATCAGGCTCCAATTATAAGCCTCTCATGACATGTATTTCTTATCCGTATGTATGTTAGTGTAAAGGATAAAATAATTTTGACTGCATGTGATAATATAAAAACACAAAATGTGTCATGAAAATACATGATTTAAAAATATATAAAAAATAATGAAGGGAAGAAAATTGGGTCAAAAAAGCCTATTTTTAACCTTTAAAAGGAATAAATAAAGGGGGGGAAGAGCAAAAGGATGCTTTTTTTCTACTTGGAAAATGATACTGCATTATGTAGCCCTAGTTCATGCATGTAGTTTCTCACTATTCATTAACACATTAACACAACATTCATACTCTATACCAAATATGTGTTTGGTAATTTAATGTAGCATGTGTTTGTTTGCACTAGTAAAAAACATGTATTTTTTATGAGATGTACCGCACAACACACCTAGTAAATAAACATGTGTGTGTAAAACAGTGAATATGAACAGGTCATCTACAAAACATCAATTTGATGCTTTTGACAAGCAATTTGTGAAAAAAAAAGAAGAAATTGACGCATATGTATGTAAATTTCTATTTGTATTTGTATAAAAAGAAATCTTTAATTTAAGATGGAAATTAACCTTAGTGAAGGGTATCCATATATACCATTACGTTGCTCTGCTGTGCCTTCGATTCCTTGGTGTATTAGTTGGGTAAGCTTTATAGACCAGGTTCAAGGAACTTTTTTTTTAGATATGAGGAACCTTACCTTTTAAAAAATACACTTTGTAAGTCCAAGTAAGCAAATAAAACCGCAATTGTCCTAAACTGTTACAAAGGTTGCACGCACTGACTCGAACTCTAGATTTTTTGTGCAGATCACAAGTCATTTGTCATTACGTCATGCTTCTTGGGGACTGCAGGTTCAAGGAACAGTTCAAGCCTGAAACTGTAAACACCCCATATATAGTGCGACCCAAAATATTGACGTAAAAACAATCTCTAAGGGATATATATAAAGACATATAGCACCTGGATTCAATATTCCCTTAGGAATTTGACGAAGATAAGGTATTAATTCATGCATGCTGAAGAGGGATTTATGGTTTCTTAGAAATCACGAGGGTTTATAGGATTGAGAAATAACAAGAAACCATATCTATCCTAGTCCTAGCTAGAAAGATTTAAAAGAGAGAACATGATCATATACTTACGATCGAGAACATGAACAATATAATTGTTGGATTTACTTGTAGTTATCTCCTATATCTCCTAAATTATTCTTCAAACACTGCAAGACTTAACATCTAATAACTAGAAAAAAATGTTTCTGTCACCTTATTAGACAGCTTGATCATGAATATCTTTCAGGTTAAGTCGAGCTTGATGAATCTTACATTGAGATCTTGATTAAGTTTAGATGATCAGGAGCATTCACGATATTGTAAGTTATGATTCACAATGCAAGGAACTGTTGTATGCTTACATTAATGTGCAAGCACGCATCCAATAATTTAATTAATTATCATTAAAAAAAAAGAGAAAGCAAAAGGACTGGAATTTAATTTAAAGTACAAGCATGAAAGTGTGTTAAAACTAAAATAATCTGAAAACAGTTTTTTAAATTAAAAAACTCACTTCCTGATTTATCATATCAGTTTACGGTGGTCAAATTTTAGAAAATACAAACCTCGCATGTCTGTCCTTATTATTTTTTTATAATTGAAGGTCCCTCAAGTCCATCATAAGAAAGAAAAAAGAAAAAAAAACCGGCTGGCCTGGCTAGTAACCCCACATGCCTGCTTTTTCAATGGGTTAGGTGCATTTTCCTAGTCAATCCCAATATATATATTTTACTGATTACCAGTGATTTTTGAATGTCAGAAGAATGTCTTTAGCAAGGAAGAAGACATGGATGATATTTGTGCACTCGATCACTAGTTGCAGAGACAGATCTGATAGTTCTTACAAAGAAAAAAAAAGACAGCAAAGGACGGTCTGCATGCCGACGGGAGAACTTTCCCAAACTGTGAAAGAATGTTATATATGTGTCGGTGTTCTTATTCTAGTCGTCGTCTTCGTCTCCTTGGTTGAATATTGCTGTATATATTGAACTGTAATTGATCGATCCTTATAAATAGTTTTCCATGTTTATTCAATCACTGCATAACAAAGTTTTTTTATGTTTTAAAATCCAGAAAATAATTATAAAATGATTTTGTTACAACTTCTTTTTTCTTTTTGACAGAAATTAACTTGTTACAACCTGGATCTAAAGTGAAATTAAGAAGAAGATTACCATTGAAGATATTTAATGTTGGAGAGATTGAGTCACTACTATAAAAAAGAGGCTATTAGCAGTGCAGGTAACTTCCGTTACAGAAGAGGAGGAAGCTTCGGCAACCGGGTGTGATTTCAGGATCTAATATTGTTGTTCTTGGTGCTAGTAGACCTTGGTAATTTGGTGAATAATTGCAGCTTTACAAAGCTCAACAATAGAAATTTTGTTGCCGAAGATTACTCAACAACAGAAATTAGCAATGGATTTTTTGTTGTTGCAGATAAATTAGCAATAATAAATTTATATCAGATAGTTTTCTATACAAATTCTATTGCTAATGTTATTTAGCAATGGATTCTCTTATTATCTACAATGGATTAAATGGTTGGTTATATATTATTTTTTTAGTAGTGAGTGTCAAGGACAAAGCAGGTATGGTGTGGTTTTTTGGTGCAGAGAAAAGAACAAGGGTAATTGCTTTTAAAAAATATTGAAAATTTATATTTTAATTTTTACTTTAAATTTTAGATCATTTTCATATATTAATATCATTTAAAAAAAAAACAAATCCAAAAACAATATTTAATATATTTTAAATATTTTTTTTTTAAAAAAAAAAACAACCACAGTCAAAACACTCACAATCAATCATTCACTAGGAGATGCTTGTCCTGTTTTTGGGTGACAGCAGCATCGTAGGTTAGGAGTGTTTTGTCCTCTTCGACAACACTCCACGAAAGGTAGATGGAATCATATATTTGACTCGTGGGTGGACTTTATTTAGGTCGATGCATGCTTTTTCATTCAACGTAGCTAGCTCCACAAATCAGTCTATGAAATCCAATGGAGCTACGTAGTAGCTCCACAAATCATTTTCTATCTACCCCTCTCTTTTTCTATATTAATTCTTCTTCATCGCATGGAAAAATGGAGAAAAGCTGATAATACAACAGGATCGAACCCACAGATCATATTAATTTTCAGCTCTACTTAGCTATCTAGCAAGAAATTCGTTCATGTTTTCATGATCAAGCAAGAGATCATGAGCATGGAAAGAGAGAGTATTTTATCTAACAATTCAAGAACTTGGAGAAAATTTAAGGATCAGAGATGAATTTTCATTGCCAGCAGACACGCAAACACATGGAATCATATAAACTAAGTAATGATCAAGAACAATATCAATGGAGGTGGGCGTTAAACTCACTGCAAACTCACCTGAAACTCGACACACATGAAGCTCTGATCAGCCACCAGCTCGATCGTCAGGTTGTAAGGCAGCAAGCATAGTACAGGCATTGTTGTTTCTCCGTGGCGCTGCTATCAGCAAATTAAACTAAAAATACGAATTTTTGGAAGGGGAGAGAGGAGATCTTCTGGGAACCAGAAACATGAGGAAACGTACAGGGAAAAATCTGAGGTAGAGCCAGACATGAAAGTTAGGGAAAGATCAAAAGGTCATTTCTTGTAGTCAAGTGGAACATAATTAATATGTACGCTTTCTGAGTGCTGAGAGAGAGGGACCAAACATTCTGACATGAAAATAAACGCTCATATGCCTACAAGAAAAACCTACCCATCTTTGAGCTTTTTACTTAACCTTTCGTTTTGCTTTTATATGCTTTTTAATAATGATTTTAATTTTAAAAAGTATTAAGTTAGTTATCTTTTAGTGTTTTTCTACGTTGTTTATATGTTAATGAAAACAATATATATAATTAATTTCAATTGAATGACAAAATTGTCACAAATAAAAATTTTGGGATCGAAAAACAGTAAAGAGATTTTTACAAACAAAATGCAGTATAACCAACATAAATTGAAATTTCATAACAGAACCGAATAAAAATAAAATCCCAACAAAAAATAAAACGACAAAAATTAAAAACAAAAACTAAAAGCATAAATACATAAACATGGATGAAAAATAAACATTATCCAAGAAGGACAAAAAAAACCAAAGGAATTAATATCAAATAAAAAATTAAAAAAATATGTGCCAAAATGAAAAATAAAATATATAATTAATTCCAATTGAAGGACAAAAATGAAATAAATCAAAATATTGGGACTGAAATAATAAAGGGATTTAAAAAACATTGTTGAAAAAATTATAAGGATAAAGACCGAAATGAAAAGTAGCATATATGACCAATTTCAATTGGAGGACCCAATTTGAACAAATTAACACTTGCATACCAAAATTATTATTGGAACAAAAAAAATCAAAAAAGTAAGGACTGAAATGAAAAACACCATATATAATCAATTTCAGTTGAAGGGCATAATTGAAATTTCCATTGAAAAATCAATAAGAAAAGCAAATCCAAAGATTAGGGACTGAAATGGAACTACTACAAATATTTAGGATCGCCCCGTACTTCCTGCAGGAGGAGAGAGAAACGGGCGGGAGGGAAAGAAACTCGTTCACCGGCGATTCTACGGACTGATTCATCGGACATGCGCCATGACGGGAGACAAATGACATGGCAGCACACCCATTGACACGGCGGAAGACCAATTTCCACGGCAGGAAAAAGCCCCACGTGCCTCCCGAAAGATGCGTGCGGTTGGAAAAAATAATAAAAAATACCCATACACCCCTGGACCCAGCGATATCTATGAAAAAACCGGGGCTGAAAGTACTTCAATACCCTCGGTTCCAGGTGTTCATTTTTGTCATTTTTAGGGGCTATTTTCATAGTTTTATTGTGTCACAAATTCAAAAATATCATCCATGTCCCCTGAAAATTTCTAAAATACCCCTGGTCCTGGGGGTTAAAAGTTTTCGATCTTGTGGGCAAAATGATAAATTTACTGTAACAATCCATAGTGAACTGTGTCTAGATAAACAATGGAGAAATGTGCAGTAAAACCCTATGCCTTTTATATTTTAGTTAATGTGTGACGTTGATCCACAAATAAATCCACCTTTTAAGGGGTGTTGGAAGCGCCTAGTCATCCTTTAGCGAGTAAATGATGTCCACACCTCTTAGATGATCTGTGTGATGTTTTTCCCCAACTAAATGCCACCTTTTAAGGTAGTGTTGGAAGCGCCTAATCATCATTTTCCTATTGCGCAATGGTTTATAATGGTGTCATTTAATTATTTTTTTTTGTTTTTAATTTGATCCTCATTCATTTAATTGCAATTTAATTTTTATCTTGTTTTTTTCCTTTTAATCTTGGTCATCATCATTTGGCTTTATTTTGATTTTTTATTAATTTGGTTTTCATTCTTTTGATTGATGTTTTTTTAATCCTTTTTCCTAATTGATTTTAATTTTCAATTTCACCTCTTAACATTTATGGTGCAATCATCATTAAAATATTAAATTATCCATTAAAAGTGTTTTTTGGGTCTATTCTAAGGTCTAAAACAAAGTGGGTCTAAAAAGAGTTCAATGGGCTAAGTCGAGAGCTTTAAGTTAAAAAAAATCAAATTTATCAGTGTAGACCTTTGTCTACTTTTCAGGTCATATATGAAGCTACAAGAGATGTTTAGATATTAATTTAACTAGGTTGAAAACTAGATATCTTTAACTTTTTAATTATGTGGTAGACTTGCTAATTTATCTAGACAATAGAGAATGTGTTACAAGTTTGGCAAAGAATTTGCCAGCAAAGTGTGAGAATTAAATAGACATTGTTTCCTTAAGAGTTATGGATTTCATTTACTACAAGAAGTCATTAAAGTTATTGGAACTAAACAGATTTTACATGCATGTCCTTTGAAATTTGGTTAAGTTCGATTCCTTCAATTTTTGATTAAGTTCCATCAGCAATTCTTACTACATAGTCTTCCCTGCACTAGCTATATTCATAGAGAACAATCTCCTCATGTGATTAGATGCTCCATAGTCAATAATCCAAGGCTCTAAGTGGTTTTGTTTACTTAATGGGCAATGTATTTTTGTATTGTCATGCCAAACCCTGAGATTGAAGGGTTGGCTAAGGAATTTTGCCTAAACAACTTTTGTAGGACCTCAAGTTGTTCTTTGGTGAAGGAATTTGTTGGTGTGTTGTTGATCTTCTGTCGATTGTCATCTGAGGTTGTAGCAACATAGGCTCAACCTTCTTTGTCAGTGGATGGCCGTGATGGTTTCCAATCACTAGGTTTGCCATGAATTTTCCAGCAAGTTTCTCTAGTGTGTTTTGGTTTGTGAAAGTGCTCACACCATGGTCTTCCCTTTTTCTATCTACTATCCCAACTGGAGGTTCGAGAGACTAGGCAGATCCTCCATTGATGGTCTTGAGTTATGAGATCACATCATAACTTTCTTTCTACTTTCTTCATGTCTCTAAGAATGCTTCTCTAATGTTTGGAAGAGGTTTGGTGCCCATTACTCTTCCTCTATCTTTATCTAGGGTTTTATTGAGTCCTAAAAGAAATTTGAATGTCCTTTTTTCCCCATAATTTTCCTAAACAAGAATGTATCTCCAGGGCAATTCTATTTGTAGATTTCAACCATGCTAAGGTGCTGCCAATGTCAAGACAATGTGTTGAAATATTGAGTGACAGTGAGCTGTCCTTAGCATAGATCATGTAGTGTTGCTTCAATCTCAAATAATTCTAATGCGTTATATGAACTTGAGTATGTTTCCCTAGCTACATCCCATATTTCCTTTGTTGTTCCATAAAGGAGAAAATTTTCTCCTATTTCATTAGTCATTGAGTTGATTAACCTTGACATTACCATGTAATTTTCTATATTCCATGTTCGAAACTGTAGGTCACTTTTCTCTGGTATGATGACTTCATCTGTGAGATAATCATCTCTGCCCTCCCACAAATGAACATCATGACTAATAAGGACCATTGAAGGTAATTGTACCCATTGAGTTTGTTACATGTGATGAGAAGAGATGAGTTTTCAGTTCTTCTAGGGCTAACTGTGTTTGTTGGCTTTCCAAATCTTGATGTTACCTCAGAGGTTGAGCTCTGCCTTTCGGTAGCCATGTTGTATGATTTGGTTTAGGTTTCAGAACCTAACTCTGACACCATGTAATATTTAGAGAGAGAGAGAGAGAGAGAGAGATTGATTTTCTCTTCTTATTATTCTGCATGCTACATCCCTATCTATCTATATATATAATATTAGAGTATAAATAGGAAATAACTAAACTAGGAAAACATCACAATCTTCCTAAACTAGTAAAGTGTAATTTGCCAGATTTCCTATACTAATCTTTACTAAGAATATCTTAGTAAATCCTTGACTTTGAGCCTGATTTCAACACCTTCAAAATATATAATTAGTTGCCCATTAATTTACCATGATCACAAAGCAAGATATATCAAATAAGTATACATTCAGCATTGCTGGAGCTAGTTCCTAATGCTTAAAGCATACCTGTAACATGTAGCTTGTTGTTAGATCATCTGCCTCCATTGGAGATCCTTGATATGACATCATGACATTCATAACCTATAACAAACCAACAAATATTAAGGCCAATGTTGCTCAATGAAACTTGAAAAATTGTCAAGTCCATGACAATTTGAAGAATCAGCAGGAAAAAATATAAATCCATAAGCACTAATCTAGAACAAGGAAAAACATATAAGCATGTCTAGTATATAAGAATGAGTTAGCACAAAGGAATGAGGAAAAGGGAGGAAAAATAATGCTTAATCATCACAAACAAAAAGAAATTCTTAAAACCCTTTGTTGTGTGGTTAAAGATCATCACAAACAAAATCACACTTGTCGTCATCATCATCAATATCAACATCTGAATCAACAGATGCAATGGTAACATCAGGCTTAAGTTTGGCAGACTAAAGTAGAGGCGGCATGACAACACTCATGTAAGGAAGAAAATCATGTCCAATGCACTTGCAAAGTCTAATCCATGACTTGAAAATATGTAATCAGTTGTTGTTGCAATGTCACGGTCGCAGAAATTAATTAACCTAGCTTAAAACAAAACAAACAAGATAGTAAGGAGCAATCAAGGGGTCGATCCTACAAGGATGATTTAGGTCAGATTTTCATGCTATATGTTATGCAATTGGGGGGGTTGGAAGTTGTCTAGGCTAGGCTAAAGAAAACTAAGCGAAAATTATATAAAACTAAAATTTATCAATAAAGCAAATATTGGTCGCAAGTCAACATCTACCTACAGAAATCAGAACTGATCATGGAAATGACACATCAATTTATCTTCTGAATATTTATCTCTTCTTAAAATTGGTTCGTTAACGGATCCAACGTATAACTTACCCTAACCATCAAACAACCACAGTGTATGCACTAGTAATTTGATTCAATTGCAGCATTAAAAACTAGATAAATTGATCAATTAAGAAACATAATTGTCTACAATATATGTTTAGTTCGATTGAATGTTCTCCCTAAGATTAATAACATAGATCCGCTACAATTATTAACTTAGTTGCTTCACAAGTTCATATATCACAACTCCGGTTTTGATATCAAACTTAGCAATAGATTGTCTACAATAATAACTTTGAGTCCGCTCTTAGCAATTAAATAAACAATCATAGGAAAATAAGCATAGGAGAACAAAAATATTAATCATAGAAACTGAAAAATTGAGGTCAAAATAGATCTCACAGTTCTTGAAATCTGAAGGTTTCCGTGTTCTTGCAACCAAGCAAAAGAGTCTAGCCTTGTATGTTTATTGAACAACTAAAATAAAAAGATGGAAGAAAACATGATTAGGGTTTGGATGAGGAAGATTTGTGTTTTCTTTGCTGTTGGACGAAACTTCCTTGCTCCTCTCCTCCTTTATATATGCTTAGAAACCCTAGTATCTATTTTACAAAATAATCTTTCCTTAAGTTGGCAGAATTTAGTTGTCCCTTGTAAAATTCATATCTCATTCATAACACATATTTTTGAGATGAAATTTGGAGCGTTTATAGATATTTGAGTCTTGAATCCAAAAAAATTGGGTTGGCACCAATAGGACTTCTGTAGCTAAAGATATTGAAGTTGGAATGGACAAAAGTTGACTACGGCAGATTGCAAGATTTGACGTTGAAGACTGTGATTTCCATGCTCTTCTTTATTTTATTTCTTTTTCCTTAGCTTTCTAGAAATTTATGGATGTTAGCTTTTTGAATTCCACTAGAATCACTTCATTTTGATCTCTAGAGCTTCTGCTCTTCACAAAACATCGACTGAAGATCAAATCTGTCAATTAGCTCCAATTACCTCCTTTTTGCATCTTTCATCCAAAAACTGCCTTCAAAACATAAAAAAAAAATATCAAGACATTTTATATACAAAACACTAGGTAAATATGAATGAAACTATCAAATAATATAGTCGCATCAGTTTACCATGATCACTCACATAGCAAGATATATCAGGTAATTATACATTTAGCATTGCTGGAGCTAGCTCCTAATGTTTAAAGCATACATGTAACATGTATCTTGTTGTTTGAACATCTGCCTCCATTTAAGATCCTTGTAGTGACATCATGTCATCCATAACCTATCACAAACCAACAAACACCAAGGCCATTGCTGTTCAATGAAACTTGATAAAATTGCCAATTCTATGACAATCTGAAGTATCAGTAGAAAAAAATTACATATAAATCCATAAGCACTACTCTAGAAGCAAGTAAGAATATATTAGCATGTCCAATGATGTTCAGTGTACAAGAATGAGTTAGCACAAAGGAATGAGGAATCATATATTATAACAACTTGTTTATTCATATCTTATTCTTATCAAATACAAAACTAAGTATTTATTCAATTCAAAGAACATTTATTGATGGAGAAAATAGTCATATATCCTATTTTTATTAAATCTAACCAAATTATAGATTTTGAAATTAGGCATTCCATGCTATACCATTAGCTTGGGCGTGGACTAGCATACAAGAGAGAAAGGAATAAGATAGGCACATGAAAAAAAATACCATTTTTTCTTTGTTAAAGAGAGACAAAAATGATTTTTATCCTTGCTTCTAGTAAGAAATGAGCCAACTTCAAGTTTTCGATTTAGAAATAAATCAAAATAATATATTTTATATTTTTTAAAATTTACTTTTGATATCAGCATATTTAAACGATCTAAACGCACACAAAAAATTAATTTGAAGCAAAAAGATAAAAAAAAAACTATATATGTATTTTTATATTGAATGACATAGCATGATATGATATGTTGATTTGAGACTTTAAATAAAAAGCCTTCGATTAATTTTTTGAATTAATTTATTATTTATAAATGATTTTCACGCTTAGATTTTTCTATATGATATTATAAGTCTTCAATGGGTATGGCGTGATGACAAAGGGTTTGAGCTCTGCATTGGAGGTCTCGAGTTCGATTCAGGACGTGTATACTTTATAAGAGTCTCGGACAACCGAGGTTTTACTAGCTTTCACGGGCCCGCAAAGTATGCCTAGATGGTAGGGTTTCCTCGCATATTTATTGCTTATTGAGTCTGAAAATTATAATTAGAGTGCATTACGAAGGCTATTGACTTTGATTTGTTGATTAACCGGCTTTGTGGCGTCATTCTACTCATTCCAATAGTTGGTGTCTTGGG
>CM055444.1:8298710-8403539 GCA_029228465.1 Salix viminalis | reverse complement strand
TCTTTGAGCTTTTTACTTCACCTATTTTTGGGTTACATATATGCTTTTTTAAAATGATTTTAATTTAAAAGAGTATTAAGTTAGTTATCTTTTATTTTTTTTCTAAATTTTGTGATATGTTAATATACAAAAATAAAAAAGACTTATTTTAATATATTTTCAAACAAAAAACTATTTTAGAAAGTACACTGCAATTTTAAACACTACGTTTAGTGTTCTATTTCAACTACTCCTCTTGATGTGATTATTCATGCCATTTAACTAAGCAAAACAACATTTTTTTTTATAATTTGACCATCAAATTATATTTTAGTGGAATTTACTTTTTTTTTTCTTTTATATTCACTTATCATTACATAAAACATAATCTTAAAAATGCATGGATAACTTATAATACACCTAAACACAAATTATTATAGAAGACTTGGTGCAATTAACATGTAACATATGGGTAAAAGTAAAAATTATATTGCCCTTTAAATAAAAAAAGAGTTAAACTTACAACTGAATTTTTTTTAATCTTTTCATTATTATTATTTTTAATAAACTAGTTGGCAAGGGTGATTTCATCTTTTGATTAATATATATATTATTAAAAAAAAAAACTTGTCTACACATGCAAGCGAGTAGATGATACCCACACCTTTTAGATGAAATGTGTGACGTTGTTCCGCAACTAAATGTCACCTTTAAAGGTGGTGTTGAAAGTGCCTAGTCATCCTTTTTTTTTCTTTACGTGTCAGTGGTGGTCTATAAAGGTGTCATTTAATTTATTTTCTTGTTACTAATTTGGTCCTTATTTTATTAATTGTTATTTATTTCTTATCTTGTTTTTTTACCTTTAATATTGGTCATCATCATTTGGTTTTGTTTTATTATTATTATTAAATTTGGTTTTCATTGTTTTGATTGATGTTTTTTTAATCCTTTTTCTAATTGATTTTTTTTTTCAATTTCACCTCTTAGCATTTATGGTGCAATTATCATTAAAATATTAGATTATACATTATGAGTGTTCATTGGGTTAAGTCAAGAGGTTTAAGTTAAAAAAAGTTCAAATTTATCAGTCTAGACCCTTGTGTACTTTTCAGGTCATATATGAAGCTATAAGAGATGTTTAGAAATTAATTCAACTAGGTTGAAAACTAGATATCTATAACTTTTTAATTATATGGTCCACTCTCTAATTTATCTACACAAGAGAAAACGACGTGAATCAAGTTCGGCCAAGAATTTGTTAGCAAAGTGTGAGGACTAAAAAGACATTGTTTCCATAAGAGTTATGGATTTCATTTACTACAAGAAGTCATTAATGTTATTAGAAACTTTTGTGGCAACCTTTGGCTTACTTGTTTTACTAGGATTTCAATTTAAACAAAAAGAATTAATTCTTATTTTAAAAGGCATTAGACTTTTGTTCATCAAGGATTCTCAATAATTAGTTATCACGGGCATATTTCATTATCATTTATCCTATAATTCCAAGGTTCACTCCTAATTTTTATTGGAAAAAGATTTTGTAACCTAGTTCCTAAATCTCCAAAGAGTAACAATTACAATTTGATCTACTTGGAGGTAGAATCTAGTGGCATAAATGTTTAAGACTTAGTAAAGAAGATTAAAACCCTCAAATTATAAATTAGATATTATCGACAAATATTAAGCTTAAAGGCTTGAAATTATAAGATAAGGACATGTTTTTAAAACAGAAAGGAGACTAAGGTGTGTCTTCTCCTTAGTATTTTAAGATAAAAACTCATTATGACTTTACTTATCCTTAACACTATAAATTAATAACACAATTTTTTTTATTTCATTTTTTTCAAAACAAAAGAAATTTTTAAAAGGGCTTTTGGAATGTCGACCAATAAGGTTCTTTTTAATGTGGATCAAACCTCAATGAGTTTAATATATATGTTATAAAAACCCAGTATGAAAACATGCAATGTGATAAATATTCGTTTTATATATATATAAGGGCAAGAATATGCAAAATTAAAATAATAAAATGGCACAATGATTAAAAAAACTCATATGAGTATTAAATAGATACAAAAATATTTTAATGTGTGAGAGTTCTCACCGAAACTCATAGAAATTAAAACAATCTCTTGTATGAGTATGAAACCAAGGATCACCATTATGAACATAAAAGAGTAAACCTTAAATAAAAACCTAAACCCTACAATAAAGGATTTCAACCTTACTCATACCCATTCATGCATCATCTATGAAAACAAAAACATGTCTATGATCCATAATTTCACCCTTTTATATTAAATAAGGACATAAAATATAAACTTGAAAATAAGCAAAGAAATAATGCAACTTTGAAATTAAAATAAATGAATATCAAATAATTAAACTTTAAATTTCAATATATTTATTGGAAATTTAATACTTATGTCTCATAAAAAAACATGTTTGGGCTTTAATGGTTTTTAACACTTAGCACCGAACCATTATAAAAAAATAAAAAAAAATTACAACATGTTCTCATAATATAAACAAACATGCTTGGTTTTTATAGAAATGATCTTTTAACCTTTAACCAAAAAAAATTTAAGAAAGAACTCACTTTTATGATTATTAGTTTCTAAATAACCAATCTTAATAAACTTTATAGATATTTATTTGAACCCTTTTAAATATATGAATTTTTTTTAGAAAGTTATTATTTTAGGTTAGATATGAATATTATATATATATATATATATATATATATATATATATATATATCATTTAA
The DNA here is from genome assembly GCA_029228465.1 of Salix viminalis. Classification (NCBI taxonomy): domain Eukaryota; kingdom Viridiplantae; phylum Streptophyta; class Magnoliopsida; order Malpighiales; family Salicaceae; genus Salix; species Salix viminalis. The sequence continues at coordinate 8,400,793 of CM055444.1, read as the reverse complement.
TATTATTTTTTTTGGATAAGCCGAAGCTAACCACGGGTATCCAGGCCGCTGGGCCTAACTAATCCCAGGGGTGCACAAGGTCTCGGCAAACATGTTTCCCACAAGTGCACCACGGTTAAGTCAAGGGTTTCGCCCAAGTCCGATGACCCCAAGGAATTGTTTGCATATGAGCGGATTCGAACCTGAGACCTCATGGGGAGCACACCCACGAGCCCTAAACCTCCACCGCCAGGCCAACCCCTGGGGGTTTATATCATTTAATATAATATGTGTATACATTAAATATATATATATATATATATATATATATATATATATATATATATATATATATAGTTTATGTTGAATAAATAGATATTCAAAACTCGATGAATAATATATTTGTACTTGATTAGTAATAAATATAAGAAAAAGCATGGACACGTGAGTAGTTATTGTCATGACAATGACTACTCATGACAATGAAATATTTTCAAAGTAGGTCATAGATAAATTGATATTAATATTTTCCTTATGCTAAAACGTTTCAAGTTTAAATATATATATATATATATATATATATATATATATATATAATACCTTCTTTTTATTATTATTTTTAAAATAAATTATATATACATAAGTGGTCAATTACAATGAAACTAGATTATGCACAATTCTTTTGGTATGTTTAAATTTTCTTAAAGACTTAACTGGCGGGGTCCTTCACTTGATAAATTCATTTATTATAATTAATATCATCATTATTATTAATTGATTTATTTCATCGAATTTAAAGGTAAATTTACCTCAATAATTAAATTTCCTTCCACCTTGAAGTGTGGTCATCCGTCTTTCTCTCCTTCCTTTTATCATCTACCCGTCCAAACAATGTATTTCAATAAAATAATAAAAAAAAATAAGTGATTTTTCGTTATATAGTTAAAAATCTATATCGATATACTCCTTGATTGGCCCGGAAAAACTAGATCAAAATCCATCATAAAAAATAAAATAAAAACTAATATTTTTATATACAGATAATACTATCATATGAGGCAAAACACCAAGAATGTTTTATAAAAATGATCTTATTTTTAAGATTAAAGTTGTTTTTTAAAATATTTTTTGTATAGAAATGCATCAAAATGATTTGGGAGTTTAATTGAAATTATTTTTTAAAAGTATTTTCATTCAGAAATACATCAAAATAATTTTTTTTATTTTTAAAAATAATTTTAAAATACAGTGTCAAATACCTCGAAAACAATTGGATATCCCAAAGTGTTTTTTTTATTATTTTATTTTGGTGAGCACTCAAGAGGGGGGGAAAGAAGTGGAATTCACAATTTTCGGGAAAAATATATCAACTTACCACATAATTTGATGAGCACGCACGCACGCACGCACGCACTCACTTCCACCTACACAGGAACTGAAGGTTAGATGTGCATGTGCCTTCTCATCTTCTTCTTCTTCTTTTATCCGAAATATTATTTTGAAATTTTAATTTTTCTTTTTTCTCTAAATCAAAGACAAGTTTTTTTTATAATCCAGGGATGCCAAGCATGGATGCTTCGAGTCTCTGCTATGATGACTGTTTTTGCTGTCTACTTTTCAATCTTAACTGGTTTTCTGGCTAATTATTTTGAGTTATATACCTCTCTTTTATGGATTATTTTGTTAAAAAAATAATAAATTACAAACCAGAAGAAGAACAGCTTGCCTCCGCCCACACCTTATCTAGTAAACTGTTTGAAAATATAGTTGAAATTGTTTTTAAAAGTATTTTTCATTAAAAAATACATTAAAATAATAATTTTTTATTTTAAAAAAATTATAATTTTGATGTATTGTTTTGATATCAGCCCATGAAAATGATCTAAATACTTTAATTTTTTTTAATTTCAAATAAAATATAAAAATAAAAAAATTAATAATATTTTAAAATACAGTGTCAAGTACCCGTTAGAGCTTGACAAATGATCCATGGCCCTGCTGCGAATCCTTCTGGGCCCGGCCCACTATGTTAGGATGGTCGGGCCACAGCTAGAAGTGTAAGCCAACTTTGTAGGACTCGGTTAGCTTGGAAAGAAATGGAGGGGTGGGCTTGATAAACACCATGTCGAGGGATTAGAATTAATAGTTTCTTAATGTAGATAAAATTAGGAAATCATATGAAAAATATGAGGGGGAAAAACCAATATAAATCAAAATCACAGGAGCAAAACTGACCGAAAATTATAAATATAACAATGACCAAAGTATATATATCACATGGACCTACTAGAAGAAATTTTGAGAGTTTATTTCAAGTTAGGTTTTTTTTCAAAGTATTTTTTATTTGAAAATATATTCAAATAATATAAATTTTTAATACTTATTTTAATATTACCATATCAAAAGCTAATTTTCAAAACTAAAAACACAATTTTAAGCAAGAGAAAACATGAAAATAAAATTATTTAAAAAAAAAATACTTTTAAAACTTAAAATTAAAATTAAAAAAATAGGATTAAGCGTTACCCTTTGAAAAGGATGAGTAAAGGAGTTTTAAAGTGTAAAAATTCTTGATTTTAGTGTCATTCGCTTTATTGTTTTTTAAATTTAAACTTATTTTATGTGAAAGTAGAGTCCCTTAAATTTTAAATCAAAAAAAAATTAATATAATAAATTAATTAATTAATATGTATTAAAGGGATCTAAACATATCTAAGAAAAAGAAAAAAATGAGCGGTGATTAAAATGTTTTAGTGTTAAAGAGTTACCAATTAATTTCTTCAAAATAAAATGTAATTGGCATTTTATATTTGACCAAATATTTTTTCTTTCTTTCAACTAGACAACAACACATGATAGTTTTCTAAAGGTTATTGCTAAATCAAAAAGCTCGGTTTTTCAAAATTCAAATAGTTAATTCTCATACTTTATTTCTAGGTCTTCATGTCTGTCCTACATATGAAAAAAAATGAAATTATGTAATTTATATGATTAATTTTTTTTAATATATTAAAATTAAAAATATGAAATTGATTATTTTAAAAGTGAACACATTTAATAGCATAAGCTATCACACTTTTAAGAACTCATTTTATTTTGGTCTAATGGGTCGATCCATTAAAATCAAGTGAAGATTACTGAAAGTTAACCCTCAAAATCAAGCAACTTGATCAAAAACCATTTGATTTGTTTTTCTTCTTGATTCTTTTCAAAATGACATCATTTTAACTTTCTAAAAAAACAAAACAATTATTTTTTATTGAGCGGAGTCACCCAGAGTTAACCTACTCAACCAACGATTCGAGTTGGACCAAGATTAATAACTTTGAATGGTTCGACAAAAAAAAAATGGTTGTTGTATCATATTAAAAAAAAATGTCTCTTCTCGCTTTTTTCTAACAAAAGACTAGATGTATAAATGATCTTTTCATATGAAATTCGCATGCATGTTAGTTCAGTATACATGTTTTTAAAACAAACACTTACATTTAGATATAGGTATTCATTATATCTCAACTTATGAGAACAATTATTTTATTTCATTAAAAAAATATATGTATTAGTCTCTATGACTTTAGTAAATATTTAATATTTAAGATAGCATTGACCACAAATATTTTATGACCAATGTTTTTATGTAATAAGAATCCTATAATTATAACATCATTGGTAACGGTCATTGAAATAATAATAAAAAAAAGATGATGAAGCTTAGATTCCATCCAAAGGATAGAAAAAGCTAAAATAGGGAAGCATTGACTTGTGCCAACCTAAGTGAGCATGTTAAATATGCAAATCATGCAACTAGTCTAATTTCAAACAAACCAAACTATAAGGATGGAATTAAAAAAAAAAACATCAATTAAAAAAAACTAGAAAAATAGGTAAGCCAACCAAAGTCTATGACTGGATCATACAAATAAGATTACCAAATAGAAGTTAAGATGAACTGGGAAAAAATGATACCAAAAAACTTGAGCTAATATAGGATAGTCTATAGTCTAAGTGACAAGATTAAGATAAAATAAAATAGAAACGAATTAAGAAAATCACGAAACCTAATATCAAGAAACTCCAATCTTAAAAGATGAAACTAAAACAATAATTCTCAACCAGTATAATATTCTTAGATGCAATTAGAAAAAAAATATCAATTTTAGAGATTTGGAAAATAAAATTCAAAAAAGTAAAAAATAAGCTAACCAGTTTATTTGTTAAAATTAGTGAAAAATTGTATAGAAAATAAAATAAAAATAATAGAGTCACATATGTAATTGAATAAATACTGAAGGATGAGCTTAAAAAAACATGAGATAAAAAAAAGGAAACAAACCTAGTTAAACCTTTTAAACCTTTGTTAATAACTAAAACTCGCAACTTATGAAATTCTAGATCAAATCTCAATCAAGAACTCAATTCTCAACCAATTTAACATTTAATGATGAAATAAAAAAAATCAATAAAAAAAATATTAAATTGAAAAATTGTGATAAAAAAATGAGGATCCAATTTGTAAGAAAAAACTTAGGGAGGATGAAATTATAAATAAAAAAATTATTTAAGAAATTATCTCAAATTAAATAAATAGCAATAAAAAAATAAGGACCAAATATATAATATTGAAAAAAATAAAAGGAGATGAGATTGAAAAAAATCCAATTTTATAAATTACTCAAAATAAAATAAATAGTAATTTAAAGAACACGAACCAAATTTAAAAGAATAATATATCGAAGAATTACTTTGAATCTTTTAAGGGGTAGGTGTGCAAAATAAAAGGGAAAAGAAAATGATAAAAAGGTCATCAATATTAAAATAGAGGTTCATTGACTTTACGTGTTGTCTTATCATGAAAGGGACTTTGGGATTATTAAAGGTCGTTATGAAAGCTGATATTTTATCCCCGAATAACCCCGCATACGCCAACAAGTTTTTTAATAATATTAAATAGTTATTGAAATATATATATGCCCTTAAATCAATATGATAGGAACAGAAAAACCATAGGAAATGAAAAAAAAAAAAATCTTGAAAGAAAGTTTTGCAGATTGTTTTCAGTTGCATGAGAAGTTTTTTATTTTTATTTTTTTGTTAATATAATTATAATTGCAACGATTCACAATTATAATGTAATGTAATTATATAATTGTAATTGCAAGTGAATAAGAAACTTTTGAAAAAAATAACTATCATTGAAACAAAAAAGATGATGAAGCTAAGATTCCATCCAATATAAAAAAAAAAAACTATAAAAACTGTAAACCAACAACAACAAAAAATGATTAGACAACCACAATAAAAAAAATGATTAGTAAACCACAATAAAAATTTAAAGCCAAATTTTAAAAAAATTAAACGACAAGGACAAAATTAAAAAAATCAATTAAAAAAAAGAAAATTAGTCAAGCCAACCAAACTCTATGATTTGAATCATGTGAATGAGACAACCTAATAGAAGGCAAACCGAGAAAAAAATATGAAATTGAAGTCCAAAACAATCCAATATCAAAAACAAAACATAACAAATATAAAGTTTTTAAAACATAATCCCAAGAAATCTTGAGCTAATCTAGGATAACTCGTAATCTAAGTAATAAGACTAAAATAAAATAAAATAGAAATAAGTTAAAGAAAATCATGAAACTCAATATCAAGAAACTCCAATCTTAAAGATAAAACTAAAAAAATAATTCTTAACCAATGTAATGTTCAAAGATGAAATCATAATAAAAAATATCAATTCTAAGAATTTGGCAAAGTAAATTCAACAAATAAAAAAACAATATAACATAGTTTATTTTTTAAAATTAGCGAACAACTATATATAATAAAATAAAAATAAAAGAGTCAAATCTCTAATTTAATAAAAACTTGAAGAAGACCTTGAAAAAACATGAACTTAAAAAAGAAAAACAAATAAATCTGGATTAACCTCTTAAACATGTGATAATATTTAAAACTCTCAACCTGTGAAATTTTAGATCCATGCTCAATCAAAAAATTTAATACTCGATAAATTTAACATTGAATGATGAAATGAGGATCAAAATAATGAGGATCCAATTTATAGGGAAAAAAACTTAAGAAGAATGAAATTATATAAAAAAAATCAATTTAAAAGATTATCTCAAATTAAATAAATAGCAATCAAAAGAACAAAAGATGAGATTGAAAACGAATTCTAATTTTATAAATTACTCAAAATAAAATAAATAGTAATAAAAAAATTATGAACCAAATTTGAAAGAATAACATATTGAAGGACTGTTTTGAATATTTTAAGGGGTAGATGTGAAAATTGAGGAGAAAAAAACAAGAGTCGTCGACAGTAAAATAATAGCCCATTGATTCTACACGTTTCCTTATCATGAAGGGGACTTCAGGATGATTTAAATATTTATTGAAATGCAAAAATATCTTCAATCATTTTATATTAGAAAAAACACTGGAAATGAAAAATAAAATCCTGAAATAAAGTTTAGAGGATTGTGTTTTATTTATTATTTCTTGTTATTATAATTATAATTATAATTATATAATTGTAATTATAATTATATAATTGTAATTATATTCCTGGTCAAAAAAGGTAGGCCCACTCCAAAGAGGGTCCAAAAAGGACCAAACTACTTTCTGTCTCCTCACGGCGATCTCTTGCCATGGCAAACACCACACGGTTTCTCTACTCCTTAACTCACCGCCGGTTCTCACGTTCTTTCAGGTCATTCTTCTTCATCCCCACATCCTTAGCTCTTGTTACTTCTCTCTTCATTCTCCTTTACATTTTCACTACCTCCACTCTCTTCTTTTCCAATCAAAAACCATCCATACTTCACCTAAACCAGCCACTATCCGGCTCATCATCTGTGTCTCAAATCAACATCTACAACAATACTCGAAACCCTTTTGTCCATGTTTCCAATGTCAGTCGCTTGAATGAGAATGACAGGGATGGAAGGGAAAGTCAACGGTCTTTGTGGCCTCAATCTGGCTCCTCTGATGGTAAGTCTACTTTGAATCAATGTTTTTGTTTTGAAATTGTTTGCTGCTTTGAGTTGTCATTTGGGGCTGGAATTGTTTAGAATTAATATATTTGATTGTTGGAGAAGGGTATTCGAAGAAAAAATGTTTCAAGTTCAAAGCTTGTAGCCTCAAAGGATTGACTTGGTCGACGGAAGAGAATCATATGCATTAATCAAAGTCTTCCTGATTATAATTTTCAAGTGGGATAATTAGTTCTGCTAAAACATTGAGAGCTGGGATTTTTCTTTTTTTTCTTTTTTTATCGAGATTTAGCTTTATGATTCTTATGATGTGAGTTAATATTCCTAGTGCATTTATTGAGTGGAATCTAACAGTAATGGTTACCCTTTTTGGTCATAAAAGCAAAACTGATGGTGGGAGTTAATTTCTAGTATCAAGTTGTTTAAGCATGCAAAACTATGAGCAGACTTGAACACTAAGGGGATTCAGTATGATTCAGGCACCAGTATTTTTTCTTTTAAACTTGCACTTTGTTTTACATGATAATGTCACTAGTTGGACCTGCGTTTTTTCATAAACTCGGTAAATTAGAAGTTTGAAAGAATTTAGGAACCTAATTTGTAGATGGAGTTTCCAATTTGGTTTATCATTGCTTGGGCTCTTAAATTGTAAAGGCTTTTCTGTGGTTTAGCCTCATTATTTATTATCTAGGAGGTCAAACAACTTGATATGGGTTGGGTTAGTGGGGGAAGTTGAAGAATGTTGCGTTGATCTCTATGAAGTTTTGTTTGGTTTCTATTGTTCAGGTCTCTATGAGAATAACGAGGTGTTCCATGATAAAGATATCTTTCCGGAAGACTATAAACAAATGAACAGGAGCTTTAAGATATATGTTTATCCTCACAGGCGAAATGACCCGTTTGCAAATGTACTTTTGCCGGTTGATTTTGAACCTGGGGGCAATTATGCCAGTGAAAGTTACTTTAAGAAGGTTCTTATGGGAAGTCATTTCATCACAAAAAATCCAGCAAAGGCAGACCTTTTCTTTCTTCCCTTTTCAATTTCAAGGTTGCGGCATGACCCTAGAATTGGTGTAGGAGGTATCCAAGATTTCATCAGAGATTACATCTTAAATATAAGTCGGAAGTACCCATTTTGGAATAGGACAGGTGGAGCTGATCATTTCTATGCTGCTTGTCATTCCATTGGACGATCAGCAATGGAGAAGTCGTGGGAAGTAAAATATAATGCCATTCAAGTGGTCTGCTCTTCAAGCTATTTCCTTTCTGGATACATTGCTCACAAAGATGCCTGCCTGCCACAAATTTGGCCTAGAAAAGGAGATCCTCCTAATCTTGCATTGTCAAAAAGGTGAAACAACATAAGCTTTCTTCTGGTGGCCTGATTCTGATTTAAATAGTATGCATGGACTAGTTGTAGTTGTGAAATTGCCCTTTAGTTAGCAAAGCATGCAGGGAATTTGAATAGCAATTGCAAAAGTACATTGGTGCGATATAATTGCTAGGTTTATTCCCCCAGATGTCACCTAAGTCAGATTGTGAAATGTGATTACAGGAAGAAACTTGCCTTCTTTGCTGGAGCTGTCAACTCCCCAGTCCGTGAAATGCTTCTTCATTCTTGGAGAAACGACTCTGAAATCTTTGCCCACTCTGGTCGGCTCAAAACACCTTATGCTGATGCGCTACTTGGAAGCAAATTCTGCCTCCATGTCAAAGGCTTTGAAGTAAACACAGCTCGTATTGCAGACTCACTATATTATGGTTGTGTGCCAGTTATCATTGCAAACCACTATGATCTTCCATTTGCTGACATTCTGAATTGGAAGAGCTTCTCAGTTGTTGTTTCCACTATAGATATTCCACTGCTTAAGAAAAATTCTTATAGGAATAAGTTCTGACCAATATCTGATGTTTCAAAAAAATGTACTAGAGGTGCGAAAACATTTCCAGTGGCATCACCCTCCAGTTGATTATGACGCGTTTTACATGGTGATGTATGAACTATGGCTTAGACGGACTTCTGTGAGGGTCCCATTGCCTGCTTCTATGAACCCTAATCATTGATTCAACATTTCTTTGACAGTGATTCAGCAGCTCCCATGGCATTGAGGTAATACATGTCCAATTTCTTTAATTGCTAGAGAAGCTTCCAAGCTCAAGTGGGATATAATGAATTTGCATGATAGTAATCCTGTAATACAGCTTATGCAATCTCATTTGGAATGAAAGAAAAATTCGAAACATGATTTTCACAGGTTGATTCTGAATAATTTGGTCATATCATGTGCATGAGCTGAAATGCAGAAATATTCAACCAGGGAAAAAATCATATCCTTTAGCTATTGGGTTCTAGTTTTGGAATTAGAATGCAAACACTCACATGTAGGATTTTGAACCTCCTCTGATTGGCGCATGATCCTTCCATTAAATTTCAAAATATGGCATTAAAAATCAACAAGGTGTTTGCAGTTCTCATTGTGGATTATGGAATGACACTTAGGAAAAGCCTCAAATCCATAAAAAATAAAAATCACTCCAAAAATAAAAATAAAAAACTGTTTATTTGATCCCTTTTCAATCCTATATATAGCATATTAAGAAAATGACTTGTGCTCGGATGCCTTTGGTCAAGATTACATGATTTGTGTAGGTTTTTCATGACTTCCTGCAAAATTCTTAGCATATTTCATAATGTATGAAAGAATCCCGTTTATCATACCACATTTGCTCTTTCAAAATTCAACCTCCATTTTTTTTATAGCTGGCCAACTCCATGATCACAACATCAGCAACTTAACAGCTTAATTATTATCTGTTCAGGCCACAGCTTTATTCAGAATTGTAGAGAAGAGAAGAGGGATTGCAGGATGAAAGAAAGAATAGAAGAAGAATGTACAGAAAGACTATTTTGTTGATAGCTTGACAGTCAAGCTATAGATTGTTGCCATTATATACAAATATATTCTTACATGATTGTTTGTAGAAAAAGAAAGTTGAATTCAAGGACTCAATTAAACACAGTTTATAGACTAAGGACTCAATTAAACACAGTTTATAGACTCCTGTAATATAATTTTTTATCTTCACTTTGTTCACATGAAATGAATGTTTGTGTGTATTAAACAAAAGAATATCATCAAACCAGGAATTGAATATTTGTATCAATACTTTTTTCTTGATGATGTTTTCGCATGAATCCAATGGATACCAATACAAAAGGAAAAAAATCTAGGTTTTGGATAAGTTATGGATACTACTCTACAATATTTATTATAGTTTCAATTTTAATTTTTTAATATCAAATTGTTTAACATCAAGATAGTTTTATTTTGCTGAATTAAGCATCAATTGAAAATTCCTTTTACTCAAATAAAAGCAATGTGGAATGATCAAAATAAAAAAGAAATGTTATTTTTTTTCTAATCAAGCAAGTTATTCTAGTGTGTTAGCAAACTAAAGAGATTGAATATTTGTTTCAGCTGAAAATTCAATTCTTAAAGCTCTATTTTTTTTAAAAAAATTAATAATATTTAATATTATCTTTCCAAATCAAACTATAGAATATTACCCCCACAGTCCATGATCTCTATACACGATCATAAAAATAAATAAATCACCTAGACCAAAATCAAGTTAAAAAAATAAAATTGAAGTATTAAAAATAAAGAAAAGGAAAGAAGCAAACACAATTTGAACAATGTTTTGCCCCCATCAAAGACTCCATTTGTTAAAATAATAGTAATTTAAAATTATTTTAATATATTTTTAAATAAAAAATTCTTTAAAAACAATTATTTTCTAAATCACGATTTGATTATAGGAGGTGTGTTGAAAATGTGTTTGAGAAACACTTTTAAAAAAATTGAAATTTTTTAATTTTTTTTAATATTTTTAAATTATTTTCATATACTAATATCAAAAATAATTTTGAAAATAAATAAATAAATATAAATTTAATACATTTATAAATAAAAAATACTTTTAAAAATAAACTCAACTACAATTCCAAATATACAATTAATAACTTATGCTTTTGTTTTAAGAGAATAATAATTAATTATTATTTTAATAACCTATGCTTTTGTTTTAAAAGAATAATAATTAATTATTATTATTATTTATTTGGTGATAGAGACAAAGGAGAGAGAAGGAAGGAAGTAGCCGAATCCAAATCCGAATCCAAATCCTACTTACTGACTGTCTCTTTCATATCTTTCTTTTTTTTTGTCTTCTGCCAACCCAAACAGGAACTCCTTTTCTTCTGCCAACACAAAAGTTTTTTTCCATTTAGTTCCTCCGCTTCTAATCTTATATTCAATTCCTACATTACTTCATTCCCTTCCCGTATTAGAAAACCACACCTACACACTCTCACTACATAAAGGCAACATCTTTTCCTTGTTTGGATTTGATTTATTCGGAATTGGTGCTGGAGGGGTTTGAAGAATTGCGGGATTCGGATTTTGACAGGACTTGGGCATGAATGAATGAACATGGCGTTCAAGTCCAAGATAAAATGGATTGCATTGTTTGTCTTGATACTATCGATGGTGTCTCTAGTGATTCACCTTTTCATCACAAAGCTTTCGGGGCCTTATTCACTGCAATCCACTTTAATGCCTGCCATTGGATTTAACCTCACCCCTTCTATCTTTGGCATGCAGGTTTCAATTTTGCGGTCCTCATTGTTTTGTTTTTTTTTAGCATTTGTGTGCTCTTTATTTGTTTTTTCATCTGGTTTTTCGTGGTTTTGTAGGGTGATAGAGTTGTTAGAAATAAGGGGTCGTGGGGGCATGTGAAGTCTTTGGAGTCACTGCAGCCTTATGCCAACCCGAGAAGAAGTTATCCTGGTAATGGGTATTGCTGAACTTTTCTATGTCTGTTTCCTTATCCGTTTCTTTTATATCCTTTGAGGTTAAACTCTTTGAACTAGTTTTTTTTTTTATTGATGGCGAGTGTCTTCTGGTTAGTAATTAGCTGATGTGTAATCTTGAAATGTGAAATGGATTTGACCAGTTAAGTTTTGTAGGAGTGCATTCATTTGAACTGTGGATCGGTAAGTTGTTGAAGCTTTCTTTGAAAGTTTATGTAAATTTATAGCTTGTTTGAGGTAATTTCAAGTTGGATACGGTGCCCCATTTAACATGCTTCTGAGGGAGTAATTGATACATCCTTCAGGGAATTTAGTAATCATTCCATTTGGTTACTTTTGTACTTGTCATTTCCAATCGGATGATCTTGTATATTGCTGAAAGCGGTTGAGTCGTTGATGTTCTTTTTTCTCCCCCTTTATTTTTCCTTCTTATTTATTGGGAGGGGGTTGGGGATTCCTTTGTTAGTCTGAATTGAATGGTGCAAAAAGCATTTTTTGTGCAACTCCATTATTATTGTTGTTGTTGTTGTTGTTATCATCAATGCATGGTTGATGTGTTTAAAGTAAGTACCATAGTTTTTATGGAAAGGAACTCTACTTTTGTAGTTTGATATTGATAATCTGATGGCACTTAAATGGGCTATACAATGTGCACCATTATGTTTATTTGCCTACTCTTACAGGAGGAATCCATGTCAAACCCTGTGAAAAATGAAGGTGGCTTGTTTGTTTCAGAGCAGATTGTAGAACATGGGTTATATAATGCGCACCATTATGTTTATTTGCATGCTTTTACAGCAGAATCTATGAAAAGCCTGTGAAAATGAAGGTGGCTTATTTGTTTCAGAGTAGATTGTGGAAAATGTTTGTGACTTTTTTATATTTTGGATGAAGGGAAACCCCAATCTGTTTTGTGATTAAGGTTAAAATTCCTGGTGCATTAAAAGCACTCCATTCACTTGTACTGGGGAAAGCTTGAACTTACTTTCATGGGCATGGATAGATAATTCTCAAGGAAGAGTTTGCTCATAATAAGTTTTGAATCATGACCTACCCTTATATGGGCACCTCTTGCCAATTAGCCAACCCTTTGTTGTTTTTTTTGGAATTATGTGAACTTTACTTCCTTACAAGACTATATAAAAGCAATATGGTGAAATGGCAGAAAAGAGCATTCTAATTATTTTGATTTCTCATAAATTTTCTTCACCAAAGCTGCAAGCTTTCTTCCCATTTACTTTCATTTCATCAACGAGATACCTTTTTACTTGGTGCACTTTCTGTCTTGCTCATTATATTATGATCTATATGGGCTTCATTTGAGAATTTCTATGTTGATTTTTATTTTGCGTACATTTTTTCTCTTGGGTTACAGTTCCAAATGAAAAGAACAACGGTTACATATATGCAAAAGTTTTTGGTGGATTTGAGAAGATAAGATCCTCGGTATGATTCGTTTGATGTTATAAACTTATTTTAATTTTGATTTATAATGAGAGTTCATAACATTTCTGTTAATTTTCTAGATCTGTGATCTTGTCACCATATCCAGGCTTCTAAATGCTACTCTTGTCATTCCAGAGATTCAAGAAAGTCTTCAATCAAAAGGCATTAGGTAATTTACTTTTTGCTAGTTTAATTGTTTGCCAATTAATTCCTTGCACTTGAGAAGCTTACAGATTTTGTTTTTTTTCTTTCTAATTTCTGAATTTGGAACAGTTACAAATTCAAGAGTTTTTCATATCTATATGATGAAGAGCAGTTCATAGCATCACTTAAAAATGATGTAATCGTTGTGAACAGCCTGCCTGAGAATTTGAAGGCGGGCAGGAGAAGGAATGAGATCCATACTTATAAGCCCAAAAGTTCTGCTTCTCCAGATTTCTATGTTAATGAAATTTTGCCCGAGTTAAAGAAATCCAAGGTTATTGGACTAGTTCTTCATGATGGAGGATGCCTGCAGGTAGGTGAATATATTGCAATGTAGACCATAAAATGATTTATATTGTTGTGAAAATGCTCGTATCTTATAGCACCACCTTTCTACTCATAATTGATTGTCTCCTCTCATGTCATTTTTTTCTTCTAGGATATGACCTTTGCTTGGATGATAACTGTTAGTTATATTCTTGTGTTTTCTAAACATAGATAGGAGATGCTCATTTCAATTTTCTTTCTTTATTTATTTGCGAAGAATTAATGATTAATAAACAATTGTATGGAACCAGGAAACAAAATTAATCAGATGGCTAATGCAGCATCTTTTCTGAAGTGGAATTCTGAACTTTTACTTTTGAGATGTCAACTGCAATATTAACTAAAAAATCCAGTAGAAATTTGTGGCCCAAAGTGATAATTTTGTTGGTAAAAGAAATATGTAAGGGCATCGTTTTAACTTCATAGCTACTTTGGTTCCCTTTAGTACTTTCAATTTGCAAAGTTTGGTATGCACAAGTATGCAATGGACTACTCAATTTGGGGCATGGAATTTGGATGAGCATTTATTTTTTATTCTTGATAATGCTTAGGGGCTGTTTGGGAGTGTAGTAACGGTTGCTTTTCATAATGTTTTTCATTTGGAAATGCATCAAAATAATATTTTCTAAAAATAAAAAAATTATTTTTGACATTAGCACATCAAAACGATACAAAAACTTAATAATAATAATTTTAAGCACAATTTTTTTTAAAAAATTGGTGAAAAGCAGGTTGCACCGCAACCCCAAACAACCCTTTAATCTCAGAAGGTAACCTTCTTTGCAGTCAATTCTTCCTCCGAGCATGTCTGAGTTTCAGAGGCTTAGATGCCGGGTTGCATTCCATGCTCTAAAATTTCGCCCAAAAATTCAGGTGCTTGGTCAGTTGATGGTTCAGAGGTATAGTTGATTACTTTCTTACCTTGCCTTTCCAATAAAATTGTAATGCCAATTACCATATTTCAGGATGTGCATAATCTTCATTAGTTTAGCACTCTCTGTAAGAATATGACGGACATTGCAATAATAAATTGCATGCAACTTCACAATATATGAAGCGTTTGTTTGCAGTTCTCAGCACTAAAAAAATTTTTCCACAGGTTACGGGAATCTGGTCAACCTTTCCTTGCATTTCATCCTGGTTCAGTGAGAAATACCTTGGCATATCATGGTTGTCGTGAATTATATCAGGCTAGTTGTTCAAGCCTTTTCTCATCTATATCATTGTTGTGATCAAAGTTGCATCAATATGTTTAAGTTTGGTTTCATTTAATTTCAGTACTTGTGTTGCTGTTCAATTGGTCAGAAAATTCAGTTGTCGGAATTTTGATATTTGGCTGTCTTCTTTGTGATTTTCTACCTCAAACATAATTGAAGATAGATTATATAAATACCTTGTTAAATTCTCTAATTTTCCTAACCCCATCTTCTAAATCGGCACTTCCTCTAGGATGTTCACACTGAGCTTATACAGTACCGAAGGGCACAGATGATTAAGCAAGGGATTCTTAATGATGATCTAAGTGTAGACTCACATGTCCGAAGATCCAATGGATCATGCCCTCTCATGCCAGAAGAGGTACACAGTTAAGGTGTAACTTTCAAGTCCTAACTACACAATGCATGATTCTTTTATCTAAACTGGAGTTTTGTTTCTTGCACATTGCTTGGATTATGTTTGCCAAATCATTTGCAGATTTCATTTTAATTCTAGTCCTTAAACTTTCTTGCCTCATAGAAGGGATTTTTTGGTTTTGGATAGAAGAAAGTATCAATAGAAAAGGGAGGAAATGTCCAACAGCACTTTAGAGAACAAGACATCCTCCAAACAGAGAATTAGAAAAAAACAACAGAATTTCAATATGAAAGATAGTCTAGTCTCACCATAGTGGTCCCAAGCATTGCACTGCAAAGAAGCTAGAAGCACTATCCTATTCCACAGCAATTGTCTTGAGATTGACCTGTCCTAAAACTGTCGACCATTTCTCTCCATCCAAACTTACCAAATAAGAACCATATCACCACAAGGTCTTATGTTCCTTCCTCCTTCCAAAACCCACCATGAACTATCTATCCTACATCTCTCCCATCACCATTGGGCAGCCCAAAGTTGACTGCCTCCTAGCATGGTAGCATATAACACAGATCTCAGGAGGAAGGCTTTTTTACGAGAGCTTTCCTAGCTAGCAGCAAATTATTAGTTTTCATCTTATCAAATGTTACTATCCCAGGAATGATACAACTTTGCGGGGCCCTTTTACTTCTTTGAAACATTTTCAGATTGGTCTTCTCCTTAAAGAGATGGGCTATTCTACTGAAACAATGATATACGTGGCTGGGTCTGAAACTTTTGGTGGTCAACGCATTTTAATCCCTCTGCGTGCAAACTTCTCCAACACTATGGATCGCACTCAGGTGTGCACTAAGCAAGAATTGTCTGATTTGGTTGGTCCTGAAACACCTCTTCCATCGAATCCTTTCCAGCCACCACCTACCAAAAGTGAGGAACAATTAAAAGAAGAGTGGTACAGGGCAGGTCCTCGGCCTCGTCCCCTTCCTCCACCTCCAGACAGACCCATCTATCAACATGAAAAAGAAGGTTGGTATGGTTGGATTGCTGATTCTGACACAGAACCAGACCCTTCATCTGTAGATCTGAGGAATCAAGCCCACAGGTTACTCTGGGATGCTCTTGATTATATTGTCTCAGTGGAAGCAGATGCATTCTTTCCTGGTTTCCATAATGATGGAAGTGGATGGCCAGACTTCTCAAGCTTGGTCATGGGACATCGGCTATACGAGAGTGCTTCTTCTAAAACATATCGGCCAGATAGGTATGATGGGAAAAAAGCTCTCATTATGAACTTCAAATTAATACAGCATAAAGGTACTGAATCATTCCATGGAAATTGATTGAAGTACTATATGTTCCAACGCAAAAAAATGGAAGCATAGTGTGGGGAAATCATGTTTAAACCATCAGACCTTGCTAAATCCAATGGTTTGTGATTACATTGATTCATTTTCTCAGTATATATGCATCTCATAGTAGGGATTCCTCACTTCCACAACTTATACTCATTTGATTTTTAATGTTCTGTAAGGAGCAGCTGACTGTTCACCTTCAATTAAAACACTGCATAGTGCTATGAAGCATTTATAACTTTTCATACACACACAGAAAGAGGGAAGGATTTTCCAGGAATGTAACAGATGTACTACATTTCTGGGAAAGGTTATCAACCTGAATTTGCATCTTCACATGATATATATATATATATATATATATATATGATAAACCCTGATGCTCTTCTAAAGAGTATCAGCTCTCAGTTGGCAGCACTTCCCAAATAATAATCACGTTATGCTGAGATATAGCCAAGAGAAGTATTGTAGCATGCCAGGAAAAGTGTCTTGCGCTCTTTTATGATCTTTACATTGGTTTCTGCACTGTAGTTTTGTGTTTTTTAAGCAAACAAATCATCTGAATCCATCTCAATTTTCATGTAATCAAATATGTTGTACTGGTTTTATGTGTTTCCTTTTTGATTTTTTGCACACCTTGTACTTTTGTTCTGGTTTTGGTCAGTCTTGATATATCTTCTGGATGCTCACTTGTATATTATAAATTGAACAAATCATTCTGATGCTTTGTTGGTTCTTCTAATAGGAGGGTTCTTGCAGAACTTTTCAACATTATCCATGACAACTTGTACCACCATAACAATCATACTTGGAAACGTGTAGTAAGGGAACATCTAAACAAAAGCTTGAGTGAAGACGGACTAATCAGGCAATCCCTTCTGTCAAAACCAACCACATTCCTGTCTCACCCACTTCCTGAATGCTCTTGTAGAATTCCTTCTGCTGAGGTTCCAAAACAGGTAAAAGGTAATGATGGCCGATTCCTATATGGAGGAGAGGATGAGTGCCCAAGATGGATGCAGCTTAGTCAGGAAGATGATACTCATTCAGAGTCAGCAGTAGCGGAAGAAGGTAGTGATGATAATAGCGAGTCAGTATATAAAAATGGCGGTGTTGAACAGCAAGAATCTGACGACAGTAGAGGTAGAAGTAGTCTTACTCAAATACCCGTGGATAAGGATGATGAATGGGATCCTAATGACTAGAAGTGGATGTGCTGATGATGACTTCTGCTGGTACTCCACTTTTCAGCAATATCTCCTGGGTTGTAGAGTTTTGGGGATGGGAATGAGTCCAAGGTCTTTTTTCATAGTTCCAGCTTGGTATTTTGAAGGAAATATTCAGATTTATTCTTTCCTAGTAGATTCAAGAAACCCTCATAGAAAAAGAAAACCATTTGTATACCCTCATACGACACTGTTTAGATTGATGGTAGTGAGCACGACAGATACCTTCAAGATCAGCTTATTGCAGCGTGTTGCCAAGAACAGAAATTCCCTGTCTTGTGAGAAACATGGAAGATGTTTCAGCACGGAGGAGCTTTGATTTGGGAATGATGGTATTGGACAGTTCGCAGTTAGTTCCACTTGAACATCTCTTTGGTTTCTGAAACATTAATTTGTTTTCCTTGTACTGAATTTCCTGTCAGAGTTGTAAAGTTGATTCGAACAGAGATCAATGACAATTGTTTTTCCTTTTTTGGGTCATAGCTCTAACAATTCCATCACCCATTGGATGTTAACAAATCAAATCACATGTGCTGATGTTATTGTGCCATCTTCGTTCAAGTTCAGTGGCCCACCTGCCCAGATAATGTTGACAAACTCGAAGCGTCTTGGCAAATGCAGTGGGGCTAAGCAAAGTTGGTTGCAGAATACAAGAGTTGGCAGGTATTATTCAGGGTTGTCAATATTGTTCTGGCCGGAAGGTTCGGTGCTATTAAAAAAACTGAGATAAAACAATATTATTTTCATCTAAGTTTTAATTCCGGTCTATTCTGGAAATACCGGTCAAATTCCGGTCGAAATGTCTCGGTACCGTTTCGGGTGTGCCGTTCCGCCCTTAAAATCCTTCTTATTTTGATTAATTTATGATTGTGTTTCCAATTTTGAGATTATGTTTGTTTGACCTTGTGTTTATATTGTATAATTTAAAGTTAATTTATCTTGAATTTTAATTATGTTTGTTAAATTAATATTTTAATTTTTTTCATATATATATATATATATATAATTAATTATATATAAATAGTATAACCCTGAAACGGCACGCCGAAATACTCCGAAACCAAAATATTCTGGATCAATAAAAAAATCAGAACAATATTGACAACTTGGTATTATTACAATGTAAATGTGGTCCGTACTCCTTGAATCATGGAGGGGAGGAACTAGGAACCACCTTAAATCAATCATGGGATGAATGGCACACTCAAATTCCGCAGTTTCAGAAATATTTTCAGTACAAAGGAATCGGGAATGACCAGGACGCATGGCCAATCTCCTCGATTTGGGTATCATATATTCTGACATGTACCTATAATGTTTACAAATGTTGTTAATTTCGTTTGTACCGAGAATTAATTTAGTTTATAAAAAAAAAAAAAGTTGTTAATTTTGTTTTTTTATGGTTGAAATGTTTCGTACCAGTTAAAAAAATGAGATAAAACGACATAGTTTTTATCTCATTTAAAATTTCAGCCATTCTGAAAATTCATTCCAATTTCAGTCGAAACGTTCGGTTTTGTTCCGTCAGTTCTGTTTCGGTCAAATAGAGTTTTTTTAAATAATGAATAATTTTACAATATCAATCATATCTTTTAATCTGACTGTTAGATTAAGATGAAATTTTACGAGAAGTCTCTTGACATATTTATGCATATTATGTTAAAATTTCAGATCAATAAAAAATGTAATGACCTTGCAAATTTAATAGACGTTCACATAATATTATACATGTTTATAATTTTGTTCAAAAAGATAATTTTATAGTATCTTTTTCTAGATTAAATTACACAATTCTAAATAATTTTATTTAGATATGAACTAATTTTTTTAATTAATATATTTATACATATAAACAATACAACCCCAAAATAACATGCCAAAACGCTCCGAAACCAAAACATTCCATTCCAATTGATAAAAACAAAACACCAACCAAATCAGAATTAACAACATCATCACTCTATAATTAATTTTTGAAATGCTTTCACAATGAGGATCGTTTTGCAGGAATAAAACATAAAAATAACTTCCAAAATGTAAAACCAATTCAGGCATCAACCAGAAGGACACTTGGGGAGTTTTTTTAAGCTCCATTTCTTTTATATCAAAAGAATATAATAATAAAAATACATGGTCATAGAAGCGGCACACTCAAACAAATTCATCAAGGAAAATGGACAGACAAGTTGAGGTTCCTAACATGGATTTCAAATATAAATTGACAAATTGCCGGAGGGTTACAAAGGTCAATTCTCACAAACTCAATACATTTGTACATTATACAAGACCACAAAGAGGCTAGGCACCTTTCTTGGTATTCCATGGCTTAATCACAGCCACAACGATGATGGCAACAATGATAAGAAGGATTATAATGGCAATGCACATCCATTTCCTGGAGTTCCTCTGCAACTTCTTTGCCTTTTGGAGGGCAACATTCCCTGATTGGACATGATCTACTGCATTTGAGACCTGGTATTGTATAAGGCTGTTAAATCACAGGGTTCGAGCATTCTAAGACCATCAATCTACCGCTAAATTAACTATTATTTATAAGCCCTGATTCATCCCTTCTCATCCATGGCAAAAACATGCAACAGGAATGAACTTGTTAACTGTGAATTATTTTCCGGGAAGTGATTATTAGAATTAGAATTATTTTATCAAGAAAAGAAGATACCTGTGATTCTATGTTGTCAAGCATGTCCCCTTGTGCATCCACCAAGACTGCCATATCCAGAAAAATCTGCATAGCAAGTGAATAAAGAAAAAAAAATCCTTGATGTTCACTCTCTCAACATAAAAGATTGTTTTTTTTATCTTGTTGGGTGGTGCACATGAACAGATGCCGTTGCCCCAAAAAACAGACTTGCTTCTTGTTCTATACCCTCAATTCCTCATTTTTTTACTAAACATTCCAATGACAGGAGTTCTATATGAAGGTTAAGAAAAAGGACTCATCAGTGATCAGATACTTGTCTGATCTTAATCTGACAATAGGTGGTCAAATGCTAATCACAGATCCTTAAATTGAACAAATAACCATAATTTCAGAAATAAGAGAAATTAATTTTCCATAGAAAGCTCCTGCATCATCATCTCATCACATCTAAACAAAGATCACATAAAAAAACTACTTGACTATGCTCAAGCTTTGCCACAAGGCCGGAAAACCCTCAATATCAATCACCATGCCCAAGGTGAAAGTTAACTCAAATAAATCAGTGTTAAAAGTAGAACAGTAAAGTTAAGTCCAGACCATTTTCCAGTTTGAGACAATTAAAGCTAAAGTGACATCAATTTTTTTTTTAAGTCAGCTGTGGTTACATACTTTTCTGCTTTAATCAAAAGAAAACGCATAATTGTAAGAAGAGTAATTAGTTTAATGCACGGGGAAAATACCAGTTTGGTGCCAAAAGGGAAAAAAAGTAAAATTGTAGTAGTATCAAGGAACCTGTTGTAAGTCCAGAAGTTTCCTCTCCAGATCTCTGACAGCATCATGACGCTCTTGAATTTCTGCCAAAGTATCCGTTATCTGCAAACAAAAAAGCACAAAAGTGAAATCAGGAATGACCCTTTATGATGAATCACTATTTCGGCAAATGATGAGCCAAGTGGCAAAGTATTAACCAAGAGCATCCAAAAAGCCTCCACCGATTTTCATGGAGAAGAAAAAAAAGGAAAAATTGGAGAGAAAGAATTAAGACACAAAGCAGTGCTGATGATGGGAAGAATGAGCAAATCATATACATGAACTCCTAAGAAACAATATTATAAAAAAAAACTGCAACAAAAACATTCTACATATTTTTTCCTCTTTTAAAAATCTTCCCTTGGGGACATGCCAGCAGTTGAGACTTGGGATATCAATTTGAAGGTCTCGGGCTTGAAGTCTAGGAGGAGCGGGTGGAAATTTAGGAATTGGAGAAAGAGTGAAGACTAACTCTTGTTGTGTAGTTCAAAAAAGTTGGGCTGGCCTCATATAGAAAAAAATAAGAAAAAAAGATAGAAAAAGAAAAGAGCAAGATGAGTAACAAAATATTAACAGACCTGGCCTCGCCCTTGTTCCTGAATTGCTTTCTGAAATATTTGTTCACTGTCTCCAGTCTCAATCAATTTGTCAATTGTCTGTCATTTCGGAATAACAAAATGAGATTATAGAACTATGAATTAGCTTTCAGTTTTTCAAGTAAAATAAGTTTCACCTCTTCATCTGCTCTAGTTCCCGTCACTGAAAATTGCATAAATCAAGATATATAAAGATTAGCATTGTATCATGGAAGATAGGCCATCAGGTTATTGGCATAACAGCACTTAATTAAAAATAAGAGAATGGCCTGAACCTGTAAAAACACGCCTCTCAACAACCTCCCGATACTCCTGATGGATGTTTTCCCTGAGAGTCTATAAAAATTCAGAGATGTCATAAGATAACTGTCACAAAATAGGCAAAGAAGTGCAAGATCCTATATGCTTGTTTATGTTTCTTTACCTACCTGAAACTCAGACATCTTGTCTTTCAGCTTCTTTTTCAAGGCGCTGCCATAAAATCATAACACCAAATCAGATACGGCAAAAATCTGGATAATTCTTCGGAAAGATCTACAAATTCCCACAGGGCTTTAATATAAATTTGAAATAGAAAAGGTCAGAATAAATGTGTAACTCAGACAGGGCAATATACAATAACTAAATTTAAATTGACTGCAACTCTAGCATGCCATAATGAATAACTTGTTTCCTTTCAATTAGTCTTTCTAATTTGTTTACAAAAGTTCAAGAGCAAAATGGAGATCACCACTATTCTAATGATGGTTTTGGCCTGGCTCTTATCTAAACTGTTTAATTTGCACCAACTCTACAATGGATCTTTTGAAAAATGATGACGGGTCAACTATACAGATGTCGAGTATATGCTATATTGAATGAAGAGAATGTCTTTAGAGGTGATACTTAACGCACATATTAGCTTAGATGTGATTTTCCTTAATTAAGTGTACAACATTGGTATGAGGAACAGAGAGGCCTTTAGTTTAAGGGTTCTATGTATAGACATAATTTCAGGGACACTTGCATGTTTTTACAAAAAAATTAATCGCAGACAACAATTTGAAAAAACAAACCCACAATCTTAGCACTTATTTATACAAGAGTAACATGCATACTGTGCATCCTCCCACAAAAAGGTCAAAAGGGACAGCTAACAAAAACAGACAGAAGTAAATACTGTCATTTTTATTAGAAATCTTTTTAGTTCAAACTGCAGATTTAGACCCATAACCTTCATCATATCCTGACTTTACATCCATTATTGTTGTGAATCCGCATGCATTATTATTGTGAATCAGCATGTGTTCTTTACTCCATCAAAAAGATTCATTGTCTGATGCATAAAAGAAGAGTAAGCCACCAGATCAATCAGCCATAACTAATATATCTTTACTTATGATTGGAAAGAGAGAAGGTTTTCTAAACAGAGTTGAAATGTTAATTACATAGTAGTTGAGGTTCTTGATCGGTCTACACCTGTTCCTTTACCACATCCCGGCTTCTGCCTATTAGAAAAATTCTGGACAACATCAAGCAGATATTGTTAAAATGTTGTCAAATGGGGGGGGGGGAGGAGTTGTTGTTCTACCTCTTTGTCAAGTTCCTCGAGTTTTGACTTTATTGAACGAGCAATTTTTCCAACTTCGTCAACATCTTTCTCCATTCGCTGTTTGATTCCTGCAGACAAAAACCAAAACAATTATCAACTTAGAGGTTCATAAATCATAAAATCTAGAAAATTACTACATTCAATGAGTAAGGAAAATGAAATTTAATCAGAGAGGGGTTGGAAAGGAGAAAGAAATCAAAAGTCAGAGTAGCAAACATAGATTCACAAAACAAGTTACGTGTTTACAAATTCTTTTTGCAGTCATAAGTCATTAAATGCCTGTGGAAGGCTGATTGAAGCACACAAATTGAAGCTACCTGGTTCAACAAATCCATCATCTGGCCCACCCCCCATCCGGACTTGTAATTTCATTTTTCAATAAAAAAACATGAGTTTTTGTCTCATGGTTCATGAAGGATATTTAAGGTTTACTCTATTTTATGGTTTACTCTATTTTATGATTTTTGGATGGAGTTGTGGTTTATTTTTAAGCTTAAATCTTATTTTTCCATATTGATCAGTCAGGTACCCAGTGGAGAAAGTCCTCACCCGCTGTGGAGGTCGGTGATAGATTTAAATATTCCAGGCCAGCACCAGTTGGAGCAAGATCCAACTCCAATCTGACCATTGTCATCCCTATCCATCTAATCTGATACTGCTGATTGATTTTCCCAATCATTCACATCGCTCAATTTATCCAACCATTTGGAATAAAGAATGAGAGCATGCAATCAGCCTAAAAGTTGGGAAAATAAGCCATGTGTCTCTCTTGTTTATCTTTTGCTTTAATCAACTTCACTCATTCTTTTTCTCCAATATAATTGCTACTTGAATTTACAAACCTAAGCACAAAGAGAAGCATCTTTATATTTTTTTTTATATACATACATATACAAATATGAATTAAAAGTAAAATTGAAAAATATCAACCAAAATTAAATTTCTGATCACCTTTCATGGCAGGAGCCTTGGTCACAGCCTTTGACTCCTCATGTGCATCCTGCATACAAGATTTGCAAGAAATGGAAACCAAAAACACAGCTTAACTGATTTTCCCACCATCAAAGACATTAACTGCACCAAGCAACACTTTCTTATTGTCTGTGTTAAACATATGTTTGGTGTTGCTTAGCACAAATTAAGAAAGGTGTTGTCAGAGCACCACCAAGTCTATACATATAGATAACAAGACTGGGAAAAGGGAGGCCTTATAACATAGTTCAACAGCAATAAATTTTCCAAGCACACAAATCTGGGTTTCTGAAATGCTACAATTATCACCTAGTCTAAGCCATACATACTAGATATAATGAAGGGGACTCTTCCATAAACCCTCAATCCATCCTCTGATAAACAAAATGAAAAAAAGACTCCAATGAATCACATGCCATGGAACCATATATGGAATACTGTTCCAGAGATAACGACTGCGAGCATGCCAGACCAGAGGATGCCAAAACAAAGATATTAACCTTATTTAAGTTGAAAATATTACATTCCTGAAGAATTTAACAATTCCTTGATCACAAAACTTTGAAAAAAAATTGGATCTAGAGTAGGTGGGATTTCTGATTGCTATTCTACAAAAAGGCATGACATCACAAATTTACCTGTTGACTAAAAATTGGCACATCTTTAAGAGGAAAAATTTTTCCTTAAGGAGACTGGGCAAAAACAGCATAAACCTCAAGTTTAGGTGGTCTATTTGAAATAAGTGATTTTCAACCTTTTCTCAACCTAAATGGCTTATTAAACAGTTATGAGCCTGTCTATCTTTGTTCTACTTTCTATGTTTTCTTTGCATGTTAATTAAGAACGTGCAGAATGTGGCTCATACCTGGAGCTTTTTGAGCAGCTTGTCCAGCTTCTCATTCTGTTTCTCAATCTCTTGAACCTGGGAAACAGAAGATGAGGTTATGGCATCAACTAGGAAACAAGATGGAAACAACAAAATTATAGGATTTGAATGGCAACAATAGTATCAAAAGGAAAATGACAAGGCATGTAAAGAACAACAGAAAAGAAAGGGAAAAACCTTTTTAAAGAAATTCTCCAAGCCCAAGTCTGCAGAATTCATTCCCATCTCAATATCCCCGCCTCTAGAACCCTGACCCCGAGGGATCTCAAAGGAATCCTGCAATTTTTAATCAAGCCATACAATTAAAATGCAACTCAGCTCAACCCAGCCATAAATAATTTTAACAATTAAATTTTACTTGCACAAAAACATTATAGCCAATTGGTAGTTTGCTACAGTTACTGACAAGAACGACTGATTTCTTTTGTTCAAAGCAATTCATTTCGGCTTCTCAAGTTTGTAACATATAGCATCTCAAAGCCTAGAGCTTTAAGAGTCAAAACCGAAAACTTGAGCAGTAGAAGGAAGCATCTCATTTGACAATATAAGTCATTACATAACTAGATTCGAAGAAAAAACTTCGATAATATGTCAGTTAAAATAAGCGAATCGGTCGTGTAATGCTACATTTACTGACTTTAAAAATTTTCATCTTCTGGGGTCCCTATAAAAATAGATCCCGTGATTTTCTGATTTTGAATTTCCTTCATATTCCTCTTTCTCACCATCCAAACATCGAAGGAGAAAAAATTCCCAACTTTTTAAACGGCAAAAGGAACCCATAATTGAATCCTCAGTTTCCCAAACAGATCCAAGGAAATGAATGAAGATAAAAACAAATTAAAATAGCTGTCGCCATCAAAACAAGGTTAGATCAAGACAAAAACAACATCAACATCTATACAAACTCAAAAAAACAAACAGAGAGAGACAGTGAGCATATGTTTACCGACAAAAGGTCATTCATTGTTGAAGAAACAGCAGCTGAAGAAAAGAAACCTCCTTTTGTTATTGTTTTTGTTTTTCTTTAAAAACAAACAACAATTGTTTGTTAATTAAGACCGGGTTTTTGTTTTAACTTTCAACAGAGAAAACAAAAGGGGGAACCCCAGGTCTCAATTAAGGGATGGAGGAGGAGGAGGAGGAGTTTTTCTTTTCTCTCTTCTTCTGTGGGAAGGAAAATAGATTTCCTCTTTCCGTGTTGAAATTATTGTCAGAGACAGAGAGAAATAGTTGTCAGCATTTTATTTTTTTAATTATTTAATTTTAAGTTAATATATGGATGTTAATACTCTTTTATAATTAAATGAGATTTTAGATGGGTTAATCAAAGCTGCCATATAACGTGGCTATAAATTAATGATATTTGACAATTATTTTTTAAAATATACTTTTTTTTATTTTTTAAAAAATATTTATATATATATAAATATTAAATTTAAATTAGAAAAATCATAATTAAATTAAAAAAAAACATTTCAATTATGTTCCTAAATTATCATAAAAAAGTAATGATTACAAATTATACAATATATATGTATGCATGCATGTATAAGTCAAGACTCAATTTAGTAGTTAAGTTAATTGAATTTTTATCTTTTTAATAAATAAAAAAGTATTAAACATTAACAATATTATTATATTATTATGAGGTTTCAATAAATTAAAAATAAAATTTTATAAATATTATATTGCCAGAACATAAAAATCAAGTTTCAATTGTTATAAATACAAATATCAAATTGTGGAAAATATATTATGAATATTTTGTTTTGACTATTTAAAGTCTTAGACATGTATATTATTTAGATTATTTGGAGTTTTGGTTCAATTCATGTTTCATAATTTTTTAAATTATTTTTTTAATATTATGTTGACGTGCTAATAGTAAAATAAGAAAAATATTTTAATATATTTTCAAACCAAAATTATTTTTAAATGCAATTATTATCATATCCTCAAACACTCTCTTAATATATAAATAACTAGACGAAAGACCTTTTTTATTATGAAATTTCAATAAATTAAAAATAAAGTCTATCAATACATGTTTTTATGTCAAAACAATCAAGGTTGATTGTCATAAGCATAAATATCAAATTGTGGAAAAGATATTTATAATTTGTCTAGACTATCCAAAGTCTTAATATGTATACTTAGAGGTTGTTTGGATTTGCAATGTGACCTCCATTTCATGATTTTTTGAGTTTTTTAAACATAATTTTACATTTTTAGACTATTTTAATGTGATTATATCAAAAATAATTTCTAAAAACAGAAATGATGAAATGAAAAATAATATTTTGATGTATTTTGTTCGAACAAAAAGTACTGTGGAAAATAATTTTTGCCACATACTCTAACAAACCCTTAACTTTAATTGAATCACATATACTAATTAAAAATCAAATAAAATTGATATTATGTAAAATGAAAGCACTATACGAATAGGAAAAAAACTCATATTGAACTCATGTGATATATCATTTTATTCATATAACTCTATTTAAGCACAAGGAAATATTGAGTTGTGGGTATGTTTGAGTATTTTGTTTTTCCATGTTTGTGGCTTGTAAATCTGAAAGTGAGAACCTAAAAGGTGTTATTGTTATTATTATTTTCTTTTTTATAAGTATTGATCTTAGTACCCACGTTTTGTCTTGGGGCTAAATTGTTTTTTTGTATAAAAATTGATGTTAAAGTTTTGAATTGGTTAAAAATTAACATAAAAAATTATTCATGACAAACTTTTAACCACACTGATTAGAGTTGAGCTAACTCGGAATATTCTGCCAATCATGCGACCTAGATCATGTGATTAGAATAAACCTATATAAATATGAAGAAAATTATAAAGTTTTTTTCTAAAAAAAATCATGTTACCTATCCAAACTCATGACCAAGTCATTTGACTTAAAGCACTGAATCTACAAAAACCATAAAGTTCAATTCCAAATTCATCATATATTGAAAGATGAAATTCAAAAAAAAAAAGTAATGAAATTGATTTACAAAATAGCAATTAAAAAACTAGTGATAAAAAATAAAATAGAAAATAAATTTTATATTTAATTGAAGGGTGAATTTAAAAAAAAAATCAATTTAGTAAAAGAAAAGAACGAGGCTCAAAATTAACTTTAAAAACAAATAACAAATTGTAATTAAAGGGTGAATTGACAGAATAATAACTTTTATAAAATGAAAAAATCAAAATAAAAACAAAACAGTAAGGATCTTATTGGAAAACATATTACCATCATTTTGAATTGAAGGAAGAAATTGAAAACCAATAAATCTCTTACAAAAGGGTTAAGGCAAGAAATTAGAAATATAAAGAATGAAAATCAAATTGGAGAATAAAACATTACTAAATTTAGATTCAATGATAAAATTAAAAACAAATAAAAGTTCTATAAAAGGGCTAAGACAAAATAAAAATAAAAATAAGGATTACTGTTAAAATACCAACGATTAAGAATGTCAAATTGTATTTTTTTAGGGATGAGAGAAAAAAGGATAAAAAATCGCATCAATGATAAATTGGACTATCACAGCAATAGGAAAACAAGACAATGATGCTTTCAATGACACAAAAAAAGAGCATTTTAGATGTCGGGAGGTGTCGAATGCACCCCAAAGTATGTCAAATGTGCATGTCTTTTTTTGTATTTAGATAAATACAAAAGTTCTCCAATTGACTTTCTAATAACAAAAAACTCATTGTGAAAAATAAAAAACAACCCTTAACCTCAGACTTTGTTTTTTTTTGTTTTTTTTAATTTTAAGGGTGTTTTATCATTTTATCGTGTATCTAATTGTTTATTATTCTTTATATTTGGTTAAATACCAAATTTCCTCTTAGATTAATTGTAATAACAAAAAAAAAATACAAAAATATCCTTTGATATCGTGTTTTAATTTTTTGTTTTCAAAAGTATTCTAGTAGTTTCACTATGCAATAAACATGAGAAAATACTTATTTATCCCTGATAAATTTAGAAATAAAAAATTGATCATGTGAAGAGACTTTAATGTTGTTAAAAGTTGGTGCAAAGTTTATTGGGTAGAGAGGTAAAATTATTATTACATTGTTCTAGTGAATAGTATCAATAAGTCTAGAGCTATAATAATTTTCTATTACATTATTCTAACTCAAGCAAATGAATGATATACATAGAATAATGATTAATAAGAGAATTAATAAAAACCTAATAGTTTCCTATCTTTTTTATGATGTATATTGCAAAGTGAGTTCAAATAATACTAATATCCATACATAGTTTAAAAAATTCATCTATCACTTACACAACCTTATTTCATCAAATGATGTCCATAATTCTTTTAAATGAGCATGTTTAAATTGTTATTTAATCACCATATGATCAATGTTGATCTCAATAAAGTGCACAATCATATTATAATAGTTGATGAACAAAATGTTATGTAAAAGTAGAGTCTATTACTCAATTTTTTTTAAAGGTGAAAAAAAACTAAAATTGATCTTAAGAGTTCTAATTAAGGTGGTTATGCATATAAATAGGAAAGATTATAGTCACTCTATGTGCCTTTGGACAAGGTTACCATTAATTTCTAGCCTAATAAAACTTAAATACAAATCCATATTATTGTCCAATTTTCTATGCTAATCTCAAATTTGCAGATTTCCAGTTGAGCAAGTGATGGAGCACTCAGCTGAAAATGATGCCAATAGAGGACATGACATGATGGACAACTCTTCAAGGATAGGAAACACAACTAAACGGCCTCCACGTATTGCTGGCACCATCCATTCAACTAGATTGACCATGTGACGGATAAACAATTTTTTTCTTTAATGCCTTTGGAAAAATAGCTAGCTCATTGTTTCATCGAATCCAATGTTGCGGTAAAACTTTATGTCAATAGTTCTTACCTTATCCAGCCCATCTATCTCAAGACTTTGAAGACAAAGAAGATGTCCAAGCATTGACAATTCACACCTCTTGCAGTCTATCAATTTTAGATTCACCAAATTATTGACTAGCAAGGAACCACCATGATCAGGAATTTCCATCAATAGCCGAGATGACGACTTTTTCACCCCCTATAGTGTTCAATCTTCAAGGTTTCTAAGTTAGAGTGAGGTTGAAGGGCCTCCAGCACTTCCTCTTCATTCTGGAAGCATTCTCTTCTTGATCTCCATACAAATTCCAATTTGTAAATCTTTGTTTTTCCTCGCAAGTTTGCTTTCTCAGCTTCTGTTTTGTTTTTCACCTCCTAAAGATTGTATATCGACAATTGTCCTCTTAGGCCATTTAAGGATTCCAATTCTTGAATTGTATTGTCACTGCCTTTCCCCACAACAAAGAATGGAAGTGTTTGAAGAGAAGTCAAGCACCCCATCTTAACTGGCATATGGTGATGATAAGTGAAATAAATATGCCTCAGGCTACGTAAACCTTGCATATTTCTAGGACGTGATTCAAGAGATGAGCACTCAATGAGTCTTAAAGTTTGCATATTGTGGAGATTGGTGATGGATTCGGGTAATGCTTTGATGCAAGTCTGTGAGAGATCAAGAAATGTCAAACGTTCCAAGTTACCAATTGAATCAATCAACTCTTTGATGTCGACACTCATCTAGGTTTAGAGTTCGCATATTTGTGAATGTTAGGTATGACATAGAGTTAGTTGGAAGATAAATCAATTGTAACAAATCAGTACTAGAAGTCTGTTAGCAAGTGGTTAGTAGTTAGTTACAAGTCATCTGTTGCTAAGTGTTTGTGCAAATGCCACTATAAAAGAATGAAGGAATTCATTAATAAAGTGAGAGAGTATTATACAGAAACATGAAAGTTGTAAATCTCATTTCCAAACTCAACAATTGGTATTAGAGCAGAAGAAAGAGGGGCCTGATTAAGGAAAAAAAAAGAAAGTGAAACACAGAGTGATTGTGAGGAAAGAAACCCAGGGAAACACAAAGTGAGAGAGAAGAAAAAGAAGAAAGAAACACAGAAGTACGCAAAGTGATAACAAAGAAGAAGAGAAGAGAAAAGAAAAACACAGAAGTGTACCCCTGCCAAGAAATGTCAGGAAACTTGGAGCAATTTGTAACAGCTTCCATACCCAAGTTCATTGGGCACTACGACCACTGGTCGATAATGATGGAGAATTTCTTGCGAAGCAAAGAAATGTGGAAATTCGTAGAGGAAGGGGTTCCCACATAAACTCAAGGAATAACAACTAGTGAAGGCCAGAAGAAAATGATAAAAGAAGCCAAACTCAAAGATTTGTGAATCAAGAACTTTCTTTTTCAAGCAATTGACAGAGAAATCATAGAGACAATACTTGACAAAGAAAGTGCAAAGGCAATTTGGGACTCCATGAAACGAAAAAATCAAGGCTCAACAAAGGTTAGAAGATCACAATTGCAAGCTCTGCGAAAGGAATTTGAATTATTAGGCATGAAGGAGGGAGAAAAGGTGGATAAATATGTGTCCAGAACACTAACGGTAGTCAACAAAATGAAAGCCCATGGAGAGCAGATGCAACAGAGTGTTTTGGTAAGGAAAATTTTGAGATCCATGACCTCGAAATACAACTATGTCACATGTTCAATCGGAGAATCGAATGACCTGGACACAATGAGCATTGATGAACTTCATGGCAGCCTCCTTGTGCATGAGCAAAGACTGCAAGAATACAAGGAAGAGGATCAAGCACTTAAAGCTGTTCATGATAATAGAACACTAAGAGGAAGAGGCAGAGGTGGCTTCAGCAGAGGTGGCTTCAAAGGATTTTGAGGCAGGGGAAGGGGAAGAGACAAACAACAATTTAACAGGGAATTGTTTGAGTGTTATAAATGCCACAAGTTAGGGCATTTTTAGTATGAATGCCATGATTGGGAGAAAGGGGCCAATTACACAGAATTGGAAGAAGAAGAGGAGCTGCTTCTCATGGCACATGTGGAACTGCATCAAGCATAGAGAGATGAGGTATGGTTTTTAGACTCGGGTTGTAGTAGCCACAGGACAGGAAATAAAATGTGGTTTGAAAGGTTAGATGAAGAATTTAGGCAGTCGATTAAACTAGGAAACAATTCTAGAATGACTGTAATGGGGAGAGGAAGTGTTAGAATGAATATAAAAGGAGTGATACAATTAATTACTCAAGTATACTATATTCCGGAATTGAAGAATAATTTACTGAGCATTGGGCAATTGCAAGAGAAAGGTTTAGCCATATTTATACAAAACAATATATGCAAATTGTTCCATTTCAGTAGAGGTCTCATTACGCAAAGTGAGATGACCACCAATCACATGTGACCACCAATCGCATGTTTGTTATATTAGCCTCTATGAACTCTGTCAAACATGAACATGCATGCTTCAAGGTTGTAACTGGAAATGAAACTAAACTATGACATAGTCGATTGGGTCACCTAAGTTACAAAGGATTGAGAATCCTGCATTATAAGAACATGGTGAAAGGCTTACCTTTGGTAAAAGCTCATGTAAATGTGTGTGAAGGTTGTTTGAAAGGAAAACAACACAAGGAATCCTTTCCCTAGCAAAGCCAGTGGAGAGCATCCCAGAAACTGCAGCTGATACATGCATATATTTGTCCACCTATGACGCCTGAGTCCAATAGTGGGAGGAAATATTTGATTACCTTCATAGATGACTTCTCAAAAAAGACATGGGTGTATTTCCAGTCAGAGAAATCAGAAGCATTGAATACATTCAAGAACTACAAAAGGCTGGTTAAAAAGGAAATTGATGGAAAAATCTATGGGCTGAGGATAGATAGAGGAGAGGAGTTTACCTCAGAAGCCTTCTATGAATTTTGCAGGGACAATGGAATAAATAGACAACTCACCTCAGCATACTCCCCACAGCAAAATAAGGTTGTAGAGCAAAAAAATAGGAGCATCATGAATATGACAAGAAGCATGTTGGTTGAGAAGAAAGTCCCAAGGGAATTTTGGGCAGAGGCAACTACTTGGGCAATACATATATTGAATAGAAGTCCCACCATTGTAGTAAGGGACATGACGCCTGAAGAAGCTTGGAGTAGTGTCAAACCATCGGTAGAGCATTTCAAAATATTTAGGTGCATTGGGTATATGCACTGTCCAGAGCAGAAGAGAAGAAAGCTTGATGATAAGAGCACTAAGTGTGTACACTGGGGCATAAGCTGTGAGTTAAAAGCATACAAGATGTATAATCCAGCCACCAAGAAGATTGTGATCAGTAGAGATGTGGTATTTGATGAGAATGAAGAGTGGGACTGGAATAAAGATGAATCAAGTATGGGAGAGAAGATACTTGACTAGGGAGACGGTGACAAAGAAGAAAATCCAGTGAATCTGAATCCAGAAATTGCAGCTGCTGTGAATCTTAGAAATGTAGTGAATCCAGAAATTGTAGTTGCTGGAGAGATAAATACTAATGCAACTACTAGAGAAGTAAGTAATAATGCAGATACAGGATCCTCGGCTACTAATGTCAATGGAGTTAATAGACTTGACAGAGAGATTGAAGATAGTGAAGATGCACAAGAAACTGTAAGTGACAGAAATACTTCTACATTAGGCAGACTACTAAAGAGGATCTCAAAGCAGCCAGCTTGGCTGAATGAGCATGTAATAGGGGAGGGATTATTTGAAGATGAAGAAGATCAAACTATGGTTATGTACTCTGAGAGTGGTGATTCCAGCACATATGAGGAGGTAGAAGGGATTCCTGTATGGCAGAAGGCTATGGAATGCGAAAGGCAATAGAGAAGAACAAAACATGAGACTTGACTACACTACCAGCAGAAACAAGAGCCATAGGAGTGAAATGGATATATAAAACAAAACTTAATGAAAAAGGAGAGGTAGATAAATATAAGACCAGACTAGTTGCTTTAGGGTATGCACAACAACATGGCATCAACTATACAGAGGTATTTGCACCAGTTGCTAGGTGGGACACCATTCACATGATTCCGGGACTTGCAGCACTAAAGGACTGAAATGTATATCAACAGGATGTTAAAAGTGCGTTCTTACATGGTGAGCTAGAAGAAAATGTTTATGTAAAGCAACCTAAAGGGTTTGTTAAGAAGGGAGATGAGGGAAAGGTACTAAAACTGAAGAAAGCCCTATATGGGTTGAGACAAGCTTCAAGGGCATGGTATAGTAGAATAGAAACGTATTTCTTAAAGGAAGGCTTTGAGAAATGTGCAAGTGAACATACTTTGTTCACCAAATCTAAAGGAGAAGGAAAACTATTGATTGTGAGCATCTATGTAGATGATATGATCTACACAGGCAATGACAGACTGCTAATGGAAGAATTTAAATGCTCTATGAAGAATGAATTTGACATGACTGATCTAGGGAGGATGAAATTCTTCCTAAGGGTGGAAGTAATTCAGAATGAGGAAGGAATCTACATAAGTCAATGAAGATATGCGCAAGAAATACTGTAGAAGTTTGGAATGCAAAACAACAATGCAACAAGGACTCCTATTGTGCCCGGATTCAAGCTAACTAAGGATGAAGGTGGAAATAAAATTGATCCTACTCAGTATAAACAGATGATTGGCAGTCTGATGTACCTAACGGTTACAAGGCCTGATTTAATGTACGTAATGAGCTTGGTAAATAGATATATTGAGAAACCAACCGAACTACATATGTTAGCAGTAAAAAGGATCCTGAGATATCTTAGAGGTACCACTGAACTGGGTATCTTTTACAAGAAACGAGAAGGTCGGAAGTGTGATTGCATATTCTGATAGTGATTATGCAGGAGACATGGATGATAGAAGAAGTACTTTAGGTTATATTTTTGTGATGGGTTCTGGAGTTCCTATTACTCCACCAACTTTAACAAGCAATCCTTTAATCCATCCCACGTTTGACACACGCGCCAATAGTATTCAGCCTCACGCACACTTCGGGCGGCATGTGCTATGATGTCCGGTGGTAAAACATGTTCATCCAGCGTCTCACCCAATGCGCTGTCACATACTCTTTCTCAAGGGGTGATGTGTGGCGGCACATGGGGGCCGACATCGTGACAGTGGCCAGTTGATTTTTTTTGGTATTTCTCTCTCTCCTGCATGCTAAATTACAGGGAAATCCCTATGTTTATGGTGTTTTCATTTTCAGTCCATGATATTTTAATTGTTTTGTATGGTCCAGATTTTTGTTATATAAGTTTTGATTTGTTTCGATTGTGTCCTTCGATGGAAATTGATTATATATTGTGTTTTCATTTCAGTCTTTATTCTTTTAATTTTGGGATTTGTTTTCAATCCCTTAATATTTTTGGTATATAAGTTTTGATTTGTTCAATTTTGTCCCTTGATTGAAATTGATAATATTTGGTTTTCATTTCGGCCCTTATACTTTTAATTATTCTTTTATTTTTTTTATTTCTAAAATAGTCTTTATTTTTGTCTATGTTTTTTTTTTTATATATATATATATATATACATATATGTGCTCTTAGCTTTGGTTTTTAATTTTTATTATTTTATTATTTGTTGAGGTGGTATGTTTTAAAAAAAAATCGTTCTTAAATTTTAGTTTGTGTTTATGGTCATTTGAAAATTGATATTTCTTATTTTTTTCTCTTTGTTTTTCTTTTAGTTTTTTTTTTCAAGTCAAATGATTTTTTTTCAACTAATAATTTTTATTTTTGTTTGTTTTTTTGTTAAAGTTTTTAGCATGGTTGTTAATCTCGTTTCGTTTTTGCTGAAACGACGAAACGTTTCGTACCAATTTAAAAAAAACAAAATAAGATTGTTTTTATCTCAATTTAAATTCTGAAATATACCAAATATTTCAGTCAATTACCGGTCAAAATACATCACAATCACGCCTGGTACGCCGTGTCGGCAACGAAAAAGAATTAAGTTAACGGCTTAATACCGCGGCACCCCCTTTTCTAAAATCAATTCCACTCAAAAGTCAAAATCTCAAATCAAATCCCTAACCCTTCTCTTCCTTAGTGCTCTCTCTCAATCGATCAATATTGCCAAGCTCGGACTCCTCTTCGTCAGTCCTCAGTCCTCACCACCATCATGCTCATGAAGATCATGTTGAGCCGCTGCTGGTTAAAGGGGAAGCCATGCATGAAAAGAAGCAAAGGAACATAAATGTACAAGGAGCTTATCTCCATGTATTCGGGGATTCCATCCAGAGTATTGAGGTAATGATCCGAGGCGCAATTATATGGTATAAGCCCGAGTGGAAGATAGTTGATCTGATCTGCTCTCATTCTTTTCTTTTACTAAATTGATTTAAAAAAAAAATTCACCCTTCAATGAAATATAAATTTATTTTAATTTTAATTTTGATTACTATTTTTTAATTGCTATTTTGTAAAGCAATTTCATTAATATTTTTTTTTTGAATTTCATCTTTCAATATATAATGGATTTGGGATTGAACTTTATGGTTTTTCTAAATTGGATGTTCCAGTATAATATGACTTAGGTCACGAGTTTGAATAGGTAACATGATTTTTTTAGAAAAAAAACTTTGTAATTCTCTTTACATTTATATATGGTTATTTCAATCACATAATCTAGGTCGCATGATTGGGAGAGTATTCGATGTGGTTAAAAAGTTTTTCATGAATAATTTTTTTACATTATTTTTTACCCAATTTCAAAACTTGAACTTCAATTTTTATACAAAACATGGGTACTAAGATCAATACTTATAAAAAAGAAAATAATAATAACAATAACACCTTCTAGATTCTCACTCAGATTTACAAGCCACAAACATGGAAAAACAAATTATTCAAACATACCCACAACTCAATATTATCTTGTGCTTAAATGGAGTTATATGAATAAAATGATATATCACATGAGTTCAATATGATTTTTTTTTCCCAATTCTTATAATATTTTTATTTTACATGATATCAATTTTATTTGATTTTTAATTGGTAAATTCAATTTAAGTTAAGGGTATGTCTAGGAATGTGGTAAAAATTATTTTTCAAATACTTTTTGTTTGAAAAAATACATCTTATGGTTCCTCCGGATGTCAACGTGAATGCTTGGTTATGGGAGGTAACAATTCTTCGGATCGTCCATCTAATAACCAATATAGTAATTTTTTTACCTAATAATCACAATTCCTGCATCCATTGGCGAACTCCTTTAGAGGAATTGCCTTCTGAAATTGAGTCTTTGACGAGGCTTACTCATCTTGATGTGTCTGATTGTCCCTTCATAGAAGGCATGCCAAAGGAGCTTCAGAATCTCACTCGTCTTCAGGTGCTCAAGGGTTTTGTGATTGGAAACTCAAAAACTTCCTGCAAGATAGATGATCTTGTTAATTTGAAGGAACTGAGGCGGCTTGGTATAGTTATAGGAAATGAGGCAGTAGCCCGAGAAGGGGAGTTCACAAAACTGAAGGACGTTGAAAAACTTCACAGCCTAACAATTTGGTGGGGAGTAAAAAAATCTAGGGAATCACCAAGAGGAAAGTCTCAGGAATTATCTAAAGCAAAGTCTCTGAAACTAGCTGCCATGGATAACTTGACATTCCCCCCAAGCTTAGAGAAATTGGATCTGAGAGGCACTCCTCATGCAAATCCACCAAAAGAACTGAAGCCCAGTACACTAAAGAAGTTGAAAAAAACTCTACATAAAGGGAGGAAAACTCACGAGGTTGGATGATGGAGGAACAGATCAACGGTGGAATGTAGAAATTTTGCGTCTCAAGTATCTCAATGATTTCAAGTTGAACAGGCAACAACTCCTGCTAACATTCCCTCTGCTTGGTTTTTTGGACGTCAAATGTGACGAGGGTGTGGAATATAAAGAAGATATCGTGTTAAAAAGCAGCTCTGAAATAGAAAATTACTGCAAGGAGAAAGAAGTCGAGAAGAATGCCATGCCAGCAGAGAATCATAATTCCGAGGAACGCAAATCTTTGAAAAAAGATAACCTTGGAGAGGAAGCCTTAGTAAACAAAGGTAAAGGGAAGGAAGTAGCCTTCAAAACTGAGATCGAACAACAAGCCAGTACCAGCTAGGATCATTCTTCGCAGTAGCCCTACTGATATCCATGCTCTGTGAAGCCAGATCGATCATGCTGCGTGTGAGATTATTATACATCTTTGGTGTGTGAAATCTGTTAGAAAGTATCAACATCAGGAAGTGATATTGTTAGAATTAATGTGCTGAATTGGTCAAGTTTTTTTTCCAATAAAACAGGAATAATCCTAGTCGTAAGGTGTTGTTGCAGTATGTTTAGGATAATTAATTTTCCTTGTGTTTCTAATTTATAAGAAATCTGTAAGTGTGCTGCCTATAAAAAGGCTTGTAGTTGTTGCAGTAAAATCATCCATCAATAAAGAGTGTTTTCTTTCCATTTTTGTTTATCTTTCTATACTGAATTTCAACAAAATCTTCCCTCTCCTTACTTTTATTTATTTTCCTTAATGAAATTTCATTTCTTAAATCAGTTGTTTCTGTTTTGTTCTGTCAAATGCATACAAATGTGATCATGAATTTGGCACATAAAATTTCAAAAAACTAGAAACTTTCAAAAATCTAGTGATGAAAATAATTCAGACAGGAAGTGAGGCTTTTCATGGCTAAGTCCTGGGTTGAGTTAGCCTCTGGTTGTTGATGAGATTGACCTGTGGCTGAACATTTGCTTGAAAAAGCAAGTCTTTGAATAGACTTGTCGGTATGGCTTGTTGTCCAAAATTTACTTGTTTAGTTTATAACGAGTTCCACACGCGCTGCGCTGAGCTTTTTTAATGTAGCAAACTGATTGATTATTGTGCATGTTTTCATTAAATTATCATCGATAAAATCTGTTTAAAATGAGTTATTTGTTTTTTGCATCGAAGTGATTGAATGTTGTTATTGTTCGAACTGGTTAGATAATTATTTAATCGATAGATTGTAAAATTGAAATTGATAAAATTCATTGAAAATCAGATATGTGCTTCTTGTAACACATTGATTGATTTTTTTTTTGTTTGATGAATTATTTCATCAGCAAATAGTAAAATTGCAATCGATGAAATTTAACACAGATGAGTGATTTGTTCTATGCAGCTAACAATTTGATTGACGGTCTTGTTTTAACTATTTCGGTAATAATTTAATTTGTAGATAGCAAATCTGTAATTGATTAAATTGACTAAAGATGAGTTATTTGTTGCCTTCAACATACTAATTGTTTGTTGGGCATGTTTGAACTATTTGACGATTATTTCTTTAATAGATAGCAAAAAGGCAATTATTAAAATTTATTAAAGATTAGTTATTTGCTTTCTGTTTTGAATTGTTTGATTGTTGCTATTGTTTTAATTGTTTGCATAATTATTTAATTGTTAAATTGCAATCGGGAAAAATTATTGAAGATGAGTTAATTGTATTTTGTGGTCAATTGATTAATGGTTGAACTTGTTTTAATTGGTTGTCGATTTATTTAATTGTCAGATATCAAAATTGTAATTGTTAGAACCTATTGAAAAGGATGTATAAAAAATAAAATAAAATATAAAATGATATCACAACGGTTAAGGATTGTGTATATTTAATTTGTTTTGTGAATAATTTCATTAGCAAATAATAGAATTGTAATTGATTAAATTCACCACAGACGAGTGTTTTTGTTTTTGGAGCAAACCATATGATCGTTGGTCGTGTTTGAATTGATTCTGTAGTAATTCAATTAGCAGATTGCAAATTTGTAATTGTTAAAATCTATTGAAGCCGAGTTATTTGTTTTTTCCATCAAATTGATTGGTTGTTGGGCGTGTTTTAACTGCTTTGACAATTATGTAATTGGTAGATGGCAAAAATTTAATAAATTAGATTCACTAAAGATGGATTATTTGTTTTCTAGTAGCAAGTTGGTCGATGATCAGGAGTGCTTGAATTGTCTGATTAATTATTTAATATGTAGATACTAGAACTGCAATCAATAAAATTTATTAAAGATGAGTTATTTATTGTTTGCATTAAAGTGATTGATTGTTGAGCTTGTTTTAATTATTTGATGAATTATTTAATTAGTACATAGTTAAACTGCAATTCTTGAAACCTATAAAAGATGTGTTATTTGTTTTTTGTGCAAATTGATTGACTAATGGTATTGTCTTAACTGTTTTGATAATTATTTAATAAGGTGATAGGTAAATTGCATTCGATAATATCCATTAAAGATGAGTTATTTGTTCAATGTAGCCAATTGATTGATTGTCAAGCTTGTTTAAACTATTTGTCGATTTATTTTATTGGCCGATAGCAAAATTGTAATTGTTAAAATTTATAAAATTTAGAATTGATAAAGCATAAATATATAAACAATATTATTGGAATTGAAAGGTAATAGGCTTGAAGAAAGGAAGAAATGTGTTACTTTTTAAGAGGTGTTTCATCTTTAAATAGTAGATGTCTTATGGTTTGTGATAGTGAAGGAGGAACAACGTGAGCTCTGGATGGTGGAATAGGTGTTGGAGTTAGTGGGTCTAATAGAAGGGGGTTTTCAGAGGAAGATGTAGCAGCTTGTTCCATAAAAAGAACATTAATATCATGAATTTCTGGTTCAACATGTTGTTGTGGAGGTTCAACATCTATAATGTCATGAAAAACATTGGCAACAATGATATCGCAACGGTTCATAATTGAGCAAAAAGTTCTGAATCGCAACTGAAATGTTTTTGGTTTGTGTAATTTTTCAATCATGGGAGGTGGAATGAAATCAATAAACCCTTTATCATAGACATAATTGTGGGCAGAGGAGCCAAATAAGTTTTTAACAGTTTTTCAAACCATGAGAAATGTTGTTACATCAGTGTCATCAGTCATAATACAATCAACTTTAAACCTAAGAAAATGTTAGAAATAAGATAATTAAATATGAGGTGTCGCGATGGCGATTTTTTCACGCTTCGTGCCCCGCCATCCCTGGATTGGGCATCCTCGGATTGGGGAGACAACGACGCGCAGTGAAATGGGAGGTGTGTTTTATAGTCGTAAAATTACGACTATAATTATTAGAAGTCGCCACCTAGTATTAAGGTCACTAGGAACCTAGTGGTCTGCGATAGTCTTGAGTAAGGGGACTTGTTGTGCAAGGGGAAGACGCATCACCCCCAGTGCACCCTACTTAAGGCAAGCTGCATTGTTGTTTGATTGTTTTTCCTAAGTTTCATTTTTTTGTCTTTTCTAAAGTTTGATGTAGATCTCTCTTCGTGAGAGAATCTCTACCTCGTTAAGAGTTGAAAGACTAACCAAAAGAATTTTACACTGCATTTAAAAAAAACATTTTTTCTCTTAACTATCTGCGAGTGTACTTTACAATATAATTTTACATTGCGATAGCTAAAACAAAATAATTGTTAATTTTTTTTTTATATTTTGGCCAAATTCCAACGAGATAATCATAAAGCTGGTTACTGATATCCAATTTTTCGTTCAAAATATGTGAAAGATGCAACATATATATTTTTTTCATGAAAAAACATGCTTGAAAAAATCATGGAATTCGGTTGTATGCACGAAAACAATACATTTTTTTTTGTTTTTTTTATAATATTTTATTGTATTTTTTATAATTTTTTATTGTATTTTTTAAATCATAAAAAATAATAATTTCGGGTTGGGTCTGGACCACCCAAATGGGCCAGCCCAGCCAAGGTGGGCCAAAGGCCCAACTTTACTGGGCATGGGCTAGGCTGAGAGCAGCCTAGCTCCCCCCACACAAATATATATATATATATATATATATATATATATATATATATATATATATATATATATATTACGCTGCATGAATTAATTCATGCACGTGTACAGTAAAGTGGTGGTCGGCCGACCACCACGAGAGGCTCACATGTCACTGCCGTCGGGTAGAGGAGGCCGAGGTGGTTGTCCTTATGATGGTGGCGTCGAAAAAATGACGGTTTGTGGTGTCCAGAATGAGGGATGGAATCTAGGTGGTCTGCTGCTTGCCGCTGCAACTGTCACGGATGGAGCTCTCACTGAAGATGGAGAAGAAGGCTGGGCTGGAGCTGCTGGTGAAGCTTCTGGCGCTGAGGAGGGAGACCAAATGGTGTGGGGAGCCGGCTGGTGGTGCAAGAGAGCTACGGTACAACTGGCTTTAGAGAGAGAGGAGCCGTCGGGGAGAGAGAGAGGGAGTTACAGCGGAGAAGAGAGAGGAGCTGCAACGGGGAAGAGAGATGAGCCGTTGGAGTAGCCTCGTTCATCTGTGTTCAAACTTTCCTTCTCCCTTCGTTACATAAATTTATCTCCTCTTCCCATCTCTGTAAGTTTCTCTCCTCTTCATGTTATTTTCCCTTGTTATGTAAATTTCCCCCGTTGCCTCCTCTCTTTTTTTTCCCATTCCCAGTGTCCAATTTTTTTCTCCCCCTTTTCCATCTGTGTTCTCCACTTTTGTAGACAATATATAGCATGGCAAGGTATGGGGGAGGTGTCCAGGAATGGTGCATATGAATGGTGTGCTGTGGTGGTAGGCTGGCCAAGCATGGCTGCTGGCATGGCTTCGGCAGTCTAGAGTGTTTTTACGGGAAAAATCAGGAAGAACGATGTTTTTATCTTCAATTTTGGCTTTTGATTTCACCCAAAATGTTGTCACCGAAAATTCCGATCTTCTCAATTTAACCCAAATTAGGCTTCCAAACTTAATTTCTCACCAATTAAGCCCTTAATAAAATTAATTTGATCCATTTAAAGTATAATTAAGCCCTTATGCTTAATTAAATCCTTCAATTGGGATCTCAATTAATTCCCAATTGATCATAAAAGTTGTTTGGTATAAATAGATCAAAGAAATAATATTTGATATAAGACAACCAAAAAAAAAGGAAGCTCAAAAATGCTTATATGGAAGAACTTTTGGAATTTCTAGGTTGAAATACCATAAGGAAGCAATAATGCTGATAAAGTTTGGTTTTCCTAAGAACAAAAAAAATATATATATTGAGATTATTTGAAATTGAGTTTAATAAAGCATAAAATGTATAAAAGTATAAAAATAAATGAAGGTTCAAAATACATGTGCAACAATTCAGTGAATGGTAATAAGAAGATGATAGAAAAGTTAAGCTAACTTCTTTTTTTTTTGCAATCTTCTTGTATTTCGTAATGAAACAATAAAAT
Source organism: Salix viminalis (assembly GCA_029228465.1). Classification (NCBI taxonomy): domain Eukaryota; kingdom Viridiplantae; phylum Streptophyta; class Magnoliopsida; order Malpighiales; family Salicaceae; genus Salix; species Salix viminalis. Next base: position 8,357,150 of record CM055444.1, on the reverse strand, counting down.
TTTTTAGACTAGTTTTATTATGACAATTTAAAATTTGGTTAACTAAAGATGTTTGTAAATTTCTTGCAAATATGATATAATAATTTAACGCCTTAATTTTTTTTTTTAATATTGCATTTGTTATTTGATAGACTACATCGGTTTTGGACTTGTTTTAATGATTTTTTCGATCTATCAATTCGGCAAACAACAAAATTCTTCAATTTTTAAGACATCGTCTACCCTTCCCACAGTTTTCACATCATCAGATATAACGCCAAGACCGGATGATTCAACTTGTTGTTTGTTGGATCTGATCACTTCAAAACCGAATCAGCCCATCACTTCATAATTGAATAAGGGTGTGTTTGGCATTGCGATTGCGATTGCGATTGCGATTGCAGTTGAAAAAAAACAGTTTCAAAAAAAGCGCTTTTACTGTGGTGCAAAATAAGCAGTTAAGTGTTTGGTTAAAACTGTGGTTGAGTTGGAGGTTGGAAAAAAAGCAGTTTTGGGTGTTTGGTTACCAAACTTTTCATATTGCTTTTAACTTGTGAAATTACTTTAAAGGGTATATATATATATATAATTTTTTTTTAAATATTGTAAATTTAATAATTATAATAATATAATGTAATTATTAATTCATGAAAAAACAAATATTAATTTTTATTCCCCCATCAATCAAAAAATAACAGGGTTGTGAAGTGCAACGAAGTCACGCGTCATTTTTTTTCATCAGAAAAATACATTTTTTTTTGTTATTTTTAAAATATATATATTTTTAAAATTCGATTTGGGCCTCACCCGACTAAATGGTCGACCCGGCTTGAGTCAGGGCCGAGAAGCGACCCTGACCCAGTTTCCTTGTCGATGAAGAGTGAAAGCGGTGTGCTACTCGTGCACGCGTCTTCTTCGACAGGTCTAGCGCGCACCTGCACGTAATAGTGGCTTCCGACCGACCATGACGAGAGCTTCAACGGAGGATACCTACGGGTAGAGGAGGCCTAGGTGGTTCTTCTTGTGGTGGTGGCGTCTGAAATGGTGGCCTGTGGTGGCCGGAAAAAGCCTTGGAAGGTGGCGGTACTGTTCACCGACCATGACGAGAGCTTCAACGGAGGATACCTACGGGTAGAGGAGGTCGAGGTGGTTCTTCCTGTGGTGGTTTTATCGTAAATGGTGGCATGTAATGGCCGGAGTCACCACTGAAAGCTCTCGGTGACGTTGGCTGTTCTGGGCAGAGAGAGAGAGAGAGAGAGAGAGAGAGGGAGAGAGAGAGAGAGTCATGCGATCGATTCATGCAAAATACAGTTTTTGCATTCTCGGAAGTTCTCGCACCACAACGCCAAACAGACACTAAATCCAACTTCATCAGCGCCTGCTCCAAGGCAATTTAACGTGGGGGAGATAAATAAAAGCAATTTTTACAAGTGGGTTATATTATAGTATAGTGTTGGTACACCAACTTTCAATTTCTTTCAATGAAGTACATGCAATTTTCTTTTTTCTTTTTTGTATACTGACTTTTTGATATTTTTCAATCGATCACTTCTTTGGAAATCTATTAATTGTTTCTACTTATTTCGAATCACATGAATTTCATTTATTTTGTTAAAAAATAAACATTTAAACATGTGAATAATTTGTTTATATATACAGACTCGATTAAAACAAATTGTAAAATATGTGTACTAATTATCCCAAACGTAAAGTATTATTGACAGGCGGCGATTAGGCAACTATGTTTAGGGTTCTGCAAGAGCAAAGGTGTTCTTTTCACTTCTGTTACACTCTTCTCCTCTGCTAAAGAAAGAAAGAAATGGCCAGCTTTCTGTTGCTCACCTGTGCCTTGGAGCAGATGCTGAAGTTGGGCTTATTAGGTTTCGAAGAGATAGATACTCGTTACTTAAAAAGATCAGTGAAAGCTTTGAAAGAGGTTTTGCCGAGCGTTCAAGCTTTGTTACAAGATACAGTGGCGAGTCGGCTTTCAGGCGATTTCTTGGATATTCAAAAACATGTTGAATTCATTGAATATTTATCGCAGGACTTCGACACGGCTGCTTACAATGACCGGACAGTGGGTGCTGCTATTTCGCAGGACTTCGAACGGTTCTCAATCTAATCTCTGAATCGTTGGAAGAGATCAGATCCAACATTCAACAAGTTGAATCATCCGGTCTTGACGTCATATCTGATGGTGTGAAAATTGTGGGAAGGGTAGACGATGTCTTAAAAATTGTCGAATTTCTGAAGGGATCGTCGACCAATCACCAACTTCTCCATGTCTTCCCTATAGTGGGTATGGCAGGTCTCGGAAAGACAGCCTTGGCTAGATTGGTGTGTGAGGCAGTGTCAGAGGGACAACTTTTTGATGAGACAGTGTGGATCTCTGTTTCTGATAATGGTGAAGACATGGCTGGAGAGGCAGACAGCATAGGAGAGACGCTTGAACACCTTTCTAAAGAGTTGCAAGGGAAACGATTTCTTCTTGTTCTTGATGATGTCTGGAATGAGGATGTCGACAAGTGGGATGGATTAAAGGATTGCTTGTTAGAAGTTGGTGGAAGTAATGGGAGTGCTGTTCTTGTTACAACTCGTAGCGGGCAAGCGGCATCCATAATATTGGAGACTTTTCCTGGGCGCAGGCATGATTTGAAACCGCTATCCGATGCTGAATGTTGGTCCATTTTCAGGGAAAAAGTCTCTGGAGAGCCATTGCCTCGGGACTGGGAGGTTATTGGAAAAGAGATAGCAAGCAAATGTGGAGGTGTGCCCTTAGTTGCACATTTTTTAGGTGAGATGTGTTCTGGAAAGGAGAGGAGACAATGGTTGTCAGTTAAAAACAGTTGCCTTAGGGACATTCCTGGATATGAAGATATAATTATTCCGACACTACTAAAAAGTTTCTATCATCTGCCTTCGGCAGCTTTGAAACTGTGTTTTGCGTATTGCTCAATCTTTTCTCAGGATTTTACCTTTGAAAAGGAACAATTGATTCAGCTTTGGATGGCTGAAGGGTTTCTTGTGCAATCTAATGATCAGAGGATGGAAGATACAGGTGAAGTGTTTTTCAATAAGTTTGTTGATAGTTCTTTTGTTGAAGTTGTGGAATGGGATGAACGTGGGAATATCAGAAGCTGTAAGATGAATAGGCTTATGCATGATCTTGCGTTGCATGTTTCAAAATTTCGTACATTGAATTCGAAGACTTGTTCCGATATAGATGGTGTATACTCTGTTATCCGTCATGCAAATCTCAATTCTGATGTAGAGCCTGGACGGGTATTGCCAATCATTGCGGTTAGAGGTTTGACTTCCTTGTTCACACATGCTTCTGATTTCCTTCACTGGCCAGTGAACTTCTCAAAAATGCGAACTCTAAACCTAGATGGTGCTGATATCAAAGAGTTGATTGATTCAATTGGTAACTTGGAACGTTTGAGATTTCTCGATCTCTCACGGACTTGCATCAAAGCATTACCCGAATCCATCACCAATCTCCGCAATATGCAAACTTTAAGACTCATTGAGTGCGCATCTCTTGAATCACTTCCTAGAAATATGCGAGGTTTACTTAGCCTCAGGCATATTTATTTCACTTATCATCACCAGATGCCAGTTAAGGTGGGGTGCTTGACTTCTCTTCAAACATTGCCATTCTTTGTTGTGGGGAAAAGACGATAGCGATACAATTCAAGAACTGGAATCCTTAAATGGCCTAAGAGGACAATTGTCGATATACAATCTTCGAGGAGGTGAAAAACAAAAAAAAGAAGCCGAGAAAGCAAACTTGCGAGGAAAAACAAAGATTTACAAATTGGAATTTGTATGGAGATCAGGAAGAAAATGCTTCAAGAATGACGAGGAAGTGCTGGACGCCCTTCAGCCTCACTCTAACTTAGAGACCTTGAAGATTGAGCACTATGGGGGTGAAAAGCTGCCATCGTGGCTATTGATGAAAAGTCCTACTCATGGTGGTTCCTTGCTAGTCAATTGTTTGGTGAATCTGAAATTGATAGACTGCAAGAGGTGCGAATTGCCAATGCTTGGACATCTTCCTCGTCTTGAAAGTCTTGAGATAGATGGGCTGGATAAGGTAAGAACTGGATTCAGTGAAACAATGGCAGTTTTTCCAGCATTAAAGAAACTGTCTCTCCGTCGCATGGTCAATCTAGTTGAATGGATGGTGCCAGCAGTAAGTGAAGGCCAATCAGCTGTGTTTCCTTTCCTTGAAGAGTTGTGCATCATTTCCTGTCCTCTATTGGCATCTATTTCACTGAATGCTCCATCAACTGGAAATCTGCTTCTGTGAAGAATTGAAATCTTTATCCATGGATTCCAGTGCTAGCACAGCTCTTGAAGATTTAACAATAAAATGTTGTCCAAACCTGGAGTCCATTCCTTCAGCAGAGTGCCTCAAATCTCTTAAAAGACTCCATAATGAAGGTTGTCAAAAGTTCATCTCTCCTCCAATTCCAAGTGTGCAGATCTTTAATTCGCTTGAATATTTGAGGCTTGAAGGTTTTCCCGATCTATTCTCTATTCCTGATCTGCAAAACCTCTCTCTTAAAGGCTTGACAATAAAATATTGTCCAGATCTAGAATGCATTGGTAGTTTGCAAAACCTAACATCTCTTGAAGATTTAAGAATAGAAGTTTGTCCTTATCTGGAGTCCATTTCCAGTGTAGGCGGCCTGTCATCTCTCAAAACACTCAGCATTCAACGATGTCAAAAATTAACTTCTCTTCCAACTGGGCTACAGTCCTGCTTGTCTCTGGAAAATCTGTCTATACAATGGTGTATAGAGCTAACCTCTATCCCTGATGAGTTGAAAGAATTGAATTCCCTTGTTCAATTAGAGATCACAAAATGTCCAAGCTTGACTTACTTCCCAGAGGACAGCTTATACTCCATCACTCAACTGAAGCAGTTGACAATTGGTCCTTTCTCCGAGAAGTTAGAGGCTTTTCCTGGTCTGAATTCAATCCAGCCCTTCCATCCACCCCTTGAAGAGCTACAAATACATGGGTGGAATAGACTCAAGTCTCTGCCAGATCAAATTAAGCAACTCACTCTCTTAAAATCATTAGATATAGGGCGATTCAACAAAGTGGAAGCGTTGCCAGAATGGTTAGGAGACCTTATATCCCTTCAGCAGCTCAGAATTTGGAGATGTGAGAATCTGAGGTCTCTACCGACAAGCATGCAAGACCTCTTCATGCTGAAGAGGCTGGAGATTATAGATTGTCACATTCTCAAGAAAACTTGTGCCGAAGGGAGTGGCCCTGAATGGCTCAAGATTTCTCATATCCCGGAGATCAGTATGCTCTAATTACTGGATGCTCCAACTGTGACGCAAGGCAGATCCATTTTATCTCCATTTTTCTCAATCAATATTTCGCTCTCCATTCTTGGTTTCTTTTCCTAATTGATATGGTTACCTGTTTTGCATCGATTTGCTGAAACTGATAGCTGTTTTCCTTTGAAACACGAGTGCAGGTATTTCAGTTCTTTCTGTTAGAATTACGTGTGAGATGCTGCCTTGAAGATAGAATTAAATTAATTTGGTTGTTTTTTGAATTTTGATTTCAAATAGCAGAGTTTGATTCGGGATTTGCTGTAAATCTGCTATAAATTGCCAATAATCTCTCATGGCTGTTGAGAGTTTATTTTTCGTTTCAATTCAATAAAACAAATTTATCTTCCTCTACAATTTCTCAGTTTTGTAATTCCCAGAATGTAATTTGAACAGTAACTGTTCTAAACAGTAATTGTTCAAATTATAAAATTGCAACACTTTCATGATCAAGTGACTGCTCCACCTCATATCATCAGATAATAGCTTCCGAATTCAACGAGTTTGTGGTATTCTCTCTTTGATTCCTTCAAATGGGGGGAGATCCTCAGATTTCAAAAATCACATTCTGAATTGAGAACAGAAGTTACAGCCTGTTATAGAAGATTAACAGATCATTTTTAAGCATTACTTGGTGGTGTTTTGACTCGTCCAAAGCAACAAGAACTCGCAGAACAGGCAGTGGATTCCTGGCAAGTCTTTTATCATATCTCTATGTATGTGTAAATGTAAAAGAAAAATTAGGGAGAGGAATGTTTTCTGGCTTGGAGACTTCAAGAGGGAAAAAAATGTCAGTTCGGATGATCCATTGTTATATCATCTCGATGAGATTTCAGTATTCTGCTCCTGCCATCGAGCTGTCCAAAGTGATCAGCTTTGATTGCTGACAAGCCTCCACCTTAATTATACTTGGCTAGACCTGTACTTTCTATCATACTTCCTCTTTTACTTTCTTAAACATGAAATTTTCACCTTATTCTTGGTGGTTTACTTTATATAAAAAAATAATGAATGTTTATCACTGTATTTTAAAAATATTTTTGAAAAATATTAAAAATTATTTATTTCTATTTTTTATTTTAAATTAAAAAATTTGGTGTTTTTATTATTATTTGCATGTGCTACAAAAAAAACACTTTAAAAAATAACTCGCAAAACATTCACTTAATCTATAAATCAAAGTGCATATGCGTGAAACAGCTTCCATAGATTGTTTCAAGCTTTTCATTATTCAAGGAGCCCTGCCCTTGCCCCTCCTAATTCTCTCACAATAAGACATCACCATCGCAAATTCAAGGCAAGGCAGGCATATCGAGCTCATATGATAAAGAAAGCTTAGCAAAGTTAAAGAATTTCTTATGTGATGATAGTACACACATAACTAATTTTACACAAAGCGGGTATTTTGGAGAATATGATAATTGGTCTTCTGTTATTCTGGATGTTTGATCTTCTCAATAAAAAATCATGAGATCTCTGAAGAACGTTGTGGATTACTGATCTTCTCCGAGAAAACCCCCCCTAGTATCTTAGCAGCAAATGGGAGACCGTGAGATTGGTACCTGATTTCATATTTAATCTTGTTCCATTTGACATCATCAAATACTTTTGAGGTGTCAATACCACCCAAAGTATCTTCAACAATCTTTCCACAATGCTCACCTTCCAATAATGGGGGCTGCAGGTAAATCATGTTCTCACCTCCAATCCTTCTAGCAACTTTCTTCAGTCTGGTAGTGACAATGACTGCACTGCCGCTACCTCTAGGCAATCCACCAGCCGAGTTGATTTCTGCAGCTAAGAAGTTGGCATGCCAAGGCCACACATCATCAAACACGATTAAATATTTTTCACGTGATATTAGGAGATGGATAGTTTCCGAAAGCTCAACCATATCATCCTTGTCCATCATTAACTCATCAATATTGTAATTCAGCTCATTCAAAACCAACTTCAAAATCTGAATCCCGATATTCGTCTCATTGCTCTTAATGCCTGACAAACAGACCCAAATCTTGGTTGAGAATCTGCGCTCACACTTTTATCATTGAAAATCTCCCTCGCAAGTGTGGTCTTTCCTGTGCCACACATCCCAGATATTCCAATTATCTTGAATCCACCTTCGCACAGTTTGCTCTCAATATCTCGCACACAACTTTCAAAGCCAATGATACTGGACCCGTCGCTGATGCTGGATGTCGGAGTACGCTCACAAATCTTCCCATGGTACAATGGGGGCTCAAGGGGGATCAAGTTCAAGTTTAGACATCCCATCCTTCTAGCCACTCTTCTAGCCACTCTCGGAAGCCTGCTTGTGATGATGACTGCAGAACCATCGCGAAGTCCCCCGGATAAATTTTTTTTTCCCAGGATCTCAGCATGCCAGGGCCACACATCATCAAACACAACCAAACAACTCTCACGCTGTAAAATACGATGAAGGATGTCTACAGGCTCATCACTGTCATTGATACCCAGTTCATGCCAAGTAGATTCACCAGCCTCTGTTTTAACCAGCTCAAGAATCTTTTCTCTCACTGTGTCCCTGTCATTCCTCTCAATGTTTGATAAGCAAAGCCAAATTCTATACCGTCTGTTCACTTTTTCACTGTCAAAAATGTCCCTTGCAAGTTTAGTTTTTCCTGTACCACCCATTCCACATATCCCAACTGCTTTGTATCCAACATCAGCGTCATCTTTGAAAAGTATGTTCTCAATTTTCTCCACATACTCATTGCGCCCAGGAATTTTAGGGGTACTGCATTCACTATATTTCCCTTCCCCATGTTTGACCATTCCATGAAACTTTGTTTAACACTATCCAACTGATTCTTCCTCTTGCGCACAAAAAGACTTACAGTATATTGATTGAAATGTATCCAGTTTTTCTTGAATAATTTTCTTTGTTGAGCAAAGATTCGGCACTCTGTAAGTATATCATTGAGTTCATAAAGCACTTCACAGATGTCTGATGCTGACGATGAGCAGCATATGTTCTTATTTTGACTTTCCAGGACCTGTTTGATTCCTTGAAAATGAGAAGCAAGAGTGGATTGAAAGAACAACTCGGTTTCAACTTCTCGCAGAGCATTTAAGGACTTGTTCCAAAGGAACTCCGCCACGTCTGCTGCCATTTCTTACAAGTCTTCAATCTGCAGAATAAACACTGGTTGTGTTATGTAATTTACTGGAATTTGCAATACATCCATCAATTTTTATTTGCAAGCTACACAACTCCAATCAAAATGGCTTTTTAGCTTACCATAAGATCCTCACTAATTTTCTCAAGATTTGAACATGCTAAAAATAATAGTTTAATCCAGTTCAAGTGATATATCTGACACTAAAGTGCTAATAGTACAAACAAGAAGGCAATCCAAACCTGAGAAGGTCTCATATCAAACATATCCTTTTTCTCGTGAGAAAGCTGACTTTAATTTTTTTTCTTGTTTACAATAACGACCATAAATTCAAACAAGAATAAAAGCATTGGGTGAATAAATATAGAGTGTTGAATTAGTCAAAGCCAACTGTTAAAACTGAGATGAAGCCAGATATTCTGCATGCATCCTAGGTGCACTGTATTCTCTGAAGCTTTGTAAAGGATAAAATGAAAATAAAAACCTTATGCTACTGTTATTGCTTGTAAAGCAAAGCAAATTTTCTTCTACAGGTTAAGCTACGCAAATTTAATTTTATTACAGTTCTATAATTTTGAAAATGTTTTGCTATCTTACAACTGTAGCTCTATCCTATATTACGATAATGCCAATAAGAAACCTATTTTTTAGCAATTTAATTAAGAATATTTCTACCACCAAAGTCCCATGTTGAGCTATGGTGGGTAAATTGAAATCCTATGAATGTAGTGTGTGTCCTCAAGACTTGAATACACTAAAAATAATACTTCAAAAATAAACATCCCAGTGACATATTTGTTATCTGATAGACTGATACTAATAGCTATAGTCTAAAACTAACTAGAAAACATATCCTTTGAGATTATCACAATTTCTTTGGTAAACACAAAAATAACACTTCCAGATGATCAGCTTATAAATATTTGATTCACTTGAAATTTGGAATAAATAATTTAGCTGAATAGAAAATTAAATTCAACAATTATGAGAAGAAGTTGCATAAACATATAAAATCTCACATGACATGTACATGTCTATTAAAAACCCCTCATATTTATGAATAATCACATTTATGACAATAGGCAAGGTGAAATTTTCACTTAGTAGAAGTGTGATTCAAACTTCTTTTAAACAAATAAAATTGAAACCTAACAATTGGTGTCAACCATACACCTATGCTAACAATTTAGCAACTACAGACTAGGAGGATAATAGTTCCAACACAATTAATCTCCCCAAACATGAAAAAACAAGCAATTTTAATTCCTCAGTTTTAAAGTATAGCCACCATTGGTCTCTAATTTCCCCAAATCATCAAGTTCCAGTCAAATTTGATTACCATAAACATACAATTAGTTTCAAAATATCCATCAAATTTTTGGGTCTCAATTTGGAAAGCTTGTTGTTAAGTATATGAAAACGGTCTCATGTATGACTTGTTGGATGTACAAAAATGAAAACCTATGGGAAGCAGTAATACCACATCTAGTAGTTTGACTTCTAGCATTTATAATTTGCAAAGAAAATGCAACTAAATTATATTTTCTTTTCTTTTTCTGATGAATATGCAACTGAATTGTACAGAGAGGCATAATGATCCTGCTATTACTAATACATTTCTTATCACAGGAGGGGAGAGATATACATAGAGAGAGAGCATTTGCAAGATCCATATACATGCATAAGCACGGGTAATTTCAAGCTAGTTTTGATCACTGAGCACAAATTAAGGTCATCAGTAATTGGCCATTACCCTATTGCCAGAATCAAATTATGACAATAGAATCAATCAACAACGAGTTGATAACACCTTGGAAAGAAGTAGATTGTCTGATATACACTAAATTATCCCAGAATCCAATCCACTACGTTTTCCTAATTTAACCATGTTTGTAATGGTAAAAAAACTCCAAGATAAAAAACGTTGGAAGCAAAACCCATTTGTAGGTCCTACGAATCCAGCATGCATGTATATTCTTAAAAATTTTATTTTTTAAAAAAAAATATTTTAAAAACACAATGCAGCATGCACGAAATACCTTTACAGGAAAATGGGTCCATTCGTTCAATAGTTCCAAGACTTGACAATAGCTTTTTTTAATAAATAAATAAACCCACTAGATAGAACTTATTAAAGCACCAGTTTTCCTTTAATGGATTATGGGTGATGGCTAATTTCTCCACTAATAATATGTTTTTGTAAATGAAATAAGTTCAATTTCTAAATATATAAATGCATCAGTCATTAAACACATAAAGAGGGATACCATTAGATAAGTCTTTAGGACTCCATAATTTAAAATCATTTTAATATACATATTTTATATCAAATTAGAAAAGAAATCCATTTATTTTTGGGGTTAAAACTATGGTGAAATTTAATTTTTAATATAAAATCTTTAATGTGAAAACATTAATATGATTTAAATAAATTATAGATTAATAAGTTAAATTCAAATAATTTTTAGTTGACATGTTTTGAAGAAACTCAAAACTCTCTAAAACTGTTTTTATTACAGAGAAGCGAAATAAATTTTCTTAGTTGTTTATACAATGAGAACAAGAAAATAATTAAATTGAGTCTAAAAAACACCTAAAATTTTAAAAGAGATGTGATTTAAGTTTAGTGTCTGTTTGAGAGTGTGGTTGAGGTTGTTTTTTTCAAGTGTTTTTTATTTATAAATACATCAAAATGACGTTTTGTTTTGTTTTAAAAAATATATTTTTGACATTAGCACATGAAAATGATCTAAAAATACCAAAAAAATTATTTAAAGTAAGAACTAAAAATAAAAAACGTTTAAAACTTTCAATTGAACTTTTAAAACGCAATATCAAACAAGGTCTTAATCTTAAACCTATGCATGCACACAGCTAGGGTCTAGGCCTAAGCAAAAGTGTTTTTGTCAACTTATTTTTGAGTTATGGTTCATTGAGAATTATTTTTTCTAGCCCATGAATAAGTTTGATAAGCTTTTTTTTCTTCTTCTAAATCATCATAATTTCCTATTAAATATGGAAATAATATGAAAATAATAAGAGTTTCCAATCAAACAAGAGAGAAACAATTTGAATATATATAATTTTGAATTAGAAATAAAATATGAGAAAACAATGTGAAAAACACTCAAATACATAATAAATGATGAAAAAGTATTTCAAGAAATGAAAAAAAAAAAAAGATTCAAAAGTTAAAACAAACAAACCCGTTATAATAAGTTTGAATCCAAATTTGAAATCTAAGATAAATGATGTTTAATTGAGTTGGAATTTGATATATAGTGAAATTTAAACCTAAACAAGTAAAACATTAAATTCGAGTAATTTATGATAAGGTTTGATATGTCAACTCTAAACCGTTAAAAATAAGACTTGTTAATACCCAAAATTGAAACCTAAAGAAAATGATGTCCAACTGACCATAAATTTCATATCAAGTAATCATAATATCAGGTTTGAGCTAAATCCAACTTGATTTGTTCTAATTCTTCCTTGTTTAGTATTCTGCGGTAGAATAAACAAAACATATTCTTGAATTGCTTTTCCCATTTTTTACACTCCTGATATATTTTGGTCGATATCAAAATGAAATAAAAACTCTATGCAACAAAAATCTTAGAATAGAAAAGAATTGGAACACAAGGAATTTTGTTGCATAATCAAAATGAAATGAAAATAATAAAAGGATATAACTTGATTAATGAAGCCAAACTTTTATACTAGATGACACAAATCTCTTGATCACGCAGTCAAGAAACCCACACATAAATGATTCAACTACTGAAAAATCAAGAAAATCAGGTTTGATAGAAGTATAAATATGCGAGGTTTACTTAGCCTCAGGCATAGTTATTTCACTTATCATTACCAGATGCCAGTTAAGGTGGGGTGCTTGACTTCTCTTCAAACACTGCCAATCTTTGTTGTGGGGAAAGACAATGACAGTACAATTGAAGAACTGGAATCCTTAAATGGCCTAAGAGGACAACTGTCGATATACAATCTTCAGGAGGTGAAAAACAAAAAAGAAGCTGAGAAAGCAAACTTGCGAGGAAAAAAAAGATTTACAAATCAGAATTTGTATGGAGTTCAGGAAGAAAATGCTTCAAGAATGACGAGGAAGTGTTGGAGGCCCTTCAGCCTCACTCTAACTTAGAAACCTTGAAGATTGAGCACTATGGGGGTGAAAAGCTGCCATCGTGGCTATTGATGAAAAGTCCTACTCATGGTGGTTCCTCGCTAGTCAATTGTTTGGTGAATCTGAAATTGATAGACTGCAAGAGGTGCGAATTGCCAATGCTTAGACATCTTCCTCGTCTTAAAAGTCTTGAGATAGATGGGCTGGATAAGGTAAGAACTATTGACATGAAGTTTTACCGAAGCACTGGATTCAGCGAAACAATGGCAGTTTTCCCAGCATTAAAGAAACTGTCTCTCCGTCGCATGGTCAATCTAGTTGAATGGATGGTGCCAGCAGTAAGTGAAGGCCAATGAGCTATGTTTCCTTTCCTTAAAGAGTTGTCCATCATTTCATGTCCTCTATTGGCATCTATTTCACTGCATGCTCCATCACTTGCTCAACTGGAAATCTGCTTCTCTGATGAATTGAAATCTTTATCCATGGATTCCAGTGCTAGCACAGCTCTTGAAGATTTAATAATAAAATGTTGTCCAAACCTGGAGTCCATTCCTTCTGCTGAGTGCCTCAAATCTCTTAAAAGTCTTGAGATAGATGGGCTGGATAAGGTAAGAATTGGATTCAGTGAAACAATGGCAGTTTTTCCAGCATTAAAAAAACTGTCTCTCCATCGCATGGTCAATCTAGATGAATGGATGGTGCCAGCAGTACATGAAGACCATTCAGCTGTGTTTCCTTTTCTTGAAGAGTTGTCCATCATTTCCTGTACTCTATTGGCATCTATTTCAGCTGAGTGCCAAAATGAAGGTTGTCACAAGTCGAACCCTCCTCTAACGACAAGTCTGCAAATCTTCAATTCTCTTCAATATTTGAGGCTTGAAGATTTTCCCGGTCTATTCTCCATTCCTGATCTGCAAAACCTCTCTCTTAAAGGTCTGACAATATAACATTGTCCAAATCTAGAATGCATTGATAGTTTGCAAAACCTAACAACTCTTGAAGATTTAAGAATAGAAGTCTGTCCTTATCTGGAGTCCATTCCCAGTGTAGGTGGCCTATCATCTCTCAAAACACTCAGCATTCAACGATGTCATAAATTAACTTCTCTTCCAACTGGGCTACAGTCCTGCTGTCTCTAGAAAATCTGTTTGTACAATGGTGCATAGAGCTAACCTCTATCCCTGATGAGTTGAAAGAATTGAATTCCCTTGTTCAATTAGAGATCACAAAATGTCCAAGCTTGACTTACTTCCCCGAGGACAGCTTATACTCCCTCACTTAATTGAAGCAGTTGACAATTGGTCCTTTCTCCAAGAAGTTGGAATAGACTCCTTGAAAAGCTACAAATACATGGGTGGAATAGACTCAAGTCTCTACCAGATCAGCTTCAGCAACTCCCTGTCTTAAAATCATTAGATATAGGGCGATTCAACAAAGTGGAAGCGTTGCCAGAATGGTTAGGTGACCTTATATCCCTTAAGCAGCTCAGAATTTGGAGATGTGAGAATCTGAGGTGTCTATCGACAAGCATGCAAGACCTCTTCATGCTGAAGAGGCTGGAGATTATAGATTGTCACATTCTCAAGAAAACTTGTGCTGAAGGGAGTGGCCCTGAATGGTTCAACATTTCTCATATCCCGAATAAACTAAGTCCACTGTGTGTCTCGGTGGCGTCACATATATCATGGCAAAAGGAGTCTTTCCTGTCGCGCTATGAACGGCACTGTTATAAGCAAACTCAGCCTGTGGCAACACATGATCCCATTGCTTCGGTTTATCTCCACAAATGCTGCGAACCAAGTTTCCCAAAGTCCTGTTTGTCACCTCTGTTTGCCCATCAGTTTGCGGGTGCGCGGTTGTGCTTCGGTTCAACGAAGTTTGAAACATCTTCCATAACGTCACCCAAAAGTGACTAAGGAACTTCGTGTCACGGTCTGAAGTAATTGATCGCGGCACCCCATGAAGTCTGACCACCTCCCTGATAAATAATATCACTATGTGCGACGCATCTGAGGTCTTTCGGCAGGGTATAAAATGGGCCATCTTCGAAAACCTGTCAACAACCACAAAAACAGAATCCACTCCTCGGTAGTGCGAGGTAACCCCAACACAAAATCCATGGACAAATCCTCCCAAATATCATTAGGAATGGGTAAAGGAGTATAAAGACCAGTATTTTGTGACTGACCTTTAGACACCTGACACACATAACACCTCTGCACGAAAATTGCTGACATCTCTCTTCAGCTGCGGCCAGAAATACCGCTCCTCCAAGCTAGCCACTGTTTTGTCCCTGCCCAAGTGGCCACTCAATCCGCCCCCATGAAGATCACGGATTAATTTCTCGCGCAGCAACATCCGGGGTATGCACAAACGATTTCCGCGAAACAGAAAACCTTCGCTCTCATGAAAATCGCTGACGGGCTATTTCTCAATGCACTTCGCCCAGATTTGTTTAAAATCCTCATCCTCCTGATACAACTCCTTCAGGCACTCAAACCCCACTACCTCATGAGACAATGTCACCAACAGATTGGCACGACGACTCAGCGCATCGGCAACCCGATTCAAAGTACCAGACTTGTGTCGAATAGCAAAAGGGAACTTTTGAAGGAAAGTTGCCCATCTAACATGCATATTATCCAAGTGCTTCTGGCTATTAATAAACTTCAAAGCTTGGTGATCAGTATACAAAACAAACTCCCGCTGCACTAGATAGTGCTCCCAGTGCTTCAAAGCTCGTACCACCGCGTAAAACTCCTGGTTATAAGTACTCCACTTCTGCCGAGCTTCGCTCAACTTCTCACTGAAGAAAGCTACTGGTCGCTTCTCTTGGGATAGTACAGCCCCAATCTCCACGCCACTCGCGTCACATTCAACTTCAAAAATCTTCTCAAAACTGGGAAGGGCCAATACTGGCGCGGTGCATAGCTTTTCTTTTATCAAAGCAAAGATCGTTTCTGCCTCTTCTCCCCACAGAAATTTACCCTTCTTCATGCACTCGGTTATCGGTGCCATGACAGTACTGAAATTCTGAATAAATCGGCAGTAGAAGGTGGCTAAACCGTGGAAGCTCTGAACCTCACTCACTGTCTTCGGTGCAGGCCATTCCCTGATTGCACGGACCTTCTCTTCATCCACATGAATCCCTTCTGAACTCACCACATAGCCCAAGAATAACAGGCTATCCGTCATAAAGCTGCACTTCTTCAAATTAAGGAACAACTGGTTTTCCTGTAGAACTGACAGCACCTCTCTCAACTGCTCCACATGCTCATCTTCGTTTTTACTGTAGATAAGAATGTCGTCGAAATAAACAACAACAAACTTCCCCACAAAAGGTCTCAAAACCTGGTTCATTACGCGCATAAATGTGCTCGGCGCATTTGACAACCCGAATGGCATAACCAGCCACTCAAACAACCCATCTTTGCTCTTAAAAGCTGTCTTCCATTCGTCCCCTGGCCTGACCCGAATCTGGTGATACCCGCTGCGGAGATCAATTTTCGAAAACAATTTCGAACCCTCAAGTTGATCCAACATGTCATCTAGGTGGGGAGTTGGAAAACGATATTTCACCGTAATTTTGTTGATGGCGCGGCTGTCCACACACATACGCCAACTCCCATCCTTCTTTGGCGTCAACAACGCAGGAACCGCGCACGGACTCATGCTCTCGCGGATAACACCCTTCCGCAGCAACTCTTCAATTTTCTCCCACAACACCTCATTCTCTTTCGGACTCATCCGATAATGAGGCAAATTTGGCAAGCTGGCCCCTGGTATGAGATCTATGTGATGCTGGACATCTCTCAAGGGCGGTAAATTATTCGGTAATTCATCCGAAGTGATATCCCTGAACTCATCTATTACTGGCTTCAGCTGGTCAGGAACTATTACCGAAGTCTCAACTTCCCCTTCCACCACAAGGGCCTTCACTACTAGCGCATAAAATTCTGGCGCACTCCTAATATCTGCCACAAACTCCGTATCCGAACTGGACACTGTCAAAAACGACTGCTTCTCCACTTCAGCAATCTTATCGGACAACGCCTTCTTTTTATAAGGAGCCATAGCAATTTTATGTGACCCCCATGTGAACAAATATGTATTATCCCGCCCCTTATATGTAATGTCCACATCATACTGCCACGGACGACCCAACAACACATGGCTAGCATCCATATCAATCACATCGCAAACTACATCATCTTTATATATTTTTCCAATGGAAATAGGAACGCGACAAATTTCAGTTACCTTCACCGTGGGTCCTTTCTTAATCCAGCCGATTGTGTAAGGGGTCGGGTGCTTCTCGGTTGGCAGCTTTAGGTGCTCAAATAAACCCCTTGCAACGAAGTTCTCGCAACTCCCGCTGTCCACAATTAAATCGCACACCTTTTGACTCACGGTGCAAAATGAACGAAATATGTTATTCCGCTGCCCGGTCTCCTCCTGCCTTGGGGTGTAAAGTATGCGCTGCACCACAAAATTCACTCGCTCCCCATCTTCCTCAGCGAACTCAACCCCTTTGTAACAGTCATCTTCTCCTACGTCATCTTCCGCAACACCCAAACCTTCTTCTTCCCCCTCAATCCAGTTGACAGGCCTGCGCCTATGTGGGCAAGCATTAGACATATGCCCTGGTTTCCAGCAGCGATAACAGACCCCAGGTGCAGGTCTAGCATATGGGTTGGAGTTCAAGTTCGTGTTCTGGTTCTGGTTCGGGTTTCGCGGCATACCCCTATTTACTTGGGCTATGGGGTTGCTGCTGCTGCTGCTGCCTCCCTCTTTGCTCAACACCCCTGCTGGGCTATTACTGCTGCTGCCACCACCCTTGTCTCTATGACTAAATGTTGGTTCTGGGTTGTTTCGACGGAAACCCGAAAATCCTCCCCTTCGCTCCATCAATTCGGCCTTCAATGCAAGGTTGTGAGCCTCTTCCACAGTCCACACCACCTGCAGACCAATTTTATCGCGCAATGCTGGTTTCAGCCCATTCATGTACCTGGATACACGTTGCCCTTCTGTCCATTCAGATTGTTTCGTTCTAAAAGTCGCAAAAATTCCGCGGTATAATCAAACACGGATCTGGAGCCTTGTGAGCAGTCCTGGAGTGACTGAAACAGGTATTGCTCATAATCTGGAGGCAGAAACCTCCCTATCATCAACTGCTTCATCCGACGCCATGTCCGCACAAGCGTCTTCCCTTGCCGCTGCCCTTTTTCTGCAATTGATCCCACCAAACCACAGCTCCTCCTTTCAACCGGAACGCCACAAACCTCACCATCTTCTCTTCTGGTATCTCCATCATCTCAAAGAACCTCTCCACTTCGGTGACCCATTCAAGGAAATCCTCAATTCGCAGATTCCCATTGAAACTGGGCAGGTCTGCTTTCAGCCGATAATCATCCTGCTCCCTTGGCCTCCTCGCAGGTGGAGGTAAACCGTAGCCCATAGCATCCTCTTCATCTGAATCATCATCACTGTCGGGTTGTATGTGAGGTGCTGGGTTGCGTCTCCTATTAACAGGTTGGCCTCGGGCAACTCCCTCAGCGCGGACCCTGTCAACCGGTGGCACGTTGTTGGCATTGAGATTAATCCCGGCAGCAAGCATTTCGCGAATCTACGCTACTTGTTGCCGCGTCTCCTCCACTGCCGCCCACAAGGCCTCCACTCCATGGTCTCCGCCAATAGAGTTTTCATCTCATGCTTCGTTATTCGCCATCGAGTTCGGCAAATCCGTGCTCTCATATCAATTGACGCAGCAGAAAATCACGCGGGAATACGACCAACGTCAATATTCTGTAAAATCAAAGAAAACGAGATTAAATCTCAATCAAACTCAAAGTTTATTCAATAGAATGGTAGATAAGTCGGCTGCAGGTTTTACAAGGGATACTTAAAGATAAAACCCTAGCCTAATTCAATACAAAAAAGGAAAGGACATAAAACATTAAATTTGCCATAAATGGCAAATTTGAGATAAATGCAGAATATGAAAGACCTATGAATTCTGAGAGAGTACCAATTGACCAAAGTCAATTCGGACTCTTAAATCAAAAGTTATTGCAAAAATGAAACTTTCCTAAAATAGCAAAAATGATGATTTCTTCCGCAAACGACGAAACGCATTGACTGGGTGAGTTTCGCGTTATTCCGACTTTGACGACCCGGTTGCCGAAATTCAGTTGCCTTTGAATTTCGGGTGATCCCTCTTCAGCATGTATGATTCCGCAACCTGTTCTACATCATAGACAATCTTTAATTCTTCATCTCAAGTAATTGCCAAAGCATCCAATACTATAAATGTTTAATTCAAACAAAAAAAGAAAAGAAAAAGAAGCATTGCCTAAGCTAGAACATCTTCAAAGTGTGCTTAGATCCTTTTATATACACATCTTCAACCTAAACCTTATTTACTTTAAGACATCATTTCTCTTTAGAGAAAAAAGAAAAGGAAAAAAAATGGGTTCAAGAACTAAGGCATGAATCTTGTTGAAAGAGCTTGCATGCATATAAGCAAAACACAATGCTAGAAAAGAAATAGATCATGTTCAATTGGTGTGCTTCTAAATATTTTGGATAAATTAAACTTTTCATACATGGTTTCTTATTTTAAATTAAATAAAGGAAATAAAATGAATACATGGTAAATGCAACCTTTGTTTAAATCTAACACGCACACACATATATACATACATAAACAAATACACACACACACACACACATAACATACATAAACAGATATACATACATTAGGTAATGATGAAAAAATTGATCCAAAATAATTTATTGTAAGTGTTTGGTTAAAAAATATTTGCTAAGTTTCCATTTATTTATTTTTATCAAATTGAGATTAGATTTCATGAAGAATTTAGGGGAAAATTATAAATTGAATTACATTAAGAAATAGATCATGTTCAATTGGTGTACTTCTAATTATTTTTTATAAGAAATCAGATCATATCCCTTAATTTTAGCTGATTTATTATTATCTTGTAAGATATACATTACGTTTATTTACATTACATTTATCTACTTCTTATTATATAGGATCTGCCAACTGTATATACACTATATTGACAATCAATCACCTCAAGATCATTGAGGAATTACAGTCATTCTTAAACATTGTTATGGTATTAGAGGAGGTTTAAGTTTGTTTTTGCCTTTTCTTTTCTTTCTACAGATCACTTTCATGGCCGCGTCTTCCTCATCACCTTCTCTTCCACTAAACACGATGGTGCATATGAAATTGGCCCCTGTAGAAGTGTTTTTATGGATTCTACTTAAGGTTTTATGTTATCCTTCCATCAAACCCCAATGGGTCAAAGCTTTCGAAAATTGTATGGAGAATATAAATAAAGGATATAAATTAATAATAAAAAACTAGTGACTGTAAAATTGATGAATATTATTTTAGAGAAAGAAATTTGAATAACCATTGTTAACTATTCTCTATGTTTTCTTAAATATAAGTGATTCCATATAATTAAAACATATATATTTAATCACAATGATAATTAATAAATTAAATAATTAACTTGCAAGGAATTTTGTTGCAGATGAAAGTGCTCAAATTTATCATGGTTCCCCCCCCCCCCCCTTTTGTTTTATATCTCAAACTTCTAATAATTTTTCATCATCATCATCATTTATTTTCAATGCTCCCGAAAATAAATTAATAGGGTGAACTCATATCTTAGTTGCGCTACAAGGCAGTGCCTCATTTACTGGAATTTGCAATACATCCATCGATTTTTATTTGCATGCTACACAACTCCAATCAAAATTATCAAGTTCCAGTCAAATTTGATAACCATAAACATACAAATAGTCTCAAAATATCCGTCAAATTTTTGGGTCTCAATTTGGAAAGCTTGTTGTGAAGTATATGAAAACGGTCTCATGTATGACTTGTTGGATGTACAAAAAATGAAAAACCGATGGGAAGCAGTAACACCACATCTACTAGTTTGACTTCTAGCATTTATAATTTGCAAAGAAAATGCAACTAAATTATATTTCTTTTCTTTTTCTGATGAATATGCAACTGAATTGTACAGAGAGGCATAATGATCCTGCTATTACTAATACATTTCTTATCACAGGAGGGGAGAGATATACATAGAGAGAGAGCATTTGCAAGATCCATATACATGAATAAGCACGGCTAATTTCAAGCTAGTTTTGATCACTGAGCACAAATTAAGGTCATCACTAATTGGCCATTGCCCTATTGCCAGAATCACATTATGACAATAGAATCAATCAATAACGAGTTGATAATACCTTGGAAAGAAGTAGATTGTCTGATATACACTAGATTATCCCAGAATCCAATCCACTACATTTTCATTCTAAATTCGCGATTCACTTGCATTTAAAGTAGAGTTACACACTGCAAGGTGAAAAAGAAAAGAAGATTTTGTTCATTTCCTAATTTAACCATGTTTGTAATGGTAAAAAAAACTCCAAAAAAACGTTGGAAGCAAAACCCATTTGTAGGTCCTACGAATCCAGCATGCATGTATATTCTTGGAGTTCTTTCTTATCATATCATTACTTAGTTAAAAGATACAAAGGATAATTTCCCAATTCCATCATCATAATCTCTTTCAAAAATAAATAAATTAGAAGGATGAAAAATTGTGAAGACATGACATGGATCCTTCCATTCATTATCCACACACACCCACACCCACACCCACACCCACACCGATCCACACAATTCCATTCATTATCCACACACACACACACATCAAACTGAGGTTATACCACCCCTGTCGGATTTGGGACACGATGGACATTTTTTACAATTATTATTTAATAGTTAATACCAAGTGAAAAAAATAGTATTAACAAAATTGAATTTTACCACAATCCATTCATAATTAAATATAAATAATCTAAATACAATCTCAGCAAAAAACTATTTTAAAGCATCAATTTTCCAAAAACCAACATACAAGATAATAAATAAATAAATAAATGACCATGTATATTCATGTTTATTGTAGCATCGTCATTAGAGAGCTACTAGAAAAGTGCCCCCGCGCGTTGCCGCGGGGATTTTTGTGTATATAATTTAACATAATTAAATTCATAATGATAAATTTATATGATATAACTAAATAAAAGTTATAGATTAGGAGATAAAATGTATAAAATTTTAATTAGAGTTTGTTATGCAAGCATAGATTACATCTTTTAGAGGTATTCCATCATAAAAGATCAAAATATTTTTATAAGAAAAAAAAAATTAATCACTAAAATCCTTATTGTGCAGATAGTAAAATTATAAAAATCATTTAATACAAAGAGCAAATAAAAATAATAATAAAAAAAAGGGGAAAAGGAAGCAATATTACTTTAAAATATTATAACAATAGCAACATCGGAGTCTTAACATCTAAAATTATTATTGCTGTGACTATCAAAACAATAAAAATTATCAAATTATGCCGAGGGAAAAAAATAAAAAGCATGAACAAAATAGCAAGTAAGAAAAACAATTAAATTATTATTATTATTATTATTATTATTATTATTATTATTATTATTATTATTATCATGAAAGATTAAATAAATAAATGAAAGATTAAGAAAATTGTAAAAACAACAAAAAATGATCAAACAAAAAAATACAATAAAAACTAAAAATTATCATTGTTATCACTGTCAACACAATAAAAACTATCAAATTGTTCTGAGGGAAAAAATAACCCTAAAAAACATTAACAAAAGAGTAAGCAAGAAAAACAATTAAATTATTATTATTATTATTATTATTATTATTATTATTATTATTATTATTATTATTATTATTATTTTCATTTATTTGTTGTATTCTTGTCTTAATAATGAAAGGGAAAAAATGGAAGAAAAAGAAATCCCGAGAACTTCAACAAAAGATAAAACAAATACAAAAACTATCGTTGCTATCACTGTGAAAACAATAAAAATTAACAAATTATCCCGCGGAAAAAACCCATCAAAAACATTAACAATAGAGTAAGCAAGAAAAAAATATTATTATTATTATTATTATTATTATTATTATTATTATTATTATTTATTTTATTTTTGTGTTAATAATGAAAGGGAAAAAATGGAAGGGAAAAAATTTCCTAAAAACTTCAACAGAAGATCATACAAAAGAATAATACAAAAACAAAAACTATCATTGCTATCACTGTCAAAACAATAAAAATTATTAAATTATCCCGAGGAAGAAATAACTAAAAAATATTAACAAAAGAGTAAGCAAGAAAAACAATTAAGCTATTATTATTATTATTATTATTATTATTATTATTATTATTATTATTATTATTATTATTATTATTATTTATTTGTTTTATTCTTGTCTTAATAATGAAAGGGAAAAAATGGAAGAAAAAAAAATCCCAAGAACTTCAACAAAAGATAAAACTAAACAAAAACTATCTTTGCTATCACTGTGAAAACAATAAAAAATAACAAATTATCCCGAGGAAAAAACCCCTCAAAAACATTAACAATAGAGTAAGCAAGAAAAAAAATTTATTATTATTATTATTATTATTATTATTTTATTTTTATGTTAATAATGAAAGGGCAAAAATGGAAGGGCAAAAAAATCCTAAAAACTTCAACATAAGATCATACAAAAGAATAATACAAAAACAAAAACTATCATTGCTATCACTGCCAAAACAATAAAAATTATCAAATTATCCCGAGGAACAAATAACTAAAAAACATTAACAAAAGAGTAAGCATGAAAAACAATTAAATTATTATTATTATTATTATTATTATTATTATTATTATTATTATTATTATTATTATTATTATTATTATTATTATTATTATTATTATTGTGTTAATAATGAAAAAAATAAATAAATGAAAGACTAAAAAAACCATAAAAACTTTAAGAAAATTTAAATCATAAAAAGAAATCAAGGGATTAAAAAAAATAATTAAAAGTATAAGGCCCGAAAGGGAAATAAAATATACAGGGATTAAAATCCAAAATTAAAAGTATAAGGACCGAAATGAAAATCAAATTTATTATCAATTTCAATCAAAGGACAAAATTGAAAAAATTAAAACTGTTGTACCGAAAAAAAAATAAAAGTATAAGGACCGAAATGAAACTCAAATTTATTATCAATTTCAATCAATGGACAAAATTGAATAAATCAAAACTGCTGTACCGAATTTATTGATTTATTTAAACCCAATCCAGAAATTAAAAGAAGGAGAATCGAAGTGAAAATTTCTCTTCCAATTAATTTCAATCGAAGGACCCAATCGAACTAAATCAAAACTTATATAACTAAAATAAGGACATAAATGAAATTAAAAGTAGAGGGACCGAAGTGAAAAAGCAACAAACCCGGGGGACTTTCCTGCACTTTGACGTGCAGGAGAGAGAGAAACGGCTGCAGCGGCTTTAACCGGCCGCCGCCGCGTCCACGGACGTCGGAGGCCTGAACGCGCCGCACCGGGAGGAAGACTAGGCTGAGGCGCATCGATCTAGACGTCGGTAGCTCATCTCCGGCGACTCCATCACGACGCACGCGCCTCTCAAAGAGGGCGTGAGGCGGAATATTGTCGGCCGCGTATGACACAAGCGCCGACAGTAAAACGGAAAAAATAAAAAAAGCATGGCCAATTACCGGTTTAGCCCTGTGCCTAAGTCAGCTATTTCGTCTTATTAGGGGCCAAACCGGTAATTAGCCATTTCCGGTTAAATATAAAATAATGCAATGGTAGGCGGACCGGTCCGGTCCGAAAGGGTGCAATTACCGCGGAGCCCCTCCACCCTTAACCGGTTTTTTGTCTTTTTCGAGGGCTAAAATCGCTATTTCACTGTGCAACAAACAATAAAAAAAATATAAAAACCGGCAAACCGACCGAACCGAGCGAACCGAGAACCGAACTGACCCAAAAATCACTATTACAATCCACAGTTAAACTACTCACGTGCTACAGTGCACGCATATACAGTGAAAAACCTACGCGTTTTATATATATAGTAATATGGACAATAAAAAATGAATTGCCAAAATGAATCTTTTTTATTTATTAATTATGGATCTACAATATAATCAAGGTTGTCAATTCTATTTTGATTGGTGTTTTGTTTTTTCAATTGGAATATAATGGTTTGGTTTCGAAGTGTTTCAACGCTCCACTTTGGGGTTATATTATTTATGTTTATATATATAAATAATTAAATATATTAATTCAGAAAAAAAATTTAATTCAAAATAAAAAAATAAAATTATTTAGAATTGTTCAATTTAAATTTTAAATATAAATAAAAAAATAATTGTTGAACTGATATAACTCAACCAACTTGATAATTTCAAATATAACATAAAAAATAAATAAAAATAGAGTTTAACTAAAAAAATGACCGCAGACCATCAGTAAGTCCCCCGGATAAAGTTTTTTTTCCCAAGATCTCAGCATGCCAGGGCCACACATCATCAAACACAACCAAACAACTCTCACGCTGTAAAATACGATGAAGGATGTCTAAAGGCTCATCACTGTCATTGATACCCAGTTCATGCAAAGTAGATTCACCAGCCTCTGTTTTAACCAGCTCAAGAATCTTTTCTCTCACTGTGTCCCTGTCATTCCTCTTAATGTTTGATAAGCAAAGCCAAATTCTATACCGTCTCTTCACTTTTTCACTGTCGAAAATGTCCCTTGCAAGTTTAGTTTTTCCTGTCCCACCCATTCCACATATCCCAACTGCTTTGTATCCACCATCAGCGTCATCTTTGAAAAGTATGTTCTCAATTTTCTCCACTCCACATACACGTTATCTCCTTACGTTAACACGTTGATTTTTTTATAGTGTTGGCACACCAACTTTCAATGATGGTGTTGGTACACCAACTTTCAATTTCTCTCAATCAAGTACATGCAATTTTCTTTTTTTCTTTTTTGTATACTGACTTTTTGATATTTTTCAATCGATCACTTCTTTGGAAATCTATTAACTGTTTCTAATTATTTCGAATCACATGAATTTCATTTCTTTTGTTAAAAAAATAAATATTTAAACATGTGAATAATTTATTTATATATACAGACTCGATTAAAACAAATTATAAAATATGTGTACTAATTATCCCAAACGTAAAGTATTGTTGACAGGCGGTGATTAGGCAACTATGTTTAGTGTTCTGCAAGAGCAAAGGTGTTCTTTTCACTTCTCTTACACTCTTCTCCTCTGCTAAAGAAAGAAAAAAATGGCCAGGTTTCTGTTGATCACCTATGCCTTGGATCTGGCGCTGATGAAGTTGGGCTTATTCGGTTTTGAAGTGACTGATCCTCGTTACAGAGTGGTTAGATCAGTGAAAGCTTTGAAAGAGGTTTTGCCGAGCGTTCAAGCATTGATACAAGATACCGAGGAGAGGGTAATGGCGAGTCGGCTTTCAGGTGATTTCTCGGCTCTTCAAAAACATGTTGATTTTATTGAAGATTCATTAGACCAGCTTGCTATCCCTGGCGATTTACACCCGGAACTTGAAATGTTATGGAGGAGAGGGTACTGGAACTTGAAAAGATTGCTTGATGTACTCAATAGAATCTCTCAATCGTTGGAAGAGATCAGATCCAACAGACAACAAGTTGAATCACCCGGTCTTGGCGTTATATCTGATGATGTGAAAATTGTGGGAAGGGGAGACGTTGTCTTAAAAATTGTCGAATATCTGATGTTATTGACCAATAAACAACTTCTCCTTGTCTACCCTATAGTGGGTATGGCAGGTCTTGGAAAGACAGCCTTGGCTAGATCGGTGTGTGAGGCAGTATCAGAGGGACAGCTTTTTGATGAAACAGTGTGGATCTCTGTTTCTGATAATTTTGAAGAATTGACCGTGTTAAGAGAGATGCTGAAAGCTCTTGGTGAACACATGGCTGGAGGGGCAGACAGCAAAGGAGAGACGCTTGAACACCTTTCTAAAGAGTTGCAAGGGAAACGATTTCTTCTTGTTCTTGATGATGTCTGGAATGAAGATGTTAAGAAGTGGTATGGATTAAAGGATTGCTTGTTAAAAGTTGGTGGTAGTAATGGGAGTGCTGTTCTTGTTACAACTCGTAGCCGGCAAGCGGCATCCATAATGGAGACTTTTCCTGGGCGCCGGCATAATTTGAAACGGCTATCCGATGGTGATTGTTGGTCCATTATTAGGGAAAAAGTCTCTGGTAATGAAGGAGAGCCATTGCCTCCGGACTTGGAGGTTATTGGAAAAGAGATAGCATGCAAATGTGGAGGTGTGCCCTTAGTTGCACATTTTTTAGGTGAGATGTGTTCTGGAAAGGAGAGGAGACAATGGTTGTCAGTTAAAAACAGTTGCCTTAGGGACATTCCTGGATATGAAGACATAATTATTCCGATACTACTAAAAAGTTTCTATCATCTGCCTTCGGCAGCTCTGAAACTGTGTTTTGCGTATTGCTCAATCTTATCTCAGGATTTTACTGTTGAAAAGGAACAATTGATTCAGCTTTGGATGGCTCAAGGGTTTCTTGTGCAATCTGATGATCAGATGATGGAAGATACAGGTGAAGTGTTTTTCAATAAGTTTGTAGATAGTTCTTTTGTTGAAGTTGTGGAATGGGATGGACGTGGGAATATTAGAAGCTGTAAGATGAATAGGCTTATGCATGATCTTGCGTTGCATGTTTCAAAATTTGGTACATGGAATTCGGAGACTCGTTCCGATATAGATGGTGTATACCCTGCTATCCGTCATGCAAATCTCATTTGTGATGTGGAGCTTGCACGGGTAATGCCAATTATGAAGGGTGGCAGTCTGGTTTCCTTGTTCACACATGCTGCTGATGTCCTTCACTGGCCAATGAACTACTTTCAGATGCGAACTCTAAACCTAGATGGTGCTGATATCAAAGAGTTGAATGATTCAATTGGTAAATTGAAATGTTTGAGATTTCTCGATCTCTCACGGACTTGCATCAAAGCATTACCCGAATCCATCACCAATCTCCGCAATATGCAAACTTTAAGACTCATTGAGTGCGCATCTCTTGAATCACTTCCTAGAAATATGCGAGGTTTACTTAGCCTCAGGCATATTTATTTCACTTATCATCACCAGATGCCAGTCAAGGTGGGGTGCTTGACTTCTCTTCAAACACTTCCATTCTTTGTTGTGGGGAAAGACAGTGACAGTACAATTCAAGAACTGGAATCCTTAAATGGCCTAAGAGGACAACTGTCGATATACAATCTTCAGGAGGTGAAAAACAAAAAAGAAGCTGAGAAAGCAAACTTGCGAGGAAAAACAAAGATTTACAAATTGGAATTTGTATGGAGATCAGGAAGAAAATGCTTCAAGAATGACGAGGAAGTGCTGGAGGCCCTTCAGCCTCACTCCAACTTAGAAACCTTAAAGATTGAACACTATGGCGGTGAAAAGCTGCCATCCTGGCTATTGATGGAAATTCCTACTCATGGTGGTTCCTTGCCAGTCAATAATTTGGTGAATCTGAAATTGATAGATTGCAAGAGGTGCGAATTGCCAATGCTTGGACATCTTCCTCGTCTTGAAAGTCTTGAGATAGATGGGCTGGATAAGGTAAGAACTGGATTCAGTGAAACAATGCCAGTTTTTCCAGCATTAAAAAAACTGTCTCTCCGTCGCATGGTCAATCTAGTTGAATTGATGGTGCCAGCAGTACGAGAAGGCCATTCAGTTGTGTTTCCTTTCCTTGAAGAGTTGTCCATCATGTCCTGTCCTCTATTGGCATCTATTTCACTGAATGCTCCATCACTTGCTCAACTGGAAATCTGCTTCTGTGAAGAATTGAAATCTTTATCCATGGATTCCAGTGCTAGCACAGCTCTTGAAGATTTAACAATAAAATGTTGTCCGAACCTGGAGTCCATTCCTTCTGCAGAGTGCCTCAAATCTCTTAAAAGACTCCATAATGAAGGTTGTCAAAAGTTCATCTCTCCTCCAATTCCAAGTGTGCAGATCTTTAATTCGCTTGAATATTTGAGGCTTGAAGGTTTTCCCGATCTATTCTCCATTCCTGATCTGCAAAACCTCTCTCTTAAAGGCCTGGCAATAAAACATTGTCCAGATCTAGAATGCATTGGTAGTTTGCAAAACCTAACATCTCTTGAAGATTTAAGAATAGAAGTTTGTCCTTATCTGGAGTCCATTCCCAGTGTAGGCGGCCTGTCATCTCTCAAAACACTCAGCATTCAACGATGCCATAAATTAACTTCTCTTCCAACTGGGCTACAGTCCTGCTTGTCTCTGGAAAATCTGTCTGTACAATGGTGCATAGAGCTAACCTCTATCCCTGATGAGTTGAAAGAATTGCATTCCCTTGTTCAATTAGAGATCACAAAATGTCCAAGCTTGACTCTCTTCCCCGAGGACAGCTTATACTCCCTCACTCATTTGAAGCAGTTGACAATTGGTCCTTTCTCCGAGAAGTTGGAGGTTTTTCCTGGTCTGAATTCAATCCAACCCTTCCTTGCACCCCTTGAAGAGCTACAAATACATGGGTGGAATAGACTCAAGTCTCTGCCAGATCAACTTCAGCAACTCACTGTCTTAAAATCATTACATACATTACATATAGGGCGATTCAACAAAGTGGAAGCGTTGCCAGAATGGTTAGGTGACCTTATATTCCTTCAGCAGCTCAGAATTTGGAGATGTGAGAATCTGAGGTCTATACCGATAAGCATGCAAGACCTCGTCATGCTGAAGAGGCTGGAGATTATAGATTGTCACATTCTCAAGAAAACTTGTGCCGAAGGGAGTGGCCCTGAATGGTTCAAGATTTCTCATATCCCGGAGATCAGTGTGCTCTAATTACTGGATGCTCAAACTGTGACGCAAGGTAGATCCATTTTTCTCAATCAATATTTCGCTCTCCATTCTTGGTTTTCTTTTCCTAATTGATATGGTTACCTGTTTTGCATCGATTTGCTGAAACTGATAGCTGTTTTCCTTTGAAACCCGAGTGCAGGTAATTCAGTTGTTTCTGTTAGAATTACGTGTGAGATGCCGCCTTGAAGATAGAATTAAATTAATTTGGTTGTTTTTTGAATTTTGATTTCAAATAGCAGAGTTTGATTCGGGATTTGCTGTAAATCTGCTATAAATTGCCAATAATCTCTCATGGCTGTTGAGAGTTTGTTTTTTATTACAATTGAGTTTCTTGTAAGCCTCTATAATAGGCATTTCAATTCAGTAAAACAAATTTATCTTCCTCTACAATTTCTCAGTTTTGTAATTCCCATGATTTAATTCAAACAGTTACTGTTCTAAACAGTTACTGTTCAAATCATAAAATTGCAACACTTTCATGATCAAGTGACTGCTCCACCTCATATCATCAGATAATAGCTTCACGAATTCAACGAGGTTGTGGTATTCTCTCTTTGATTCTTTCAAATGGGGGAGATCCTCAGATTTCAAAAATCACATTCTGAATTGAGAACAGAAGTTACAGCCTGTTATAGAAGATTAACAGATCATTTTAAGCATTACTTGGTGGTGTTTTGACTCGTCCAAAGCAACAAGAACTCGAAGAACAGGCGGTGGATTCCTGGCAAGTCTTTTATCATATCTCTATGTATGTGTAAAAAATTAGGGAGAGGAATGCTTTATGGCTTGGAGACTTCAAGAGGGAAAAAAATGTCAGTATTCTGCTCCTGCCATCGAGCTGTCCAAAGTGATCAGCTTTGATTGCTGACAAGCCTCCACCTTATTTATACTTGGCTAGACCTGTACTTTCTATCATACTTCCTCTTTTACTTTCTTAAACATGAAATTTTCACCTTATTCTTGGTGGTTTACTTTATATAAAAAAATAATGAATGTTTATCACTGTATTTTAAAAATATTTTTGAAAAATATTAAAATTATTTATTTCTATTTTTTATTTTAAATTAAAAAATTTAGTGTTTTTATTATTATTTTCATGTGCTACAAAAAAAACACTTTAAAAAATAACTCGCAAAACAGTCACTTAATCTATAAATCAAAGTGCATATGCGTGAAACAGCTTCCATAGATTGTTTCAAGCTTTTCATTATTCAAGGAGCCCTGCCCCTCCTAATTCTCTCACAATAAGACATCACCATCGCAAATTCAAGGCAAGGCAGGCATATTGAGCTCATATGATAAAGAAAGCTTAGCAAAGTTAAAGAATTTCTTATGTGATGATAGTACACACATAACTAATTTTACACAAAGCGGGTATTTTGGAGAATATGATAATTGGTCTTCTGTTATTCTGGATGTCTGATCTTCTCAATAACAAATCATGAGATCTCTGAAGAACGTTGTGGATTTCTGATCTTTTCCAAGAAAATCTCCCCTAGAAACTTAGCAGCAAATGGGAGACCGTGAGATTGGTGCCTGATTTCATATTTAATCTTGTTCCAGGTGGCATCTTCAAATACTTTTGAGGTTTACGTAGCCTGAGGCATATTTATTTCACTTATCATCACCAGATGCCAGTTAAGGCCCAACTTTACTAGGCATGGGCTGTGCTGGGCTGAGAGCAGCCCACCAAACCCCCCCATATATATATATATATATATTACACGGTGCATGAATTAATTCATGCACGTGTACAGTAAAATGGTGGTCGACCGACCACCACGAGAGGCTCAAATGTCACTGCCGCCGGGTAGAGGAGGCCGAGATGGTTGTCCCTATGATGGTGGCGTCGAAAATGACGGTCTATGGTGTCCAGAATGAGGGCTGGAATCTAGCTGGTCTGCTGCTTGCCGCTGCAACTGTCACGGCTAGAGCTCTCGTCGAAGATTGAGAAGAAGGCTGGGCTGGAGCTGCTGGTGAAGCTTCTGGCGCTGAGGAGGGAGACCAGGTGGTGTGGGGAGCTGGCTGGTGGTGCAAGAGAGCTACGGTGCAACTGACTTTAGAGAGAGAGGAGCCGTCGGGGAGAGAGAGAGGGAGTTACAGCGGAGAAGAGAAAGGAGCTGTGACGGGGAAGAGAGATGAGCTGCTGGAGTAGCCTCGTTCATCTGTGTTCAAACTTTCCTTCTCCCTTCGTTACATAAATTTATCTCCTCTTCCCCTCTCTATAAGTTTCTCTCCTCTGTTTATCTCCTCTTCACGTTATTTTCCCTTGTTATGTAAATTTTCCCCATTGCCTCCTCTCTTTTTTTCCTGTTCCCAGTGTCCAATTTTTTTCTCCCCCTTTTCCATTCGTGTTCTCCACTTTTATAGACAGTATGTAGCATGGCAAGGTATGGGGGAGGTTTCCAGGAATGGTGCATATGAATGGTGTGTTGTGGTGGTAGGTTGGCCAAGCATGGCTGCTGGCATGGCTGCTGGCATGGCTTCAGTAGTCTAGAGTTTTTTGACAGGAAAAATCAGGAAGAAAGATGTTTTTATCTTCAATTTTGGTTTCTGATTTCACCCAAAAAAATTTGTCACCGAAAATTTCGATCTTCTCAATTTAACCCAAATTAGGCTTCCAAACTTAATTTCTCACCAATTAAGCCCTTAATAAAATTAATTTGATCCATTTAAAATATAATTAAGCCCTTATGCTTAATTAAATCCTTCAATTGGGCTCTCAATTAATTCCCAAGCATAATTACACTTTAAATTGGCCGACGATTAAATTAAATTGGCCCATAAAATATAATTATGCCTTTCGACTTAATTTTTACGCAGATTTATCCAATAATAAATTATTTTAGCCTTGAATATGCATTTCCCTTCATTTCTGGGCAAAAAAGAGGTACAACCGGGCTGTCGAAAACATCCAAATTTTCACCTTGTTTTTTCTGCCGACATCAGCCCCTTTTATTTTATTTTTGTTATTTTTGAATAGATTTGGGGAATAACCCAGAAATTGGGTTATGACATAAGGCGTAATGTAAAAGTTGTGAAGAATATGCACAATTTAGTTTTGGACTTGAAAAGCAATTAAAAAGTTTTACTGACCATGGAATCGACGTTACTTCATTGTGTTCAATGCATCTAAAACTCATGCCTTTGTCAGAAAGTGACTTTGTGCATACTGGGCAGCTATGATACCACCAACCTCGATGAAGATCATAGTCAGCTATTGAGGCCTTACATGTAAATATTTGGCTTTGTAATATTTTTAATCAGAATAAAAATTTAAAATATATTCTTGAACAGTTGACAAAACAACAAATTAAAGCTAACGTGGTGAAAGAAAAGTGGAGATCATTGTTGACATACTTGGTATTGGTACGAATCCATGCAAAGGATTTCTTTGATTGTCTTCTTGTTTTTTTTTGTTGTTGTTGATAAATGGTTTGAGCATTCGTTGAAGAAGGGAGTTAATCTGGAATATCTTTATAAGTGATCATAAAAGTTGTTTGGTATAAATAGATCAAAGAAATAATATTTGATATAAGACAACCAAAAAAAGAGGAAGCTCGAAAATGCTTATATGGAAGAACTTTTGGAATTTCTAGGTTGAAATACCATAAGGAAGCAATAATGCTGACAAAGTTTGGTTTTCCTAATAACAAAAGAAATACATATATATTGAGATTATTTGAAATTGAGTTTAATAAAGCATAAAATGTATAAAAGTATAGAAATAAATGAAGGTTCAAAATACATGTGCAACAATTCAGTGAATGGTAATAAAAAGATGATAGAAAAGTCAAGCTAACTTTTTTTTTTTGCAATCTTCTTGGATCTCCTAATGAAACAATAAATTATTACAGGAACAAGCGTAGTGAATCTTTCTTTTTAATGATTTTTTCGATCTATCTATTAGGCAAACACCAAAATTCTTCAATTTTTAAGACATCGTCTACCCTTCCCACAGTTTTCACATCATCAGATATAACGCCAAGACCGGATGATTCAACTTGTTGTTTGTTGGATCTGATCACTTCAAAACCGAATCAGCCCATCACTTCAGAATCGAATAAATCCAACTTCATCAGCGCCTGCTCCAAGGCATATATATCTCCCCACGTTAACACGTTGACTTTTTTATATATTATTTTTAATCAACAACTTTTATTTATCTCCCCACGTTAAGACGTTGACTTTTTTAAAAAAACTCAACGTGTTAACGTGGGGAGATAAATAAAAAATATTATTTTTAATCAACAACTTTTATTTATCTCCCGGGGAGATTCTCCCCACGTTAACACGTTGACTTTTTTTTTAAATTGCTGGCACACCAACTTTCAATGATAGTGTTGGTACACCAGCTTTCAATTACTTCTATACTGCTTCTTTAATCATCTTTTTTCTGTACTTGCGTGTCCTTGACCTTTTCTAAAGAACAAAGTATAGTGTTGATATACCAACTTTCAATTTCTCTCAATCAAGTACATGCAATTTTCTTTTTTCTTTTTTGCATACTGCATTTTTGATATTTGTCAATCCAGTACTTCGTGTTGAGAACTGGTATTATGTTTACTGTCAGACAAAGAAATCTGGAAAATGCTCAGTCCTTATTCAAACCAAATAGCTGGCTTTATAGCCTTACAGTTGTAACAGAAAAAGGAGAAATTGCAGCCCACTTAAATCGTGGCAAAATAACAAGAATTGACAAATTCAAAGATAACAACTAAGTCCTATATTGTAGGATTATTCTTTGACTGAGACTTGGCAGAGCCATGATTTCCCAACATTCCCTCCCTTAAGCTAGTGCGTTCAAGTACTAGCTTAAGCTTCTCATATCACTGACTCCCATTCTTGCTCTGAGTTCTTCAAAGGCTTCTAACTTTAAAGGCTTTGTTAGAACATCTGCTAATTGTTGACTTGTATCACAGTGAATCAACTTAATAATACCATCATGAGTTAAATTTCGAAGGAAATGAAACCTCACATGAATGTGCTTGCTGCGTCCATGGAGTACTGGATTTTTAGAGAGTTTTATGGTTGAGCTATTGTCACACCATACTGTGATGCTCCCATCTTGCTTGCTCTCCATTTCTTCTAGAACTCCCTTTAACCAAATTGCCTGACATGCACAAGCTGTTGCTGCCACATACTCGGCTTCTGTAGTTGAAAGTGTAACTATGGGCTGCTTCTTTGATGCCCAAGACACAGCTCCTCCAATCGAGTAAGAACACGTAGCCAGAAGTACTCTTCCGATCATCTGAATCCCCAGCATAATCGCTATCAGTAAAAGCTACAAGTTCTTCGTTGTCTTGCTTTTTATAGAAAATACCAAAGTCTACGGTTCCTTTGATATATCTCATTACTCTTTTGGCTGCTTGAAAATGCATCTCTGTTGGCCGAGACATGAACCTGCTAAGCAAGCTTACAACAAACATTAAATCCGGTCTTGAAGCAGTTATATACATCAAACTCCCTATAATCTGCTTGTAATAAGTTTCATTCACAGTAGCCCCTTCTTCATCTTTACTCAGCTTACAACCAGGAACTATTGGATTTTTAACTTCTTTACTCTCATCCATTCCAAACCTCCGAAGTACCTCCATTGCATACTGTCTTTGACAGACAAAAATGCCATCATCTCTTTGTAAAACTTCTAACCCAAGGAAAAATCTCATTTTCCCCAAATCTGTCATCTCAAATTCCTTCATCATAGAAACTTTGAATTCCTTTAATTCTACAGCATCATTACTAGTATAGATAATGTCATCAACATAAATACTTACTAGTAATATTTTACCTCCATTACCAACCCTTGTGAAGAGTGTTTGTTCACTGCTACATTTATGAAATCCTTCCCTTTTGAAATAAGCATCAATCCGACTAAACCAAGCCCGAGGTGCTTGTTTCAATCCGTATAATGCTTTATGTAGTTTGTAGACTTTATCTTCCTCTCCTTTCTTTTCATACCCCAATGGTTGCTCGACGTAGACATCCTCAATTAATTCACCATGCAAAAATGTTGTTTTTACATCAAGTTGATATACGGTCCAACCTCTATGTGCAGCAAGAGCAAGCATTACTCTAATTGTGTCCATTCGAAGCTACTTGGAGCATAGACTTCGTAAAATCCACTCCTTGCCTCTGCGAGTAGCCTTTTGCTACCAACCGAGCTTTATGTTTATCAATTTCCCCAGCTTCGTTGTATTTGGTTTTGTATACCCACTTGACTCCAACCTTTTTTGCTCCTGCTGGTAACTTAACCAAAAACCATGTGTTATTCTTCTCAATAGCTTCAATTTCTGCATCCATTGCTCTTCTCCATTTCAAGCTCTCCACAGCTTCTTCAAAGCATGTTGGGTCGTCTGTCATTTCAGCTACCATATTTGCAGCTACCATATTAGCTTCCATTTCCAATTCAGAAAGTTCTTCCCCAGTTGTATAATCATCCATCCATACTGGTGGACGATGGATTCTCCCTTCTCTTACTTCAACAGCTGCTGTTACTTCTTTTGCCCGTGTGTTACTTGATTCTCCCTCTACTGGATTTGACAATTCTTCCCGTGGAAGTTCAACTCCTTCTACTGGATTTGACAATTCTTCCCGTGGAAGTTCATCTCGTGTATCATCTTCTTCTTCTTGTCCCCCTCTGTCAAAATCATTATCTTCCCAATACAAGTCTGGCAGCATATCCTTCTCATGAGATGCATCCCATTCCCATTCCCTATCTTCTTCAAACACTACATCCCTACTAATCACTATTCTTTTTGTGATGGGATTATAGAGTCTGTAGGCCTTTGACTCTTCACTTACACCCAGCAGAATGCAAGGGACACTTCTATTCTCCAATTTGGTTCTGCTAGCCTCTGGAACATGAACGTGACCTACGCATCCAAAAACTCGAAAAAACTCCACCGATGGTTTCTCTCCACTCCAGGCCTCCTGTGGTGTCATATCTTTCACTGCACTTGTAGGGCACCGATTCAACACAAATGTTGTCCACTTGACTGCTTCTGGCCAAAATATTTTTGGCATTTTCTTCTCTGAAAGTATCGATCTAACCATGTTTAAAACTGATCTGTTTTTTCTTTCCGCAACTCCGTTCTGCTGTGGTGAATAAGCTGCTGTCAACTGTCTCTTGATTCCATTTTCTTTGCAAAATTCATTGAAGACTGTTGAATTAAACTCCCCACCTCTGTCAGTGCGAAAGCACTTAATTGACAGACCTGTTTCATTTTCTACAGTCTTCTTGAATTCTACAAAGGAGCTGAATGTGTCTGCCTTGTGTGCCAAGAAGTATGTCCATGCTCTTCGGCTAAAATCATCAATAAGGCATAGTATATACCTCTTATTACTGTTGGATGCTGGTGTAATTGGTCCGCAAAGATCTGCATGAACCAACTCTAATTTTTCTTTTGCCCTCCATGTGCTCTTCTTTGGGAAGCTGTTTCGATGTTGCTTCCCAACAAGGCAGTCTTGACACTCTGTCTTTGTAACATCAAGCTTTGGAAGTCCGTGAACCATGTTGTTACTTTGCAGAATTTGTAAATATTTGTAACTAAGATGACCATACCTGCAATGCCAGAGATGTGATAAATCTGACATTGAGGTGAGAAAGCATCTGCTGGTGTTTGCTGCTGTTCGTGCCATAACAACAAACATTCTGTTTGCTGTCATCATTGTTTCAATGATCAATCCCCTCCTTGGATGGTAAATTCTGCATTTCCCTTCATGCATCAAGATTGCTAATCCTTTCTCTTGCCATTGACCTACACTTAAGAGGTTGTTCTTGAGTTCGGGCACGTAGTATACTTCTGTGACTACATGTTTGACTCCATCAATGTTCAAGTTCACGCTGCCTTTGCCTTCCACTTGCATCTTGGCATTGTTTCCAAGCTTCACCCAATGTGTAAAGTCACTGTCGAAATCAGAAAACAGCTTCTTATCACCACACATATGGTTCGAACAACCTGAATCGATGAACCATGTTTCTGCCCTGCTTACTCCATTTTCTTCTGCTTGTGCCATAAGAATCAACTCTTCTTCATAACTGAGTTCGACAATTGTTCCTCTAGCATAGCTGCCAGTGTCTTCAATGTGTTCTTCATTGCTACGGTCCACTGATTCTCTTGCATAGCTCTCAGTAATCTCAGTATGAGACATAAGCAATAGAGTCTCATCTTCATCTATGGTAGCATAGTTTGCTTCTTTCCCTGCAGCTGGACACTCAAATTGAAAGTGTCCAAGGCGATGGCATCGAAAACATTCAATGGTTGCACGATTGTATGTTTGTCTACCACCTCTTCCTCTACCTCTTCCACGAAATACTCCTCGATTACTTCGTGCTCGCCACTCGTCATGTGTAACCTTCGAGCACGTTCCTCATCAATATGTCTCATGCCTCTTAAGCTTTGGTTCATGGACCAATAACTCACTTCTAAGTTGATTCACAGAGAAACTTCTTATATCTTTTGACACTTCAATGGAGCACACAACAAAATTCCAATTCTCAGGAAGTGTACGTAAAATCTTTTCTACAATTCGAGCATCTTCTATGTGTTCTCCCAAATTACTCATATTATTGCATACTAATACCACTCTTGAAAAATAATCAGTAATTGATTCATCATTTTTCATCTCAAGTACCTCAAAATCTCTGCGTAGAATCTGCAGTTGGGCATTGCGTACCTTCTCATCACCTTGAAATCGTGTCTTCATGGAGTCCCAGAGTTGTTTGGCAGTGTTCTTCTCGGTGATTGTCTTCAAGGTTGTTCTGTCAATGGCTGCGAAAAGGTAATTCTTTACCTTTAGATCATTCAACTTGAGTTCTGCCAGTGTTGCTCTCTGGGGACCGGTGAGAATTTCTCCTCTTGCTGGTTCAGTGTAACCAGTCTCCACCAAATGCCACCACTCCTTGGATCGTAGCAGATTTTCCATGAGCATTGCCCAATACTCATAGTCTCCATCAAATTTAGGAATGCTTAGCATAGCATCCTTCTCTGCTGCCATTTCTACCTCTTTCTCTGAAATCTCACTGATCACTCGTGTTTACACTCACCCACACTCACACTCAAGTAAGTTTTTCACTCCCCAAAATCTCACCTTTCACTCGTGTTTGCACTCACACATATACACTCAAACAAGCCCTTGTCGTGGCTCTGATACCAATTGTTGAGAACTGGTATTATGTTTACTGTCAGACAAAGAAATCTGGAAAATGCTCAGTCCTTATTCAAACCAAATAGCTGGCTTTATAGCCTTACAGTTGTAACAGAAAAAGGAGAAATTGCAGCCCACTTAAATCGTGGCAAAATAACAAGAATTGACAAATTCAAAGATAACAACTAAGTCCTATATTGTAGGATTATTCTTTGACTGAGACTTGGCAGAGCCATGATTTCCCAACACTTCTTTGGAAATCTATTAATTGTTCTAATTATTTCGAATCACATGAATTTCATTTATTTTGTTAAAAAATAAATATTTAAACATGTGAATAATTTATTTATATATACAGACTCGATTAAAACAAATTGTAAAATATGTGTACTAATTATCCCAAACGTAAAGTATTGTTGACAGGCAGTGATTAGGCAGCTATGTTTAGGGTTCTGCAAGGGCAAGGCGTTTATTTCACTTCTCTTACACTCTTCTTCTCTGCTAAAAAAAAGAGAGAAATGGCCAGCTTTCTGTTGATCACCTATGCCTTGGAGCATACGCTGATAAAGTTGGGTTTATCTGAAGAAACTGATCTTCTTTCCAGATTCGATAGAACAGTGAAAGCTTTGAAAGAGGTTTTGCCGAGCGTTCAAGCTTTGTTACAAGATACAGAGGAGAGGGTAGTGGCGAGTCGGCTTTCAGGCTATTTCTTGGATCTTCATAAACGTGTTGAATCCATTGAATATTTCTTAGACAAGCTTGCTAACCATTCACGGTTGATTTACTTGTCTCCAGCAGACTTATCGCTGGGCTTGAAAAAGGTGCATAGGGTTCTCATTACAATCTCTCAATCGTTGGAAGAGATCAGATCCAACATTCAACAAGCTGAATCATCCGGTCTTGACGTCATATCGTTGAGGCATATTTATTTCACTTATCATCACCAGATGCCAGTTAAGGTGGGGTGCTTGACTTCTCTTCAAACACTTCCATTCTTTGTTGTGGGGAAAGACAGTGACAGTACAATTCAAGAACTGGAATCCTTAAATGGCCTAAGAGGACAACTGTCGATATACAATCTTCAGGAGGTGAAAAACAAAAAAGAAGCTGAGAAAGCAAACTTGCGAGGAAAAACAAAGATTTACAAATTGGAATTTGTATGGAGATCAGGAAGAAAATGCTTCAAGAATGACGAGGAAGTGCTGGACGCCCTTCAGCCTCACTCTAACTTAGAGACCTTGAAGATTGAGCACTATGGGGGTGAAAAGCTGCCATCGTGGCTATTGATGAAAAGTCCTACTCATGGTGGTTCCTTGCTAGTCAATTGTTTGGTGAATCTGAAATTGATAGACTGCAAGAGGTGCGAATTGCCAATGCTTGGACATCTTCCTCGTCTTGAAAGTCTTGAGATAGATGGGCTGGATAAGGTAAGAACTGGATTCAGTGAAACAATGGCAGTTTTTCCAGCATTAAAAAAACTCTCTCCGTCGCATGGTCAATCTAGTTGAATGGATGGTGCCAGCAGTACGTGAAGGCCATTCGGCTGTGTTTCCTTTCCTTGAAGAGTTGTCCATCATTTCCTGTCCTCTATTGGCATCTGTTTCAGCTGAGTGCCAAAATGAAGGTTGTCACAAGTCAAACTCTCCTATAATGACAAGTCTGCAGATCTTCAATTCTCTTCAATATTTGAGGCTTGAAGGTTTTCCCGATCTATTCTCCATTCCTGATCTGCAAAACCTCTCTCTTAAAGGCCTGGCAATAAAACATTGTCCAGATCTAGAATGCATTGATAGTTTGCAAAACCTAACAACTCTTAAAGATTTAAGAATAGAAGTCTGTCCTTATCTGAAGTCCATTCCCAGTGTAGGCGACCTGAAATCTCTCAAAACACTCAGCATTCAACGATGTCATAAATTAACTTCTCTTCCAACTGAGCTACAATCCTGCGTGTCTCTGAAAAATCTGTCTATACAATGGTGCATAGAGCTAACCTCTATCCCTGATGAGGTGAAAGAATTGCATTCCCTTGTTCAATTAGAGATCACAAAATGTCCAAGCTTGACTTACTTCCCAGAGGACAGCTTATACTCCCTCACTCAACTGAAGCAGTTGACGATTGGTCCTTTCTCCGAGAAGTTGGAGGTTTTTCCTGGTCTGAATTCAATCCAACCCTTCCTTGCACCCCTTGAAGAAGTACAGATACATGGGTGGAATAGACTCAAGTCTCTGCCAGATCAACTTCAGCAACTCACTGTCTTAAAATCATTACGTACATTAGATATAGGGCGATTCAACAAAGTGGAAGCGTTGCCAGAATGGTTAGGTGACCTTATATCCCTTCAGCAGCTCAGAATTTGGAGATGTGAGAATCTGAGGTCTCTACCGACAAGCATGCAACGCCTCAAGCTGAAGAGGCTGGAGATTATAGATTGTCACATTCTCAAGAAAACTTGTGCCAAAGGGAGTGGCCCTGAATGGTTCAAGATTTCTCATATCCCGAAGATCAGTATGCTCTAATTACTGGATGCTCCAACTGTGACGCAAGGTAGATCCATTTTATCTCCATATTTCTCAATCAATATTTCGCTCTCCATTCTTTTCCTAATTGATATGGTTACCTGTGCATCGATTTGCTGAAACTGATAGCAGCTTTCCTTTGAAACACGAGTGCAGGTAGTTCAGTTCTTTCTGTTAGAGTTACGTGTGAGATGCTGCCTTGAAGATAGAATTAAATTAATTTGGTTGTTTTTTGAATTTTGATTTCAAATAGCAGAGTTTGATTCGGGATTTGCTGTAAATCTACTATAAATTGCCAATAATCTCTCATGACTGTCGAGAGTTTATTTTTCATTACAATTCAGTTTCTTGTAAGCCTCTATAATAGGCATTTCAATTCAGTAAAACAAATTTATCTTCCTCTACAATTTCTCAGTTTTGTAATTCCCATGATTTAATTCAAACAGTTACTGTTCTAAACAGTTACTGTTCAAATCATAAAATTGCAACACTTTCATGATCAAGTGACTGCTCCACCTCATATCATCAGATAATAGCTTCACGAATTCACCGAGGTTGTGGTATTCTCTCTTTGATTCCTTCAAATGGGGGAGATCCTCACATTTCAAAAATCACATTCTGAATTGAGAACAGAAGTTACAGCCTGTTATAGAAGATTAACAGATCATTTTAAGCATTACTTGGTGGTGTTTTGATTCGTCCAAAGCAACAAGAACTCGAAGAACAGGCGGTGGATTCCTGGCAAGTCGATCTTTTATCATATCTCTATGTATGTGTAAATGTAAAAGAAAAATTAGGGAGAGGAATGTTTTCTGGCTTGGAGACTTCAAGAGGGAAAAAAATGTCAGTTCGGATGATCCATTCTGATATCATCTCAATGAGATTTCAGTATTCTGCTCCTGCCATCGAGCTGTCCAAAGTATTCTTGCTGGTTTACTTTATATAAAAAAATAATGAATGTTTATCACTGTATTTTAAAAATATTTTTGAAAAATATTAAAAATTATTTATTTTTATTTTTTATTTTAAATTAAAAAATTTGGTGTTATTATTATTATTTCATGTGGTACAAAAAAAAAACTTTAAAAAATAACTCACAAAACATTCACTTAATCTATAAATCAAAGTGCATATGCGTGAAACAGCTTCCATAGATTGTTTTAAGCTTTTCATTATTCAAGGAGCCCTGCCCTTGCCCCTCCTAATTCTCTCACAATAAGACATCACCATCGCAAATTCAAGGCAAGGCAGGCATATTTAGCTCAACATCTGTAATTATAAAGAAAGCTTAGCAAAGTTAAAGAATTTTTAAAGATGTGATGATAACTAATTTTACACAAAGCGGGTATTTTGGAGAATATGATAGAGGTAATTGGTCTTCTGTTATTCTGGATGTCTGATCTTCTGAATAAAAAATCATGAGATCTCTGAAGAACGTTGTATCTTTTCCGAGAAAATCTCCCCTAGAATCTTAGCAGCAAATGGGAGACCGTGAGATTGGTACCTGATTTCATATTTAATCTTGTTCCAGGTGGCATCATCAAATACTCTTGAGGTGTCAATACCACCCAAAGTATCTTCAACAATCTTTCCACAATCCTCACCTTCCAATAATGGGGGCTGAAGGTCAATCATGTTCTCACCTCCAATCCTTCTAGCAACTTTCTTCAGTCTGGTAGTGACAATGACTGCACCGCCGCTACCTCTAGGCAATCCACCAGCCGAGTTGATTTCTGCCGCTAAGAAGTTGGCATGCCAAGGCCACACATCATCAAACACGATTAAATATTTTTCATGTGATATTATGAGATGGATAGTTTCCAAAAGCTCAGCCATATCATGCTTGTCCATCATTAACTCATCAATGTTGTAATCCAGCTCATTCAAAACCAACTTCAAAATCTGAATCCCGATATTCGTCTCATTGCTCTTAATGCCTGACAAACAGACCCAAATCTTGGTTGAGAATGCTGCGCTCACACTTTTATCATTGAAAATCTCCCTCGCAAGTGTGGTCTTTCCTGTGCCACACATCCCAGATATTCCAATTATCTTGAATCCACCTTCGCACAGTTTGCTCTCAATATCTTGCACACATCTTTGAAAGCCAATGATGCTGGACCCGTCGCTGATGCTGGATGTCGAAGTACGCTCACAAATCTTCCCATAGTACAATGGGGG
Source organism: Salix viminalis (assembly GCA_029228465.1). Lineage (NCBI taxonomy): Eukaryota > Viridiplantae > Streptophyta > Magnoliopsida > Malpighiales > Salicaceae > Salix > Salix viminalis. The sequence continues at coordinate 8,313,799 of CM055444.1, read as the reverse complement.
CTCAAGGGGGATCAAGTTCAAGTTTAGACATCCCATCCTTCTAGCCACTCTTCTAGCCACTCTCGGAAGCCTGCTCGTGATAATGACTGCAGCACCATCGCGAAGTCCCCCAGATAAAGTTTTTTTCCCCAGGATCTCAGCATGCCAGGGCCACACGTCATCAAACACAACCAAGCAACTCTCATGCTGTAAAATACGATGAAGGATGTCTGAAGGCTCAACACTGCCAATGATATTCGGTTCATGCAAAGTTGATTCACCAGCCTCTGTTTTAACCAGCTCAAGAATCTTTTCTCTCACTGTGTCCCTGTCATTCCTCTGAATGTTTGATAAGCAAAGCCAAATTCTCTTTGAGAACCGACCGTTCACTTTTTCACTGTCGAAAATGTCCCTTGCAAGTTTAGTTTTTCCTGTACCACCCATTCCACATATCCCAACTGCTTTGTATCCAACATCAGCGTCATCTTTGAAAAGTATGTTCTCAATTTTCTCCACATACTCATTGCGCCCAGGAATTTTAGGGGTACTGCATTCACTGTATTTCCCTTCACAATCTTCGACCATTTTATCAAACCTTTCTTTAACACTAACCAACTGTGTCTTCCTCCTGTGCACAAAACGATTTTCAGTATATTGATTGAAATGTACCCAGTTTTTCTTGAATAATTTTCTTTGTTGAGCAAAGATTCGGCACTCTGTAAGTATATCATTGAGGTCATAAAGCACTTTACAGATGTTTGATGCCGACGATGAGCATATGTTCTTATTTTGACTTTCCAAGACCTTTTTGATTCCCTCAAAATGAGAAGCAAGATTTAATTGAGAGAACTCGGTTTCAGCTTCTTGCAGAGCATTTAAGGACTTGTTCCAAAGGAACTCTGCCACGTCTGCTGCCATTTCTTACACGTCTTCAATCTGCAGAATAAACAATGGTTTTGGTATGTCATTTACTGGAATTTGCAATACATCCATCAATTTTATTTGCATGCTACACATCTCCAATCAAAATGGCTTTTTAGCTTTACCATTACATCCTCACTAATTTTCTCAAGAACATACTAAAAAATAATAGTTTAATCCAGTTCAAGTGTTGTATCTGACACTAAAGTACTAATAGTACACAAGACTGGACAAACAAGAAGGCAATCAAAACCTGAGAGGTCACATATCAAACATATCCTTTTTCTCGTGAGAAAGCTGACTTTTTTTTTCTTGTTTACAATAACGAACATAAATTCATACAAGAATAAAAGTATTGAGTGAATAAATATAGAGTGTTGAATTAGTCAAAGCCAATTGTTAAAGCTGAGATGAAGCCAGATATTCTGCATGGATCCTAGGTGCAACTGTATTCTCTGAAGCTTTGTAAAGGATAAAATGAAAATAAAAACCTCATGCTACAGTTACTGCTTGTAAAGCTAAGCAAGTTTTCTTCTACAGGGTAAGCTACACAAATTTAATGTTATTACAGTTCTATAATTTTGAAAATGTTTTGCTATCTTACAACTGTAGCTCTATCCTATATTAGGATAATGCCAATAAGAAACCTATTTTTTAGCAATTTAATTTAGAATATTTCTACCACCAAAATCCCATGTTGAGCTATAGTGGGTAAATTGAAATCCTATGAATGTAGTGTGTGTCCTCAAGACTTGAATACACTAAAAAATATACTTCAATAATAAACATCCAAGTGACATATTTGTTATCTGATAGACTGATACTAATAGCTATAGTCTAAAACTAACTAGAAAACATATCCTATGAGATTATCACAATTTCTTTGATAAACACAAAATTAACACTTCCAGATGAACAGCTTATAAATATTTGATTCACTTGAAATTTGGAATAAATAATTTAGCTGAATAGAAAATTAAATTCAACAATTATGAGAAGAAGTTGCATAAAAATATAAAATCTCACATGACATGTACATGTCTATTAAAAACCCCTCATATTTATGAAAAATCACATTTATGACAATAGGCAAGGTGAACACTTTTACTTAGTAGAAGTGTGATTCAAACTTCTTTTAAACAAATAAAATTGAAACCTAACAATTGGTGTCAACCATAAACTATGCTGACAATTTAGCAACTAGAGACTAGGAGGATAATAGTTCCAACACGATTAGTCTCCCCAAACATGAAAAAACAAGCAATTTTAATTCCTCAGTTTTAAAGTATAGCCACCATTGGTCTCTAGTTTCCCCAAATTATTAAGTTCCAGTCTAATTTGATAACCATAAACATACAATTAGTCTCAAAATATCCGTCAATTTTTTGGGTCTCAATTTGGAAAGCTTGTTGTTAGGTATATGGAAACGGTCTCATGTATGACTTGTTGGATGTACAAAAATGAAAATCCTATGGGAAGCAGTAATAACACATCTACTAGCTTGACTTCTAGCATTTATAATTTGCAAAGAAAATGCAACTAAATTATATTTTCTTTTCTTTTTCTGATGAATATGCAACTGAATTGTACAGAGAGGCATAATGATCCTGCTATTACTAATACATTTCTTATCACAGGAGGGAGAGATAAACATAGAGAGAGAGCATTTGCAAGATCCATATACATGCATAAGCACGGCTAATTTCAAGCTAGTTTTGATCACTGAGCACAAATTAAGGTCATCAGTAATTGGCCATTACCCTATTGCCAGAATCACATTATGACAATAGAATCAATCAATAACGAGTTGATAATACCTTGGAAAGAAGTAGATTGTCTGATATACACTAGATTATCCCAGAATCCAATCCACTACATTTTCCTAATTTAACCATGTTTGTAATGGTAAAAAAACTCCAAAAAAACGTTGGAAGCAAAACCCATTTGTTGGTCCTACGAATCCAGCATGCATGTATATTCTTGGATTTCTTTCTTATCATATCATTACTTAGTTAAAAGATACAAAGGATAATTTCCCAATTCCATCATCATAATATCTTTCAAAAAAAAAAAAAGATATGGCATGGATCCTTCCATTCATTTTCACACCCACCCACACCCACACCCACAACGATCCACACAATTCCATTCATTATCCACACACACACACACACAGACATCAAACTGTCTCAAACAGAAAGCCATAAAAAGTGACAGTTGTAGTTAATGAGTGACTAACATTGGATTTAAGCACCCAAAAGAGAGAGAGACTTGAAAGTGCTAACCTTGGATTTAAACTCGACCAGTTGATCTCCCTTGATTTCTTGTCTGTTCTTCTTTCCCTTCCTTCTGCCTTCTCCTTTATTTATTTTTTTGTATTTTATTTGTTTCCATGGGAAAATGAAAAGCGGATCTGCTAAATTACAAGTACGGTCCCTCTATTTATGTATTCCTTTCATATAAGTCCCTATACTACGACACTAGGCATTCCAGTCCCTATTCTTTCATTTCTTGACAACTATGGCAATGAGGTTATACCTCCCCTGTCGGATTTGGGACACGATGGGCATTTTTTACAATTATTATTTAATAGTTAATACCGAGTGAAAAAAAATTGTATTAACAAAATTGAATTTTACCACAATTCATTCATAATTAAATATAAATAATCTAAATACAATCTCAACAAAAAACTATTTTAAGGCATCAATTTTCCAAAAAACAATATACAAGATAATAAATAAATAAATGACCATGTATATTCATGTTAATTGTAGTATCGTCATTAGAGAGCTAAAGGGACAATAAAAAAATGAACTGCCAAAATGATTTTTTTATTTATTAATTATGGGTCTATAATATAATAGATTTATACGATGCTAAATGTTTTTTTTTTTCTCAAAACAAGGAGCTATATATATATATATATATATATATATATATATATATATATATATATATATATATATATAGATAGATAGAGAGAGAGAGAGGGAAAATTTCAACTTCTCTCTCTTTAAATTTTTCCCCAAAATGTAAAATGAATTGTTAAAATAAACATGAAAAGAAAAGTTACTTTTGAAAATACTATATTGAAAATTTAATGACGGAGTTTTTTCAAAAGTTAAAATTTTAATTTTTTTTAAAAGCACTTTAAGATCACAATCCCAAATACCACTGAGAGTGTGTTTGTTTTTTAAAATACTTTTTGTTTAGCAATACATTAAATTAATGTTTTTTTTTATTATTTTTACTATCAACACATGAAAATGATCTACAAACACATAAAAAAATAATTTAATGTACGAAATTAAAATAATTTTTTATTATTTTATTTTTTAAAATATTTTTAAAATACAATGACAAAAAGTACACGAAAATACCTTTACAAGAAAAATGGGTCTTGTCAGAGCATCTCCAATGGTAAAAGCTATTTTGAAGAGCTAAATCTTTGACAAACCCAATCGACCTTATGGTTCTCGAAATTACCGATCGCAAAGCAAGAATCATCGAGAATTTCAGTGAAGATCACCAAGATAGGCGTCGTGCCGCAGCCAGAGGCCACCCACATTGTTCTCACTGTGGAGAACTCGGCCATTGGATTCAAACGTGTTATGAAATCCATGGGTATCCCGTCGGACATCTAAAAGCAAAGCTCAATTCAGGCCCCAAACGTTTCAATCAATATGCAGCAAACCAAGTTTCAGAGATCACATCTAAAGTGGACGGGAATCAGTTGGTTGGGATTTCTGAAACCCAACTGCAGCAGCTACTGTCTTTAATTGACAAGAAAAATGAAGGCTTTAGTACTCAAACTAATACCGGGACCAAACCAGGTTTGAATACCATTTACTATCTACATGATGTGCTCCATGTACCTAAATTCAAAGTGGATTTAATGTCAGTTAGTCGCCTAACAAAAAGCTTGAATTGTTCAATAATTTTTTTACCCTATTGTTGCATTTTGCAGGATCTAGCTACGAGGAGGATGATTGGTTTGGGTAAATAACGTGACGGACTATATTATTTAGAGGCACTAGCTGACGAGGAAACCCTTGCCCCCACTCATAAACCGACCATCATGCAATCTGACCACCACCTCCACCGACCTCCGGCATAACCGCTTTAGGCCATACATCTCAATCTTGTTTAAATTTCATTGCCAAACATTTTTTTAAATTTTCCCGTTGAGTCCAATAAAGTTTGCCATATATGTCCAATGGCTAAACAAAGTTGTTTACCTTTCCGTCCCAGTATAATTTCATCCATTAAACCTTTTCAACAAATTCATTGTGACATTTGGGGTCGTTATCAACACCCTTCTCTTTCCGGTGCACATTATTTTCTTACTATAGTGGATGATTATACACGTTTGACATGGATTTTTTTGATGCGCCACAAAGATGAGACACAATCTCTTTTAAAACAATTTTTCAGTTATGTCTCTACACAATTCGACACGCGCATTAAAATTATTCATAGTGACAATGGTGGCGAATTTATATCCCTTCATCCTTTCTTTCGAGACACTGGTGTTATTTTTCAGCATCTTGTGTTTACACGCCTCAACAAAATGGGGTTGTGGAACGCAAACATCGTCACATTCTTCAGGTTGCTCGCGCATTAAAATTCCAAGCTCACCTTCCTACTCAATTTTGGGGTGAGTGTACCCTTACTGCTATCCACATTATCAATCGTCTCCCTACTCAAGTGCTTTCTTTCAAAACACCTTTTGAGCTTCTTTACTCTAAACCACCTTCTTTTCTCATTTTCGTGTCTTTGGATACCTAGCTTATGCTACAAACGTTCACCCTTCCCATAAATTTGATCATCGCTCCATACGATCAATTTTTATTGGCTATCCACTCGGTCAAAAGGCATACAGGTTATTCAATCTATCAACAAAAAAAATCTTTACTAGTCATGATGTTAAATTCCATGAAAATATTTTCCCTTTTGCATCAGTCAAGCCCATGTCAGCCCAATCACCTCTCCTTCACCACGGCCCAATACCCCTTCCAGTCCCTGAACCCATTAGCCCATTCCCTCCTGATCCACCCATCACAACACCACACGACACGTCATTCATCCCAAATACCACACCGACCACATCCCCTCCCAGGACACCACCACCTCTCCGTCTACCGATCTGCTCCACGATGCACTAGCCAGCTTCAGGTAACCCACCCTCCTTACCCATCACTACCCATTCTTCTTCTCCATCACTAGAATCGGTCCTGCTTCTCGATCCCTCTCCCACATCGAATACTGAACCTTCATCAGAACCTCTTCCCCTTCGTCGCTCAAGCCGCCACATCAATCCACCAGTCAAGCTTTCCGATTATGTTTGTTCACACGCTTTCCCTCGACCAATCACTCTCCTTGTTGCCCGGTCCGAACAAAGGTACACGCTATCCACTTGTGAATTTTGTTTCTTATCACGGATACAAACCTCGGTCTTCGCTCTTTTGTTTTTTAAAAATCAGTGCTATAGCTGAACCTCATTCTTACATAGAAGCTGCGACTTCTCCCGAGTAGCGCTCTGCCCTGCGTTCTGAATTACAGGCACTTCAGGCCAATGGTACCTGGTCCCTCACTAAGCTTCCTCTTGGCAAGACACCCATTGGGTGTCGATGGGTCTATAAAGTGAAGCACCGTTCGGATGGGACTGTTGAGAGATACAAGGCCAGGTTGGTCGCCAAAGGGTTCACTCAATTGGAGGGTGTGGATTACCGTGACACTTTCTCTCCCACCGCAAAAATAATTTATGTCCGTTGCATATTGGCTTTGGCTGCAACTCGTCGATGGTCTCTACACCAATTGGACGTCAACAATGCGTTCCTTCACGGTGATTTGACTGAGGAGATTTATATGTCACCACCACTAGGGCTTCGGCGACAGGGGGAGGAAGACATGGTGTGTCGTCTTCATAAATCATCTGTACGGATTGAAACAAGCATCCCGCCAATGGTTCGCTAAGTTTTCAGACGCCATTTGCTCTGCTGGTTATGAGCAATCTCGAGCCGATTACAACCCTATTAATATACGTTGATGATATTTTGATTACTGGAAATGACCCTGTCAGTATTGCTGAGCTTAAGAAATTTCTTCATAGTCATTTCACCTTAAAGATCTTGGTGTGTTGAAATATTTCCTTGGTATAGAAGTATCTTCATCCAGGAATGGTATTTTTATGTCCTAACGTAAATACGCACTGGAAATAATCAAGGATGCAGAGTTGTTGGGTGCTGCTCATAGTAGCACCCCTATGGAACGGGGCTTAAAATTGTCGGACAAGGGTGACTTACTCAAAGAACCAGGACAGTATAGAAGATTAGTTGGTCGACTAATCTATTTAACTATTTCAAGACCAGATATAATGTATGCAGTGCATGTTTTGAGTAGATTTATGCATCAGCCCCGAAAACTTCACATGGAAGCAGCACTCCGGGTTGTTCGTTATCTGAAAGGAGCACCGGGTCAAGGCTTATTCTTTTCTTCAAACAATGATTTCAAGTTGAGAGTATACTGTGACTCAAATTGAGCAGGTTGTCCACTTACTAGGAGATCGACTACGGGATATTGCGTCATTCTAGGATCTTCATTGATTTCTTGGCGATCGAAACGGCAGAAAACAGTCTCCCTTTCCTCTGCTGAAGCAGAATACCATGCAATGACAGGAGCTTGTTGTGAGTTGACATGGTTACGATGCCTATTGAAGGATTTGGGAATTTCACATCGCGACCCAGCCTTGCTTTATTGCGATAACAAGGCTGCATTACACATTGCGGCCAATCTAGTTTTTCATGAACAAACTAGGCACATTGAGATGGACTGTCATTTCATCAGAGATAAAATACAAGATGGTTCAGTAATTACAAGATATGTGGGAACAACACACCGGTTAGCAGATGTCTTGACCAAACCCTTGGGAAAGGAAATCTTTGTTCCTATGGTTCGCAAGTTGGGAGTACAAGATATCCACTCTCCAACTTGAGGGGGAGTGTTAGGAAATTAGACTTTCATATATTTAGTACTTAATAACAGTTTATCATTGTATATTTCCTTTCCAATTGTAATCCCGATCTTGTAGGCAGGATTCCTGTTTTGTTTTTTTCTTGTTCCTAAATTATAGGAACAATTAGAGTCCTTGTAAGAATGATCAAGAACCCCTCTTGTATATATATACATAACCTAATGACAGTAAGGTTATGCTTCTGCAATATAAATCTCTATTACATCTTTTCAAATATTGCTTTCAGTTTAGACTTTAGAGGCAAGATGGGCAAACTGAAAATCTTTATGAAATGTGACTGGTTGAAATTGCTTTCAGAGATATGAACGGAACCCCTGACTGTTACAAGGCACATAGATTACATATAACTAGCCAATGGCCCGCGCCTTGTCGCGGGCGGCACCATATTTTTTTAATGCAAAAAAATATTAATTGTGTATTTTTTTGTTATAATATAAATTTAGTCAAAATAATAAATCTGTGCAGAAATACTATGAAGTGCAAGTTTTTTATAAAATATATGAATTTTAAATTAATATAAATTTATCTGTTTAGTAGGTTTTAATAAAATAAGGAACACAAAATTATCATCATCAATAAAAAAGCAAGAAGATTCGGTATTTGAATTATTAAATTCATTGTATTAAGATTAATTCATTTAATAATTCAATTTAAATCACATTTAAAAATAAAATATAAATTATGAGAAAACCTGCAATAATCAAATAAAAAATAAGTAGTTAATTTTCTATCCATAAAAAGATGAAAACATCAATTGAAAATTCATCCCTACGTTATCGTCATTTTCATTATTATAGTAGTTAAAATTATTATCAACTTTACTGCTCAAATAATTAAAATCATTAAATTACCTTAAAAAATCAAAACATTTTAACAAAAAAACAATAAAAATAATCACTAAAATTATCATTATTATAGTACAAACAATAAAATCATAAAATTATCTGATCCAAAAAACAGATAAAATAACAGAAAACACACACAAAAAAAGAACAAAGGAAAAAAAGAGTAATATTAATTTTAAATATTATCACCAACATAAATTAAAATTTCAGAACGAAACCTGATAAAAATAAAATCCTGACAAAAAATGAATCAAAAAAATAATAATCTAAAAGCATAAATATATAAATATGTACAGAAAACAAACATTGTCCATCCATTGTATTTTTTAATATTTTTAAATTATTTTCATGTGTTGATGTTAAAAATAATTAAAAAAAAAACAATTATCATTTTAATATATTTAAAAACAAAAAATATTCTTTTAAAAAAATCAATCACATTTCCAAGAAAAATAAAAAATGTTTCATGGAAAAAAATGAAAAAAAAACATAATCATGAAAAAAACAAAATAAAACTATATATAAGTGGAAAATAAAAAAAATAGAACCAGAAAATAAAAAAAAATCCTAGAAAACAAAGAAAAAAAAACTTAATAAAAAAAAGAACAAAAAAAAGGGAATAAACAAAAAAAAATATGCAGAAAGTGGGATTCGAACCAGCTCCCTCTTCCATAATGGCGCGCGCTATGAACCATCTCGGCTACCTCAACATTTCTCTAATAGTTTACGTAAAACTTTTATTATTACAAAATTTACTGTGGGCAGAATAAAAAATATGCTTACAGTTGGATTCGAACCCACGCCCTCTCGAAAGACGGGCATAACGTCGCGTTCCTGGACCAACTCGACTGTCTCAAGATATTTTTCATGGTTTCCTGTAATTTATATATATAGTACAAATTATTGTGGATAAGCACAGTAAAACTGGGACGCGTTTTATATTATAGGTAATATTTACAGCTAATTATACAGAGCACACGTGCTCATCTAATAGCTACAGAACCGCCCGGTTTGAAAAATATGTCGGTTGAGTCGGTGAGGTTATAACTTGTAATCCTGCCATTTCTTAATCACCGTATTCAGAACTTGGACATGTTACCTCATCAAGCACAGCAACTCCCAAGTCTGCAAATCTTTTAATTGTTCTATTGAAATTTAATTCAGCTTTTAATTGTTATTTATATATTTATGCATCAATCCCTATTATTATACAAATATAGATAAAACAGGTGAGAAAGTTGAGTCAAATTATTTACAAGTGTTTCGATGCACATAAATAATCTACTGATTAAATAATTAATCAAACATTCAAACAATAACAACATTCAATAGCTTCGATACACAAAACAAATAACCCATTTGAAACAGATTTTATAGATGATAATTTAACTAATTAAATTTTTATTTAATTATTGAAAACATGTATAATAATCAATCATTTTACAACAATAAAAAAGCCAAGCGCAGCACACGGGCAAGTCAACTCGGACATGCTAGAAGATAATCTCAAAATGATTCAAGATTTGTCTAATTATGTATGCTAGTATTTTGATCATGATTGCTAGTTCACCATGTTTTTAATATATTACATTATTATAAACTAAACAAATATGTTTACTTGTGTAATCATCCAGTAATTTCTGGACAACAAGCCACACCGACAGGTCTATTCGAAGACTTGCTTTTTCAAGCAAATGTTCAGCCACAAGTCAAACTCATCAACAACCAGAGGCCAACTCAACCCAGGACTTAGCCATGAAAAGCCCCACTTCCTGTCTGAATTATTTTCATCAATAGATTTTTGAAAGTTTCTAGTTTTTTGAAACCCTTATAATCTGTTCATGCATCTCGGATCGCACATTAAAATTATATGTGCCCAATTCATGATCACATCTGTATGCTTTTGAAAGAACAAAACAGAAACAACTGATTTAAGAAATGAAATTTCATCAAGGAAAATAAATAAAAGCATGGATGTTCAACTAGAGCGAAGATTTTGTTGAAATTCAGTATTCAGAAAGACAAACAAAAAAGGAAAGAAAACACTCTTTATTGATGGACGATTTTACTGCAACAACTACAAGCCTTTTTATAGGCAGCACACTTGACAGATTTCTTATAAATTAGAAACATAAGGAAAATTAATTATCCTAAACATACTGCAACAACACCTTACGACTAGGATTATTCCTGTTTTATTGGAAAAAAACTTGACCAATTCAGCACATTAATTCTAACAATATCACTTGCTGATGTTGATACTTTCTAACAAATTTCACACACCAAAGATGTATAATAATCTCACATGCACCATGATCGATCTAGCTTCACAGAGCATGGATATCAGTAGGGCTACTGCGAAGAATGATCCTAGCTGGTACTGGCTTGTTGTTCGATCTCAGTTTTGAATGCTACTTCCTTTCCTTTACCTTTGTTTACTAAGGCTTCCTCTCCAAGCTTATCTTTTTTCAAAGATTTGCGTTCCTCGGAATTATGATTCTCTGCTGGCATGGAATTCTTCTCGACTACTTTCTCCTTGCAGTAATTTTTTATTTCAGAGCTGCTTTTTAACACTTTATCTTCTTTATATTCCACACCCTTGTCACATTTGACATCCAAAAAACAAAGCCGAGGGAATGTAAGCAGGAGTTGTTGCCTGTTCAACTTGAAATCATTGAGATACTTGAGACGCAAAATTTCTACATTCCACTGTTGATCCGTTCCTCCATCATCCAACCTCGTGAGTTTTCCTCCCCTTATGTAGAGTTTTTTCAACTTCTGTAGTGTACTGGGCTTCAGTTCTTTTGGTGGATTTGCATGAGGAGTGCCTCTCAGATCCAATTTCTCTAAGCTTGGGGGGAATGTCAAGTTATCCATGGCAGCTAGTTTCAAAGACTTTGCTTTAGATAATTCCTGAGCCTTTCCTCTTGTTGATTCCCTAGATTTTTTTACTCCCCACCAAATTGTTAGGCTGTGAAGTTTTTCAACGTCCTTCAGTTTTGTGAACTCCCCTTCTCCGGCTACTACCTCATTTCCTATAACTATACCAAGCCGCCTCAGTTCCTTCAAATTAACAAGATCATCTATCTTGCAGGAAGTTTTTGAGTTTCCAATCACAAAACCCTTGAGCACCTGAAGATGAGTGAGATTCTGAAGCTCCTTTGGCATGCCTTCTATGAAGGGACAATCAGACACATCAAGATGAGTAAGCCTCGTCAAAGACTCAATTTCACAAGGCAATTCCTCTAAATTGTGGCACGCTCTGAGATCAAGAATTTCAAGGGAAAGGAGCTCGCCAATGGATGCAGGAATTGTGGTTATTAGAGATATTCCTCGGAGGCTAAGATATTTCAAGTGCTTTAGAGCCCTTAACCCTCTTAAGACTTCTTCCTTTTCAACTTCAATGTGATGTTTAGGTGAGCAATGCCATGCCCCGAGCTGAAGCACCTCGACCTTCTTCAACTTTGAAAGCCAATCGGGATTCAAATCAAGATATTGCTCGCGTACATTGAACACCGTCAACAAATTCTCCACGTTTGAAGTTGGACGATCCGAAGAATTGTTACCTCCCAAAACCAAGCATTCACGTTGACATCCATAGGAACGAGCAGATGGTGTTCCTGAGGAATCGAATTCAAAGAGTTTAGCCTCTTGGGCCAAAGATATTGCCAAGTGACGAAGCCAAGGATGCATTTTGCACGCATTGACATCTGGGCTTGGTTTATCTGGTATTTCGTGGTATGGCTCTATGAAATGGAGATCCATTAATTCCTGAAAGATACTTTCTCCTTCCTCCTCAGCTGTCTTGTCATCAGTCGCCGCAATCAATCCCTCACCGATCCACCAATAGATCAGTGGTCTCTTTTATTTCAGCATTCTCTGGGAAAACAGAGAAAAAGAGAAAACAGAGTCTCAACTCAAGTTTCTCAAGAGTGTCGTAACTTGCCTGAAAATTCAGCATTTCCGAGCTGTCATGGATAATCTTTTCCACTCCTTGCTCTTTCCACTCTTGCAACACTTTCCTCTCCGAATCCTTTTGAGACTAAGAACTCTTACCTTGCGACCCCTGGCCAGTTCTTCCAAGATCTGGTGGCAGCTCCAATACTTTATTTAACTCTCTGATTTTGCCTTCAACCAGTTGCAGATCGCCCTTTATGTCGCTACCATCAACTTTATTCTTTGCATTTGTCAAAGTTTTGTAAATCTGGAGTCTCATCTCAAGTCTCATCTCAGTGAAATGACCCACGAGTTTGTCTTCCCACGCCTTGACGCCAAGAAGGCTGTTTTCCAAATCCTGAAGCAGGAGATCAATGGCTTCGAATTTCAAAACCAATTCACTTTCTTTCATGCTCTCATCGATGGGGCCAGCGGACAGATCTATCGCCTGATACAGACGCTTTCGCAATGTGGTCACTTCTTTCTCCGGAGTTTGTTGGATTGACATTGATCCCTCCTTATATAACAGATCAAAAGAGCAAAAAAAGAGAGAAAAATTTGCTTATAATCTATGAGCACACCTTGCTATCTCTTTGCCGATGAAGAATGGAAGAGTCTACTTCCTTCGAAGTCCACTCATTGTTGCTCCTCGAAAAAACTATTTGTCGCAAGATATATTGAGTTAGCAGCATTATTTGGTCCCTGTATTCTTGTTTCTCTATGAAATTTGGCCCCTGTAGAAGTGTTTTTATGGATTCTACTTAAGGTTTTATGTTATCCTTCCATCAAACCCTAATGGGTCAAAGCTTTAGAAAATTGTATAAAGTAAATAAAGGATATAAATTAATATTAAAAAAACTAGTGATTGTAAAATTGGTGAATATTATTTTAGAGAAAGAAATTTGAATAACCATGGTTAACTATTCTCTATTTTTTTCTTAAATATAAGTGATTCCAAATAATTAATACATATATAATTAATCACAATGAAAATTAAATAATTAAATTGCAGCAATTTTGTTGCCGATGAAAGTATTATTATTATTATTATGAGTGTTGAATGATAGATATGTACACTACTCTTTCTTATCACTTGTGTTTTGATAAACACAACATTTTCTTTTGTATACTTTTTCTTGTTTTTTTCATAAATCATATTTTCACACATTACTTAAATAATGTCATAAAATATGATAGTAATTTATATTTTAATTTTTGCTTCTTTTTCTTTTTTTTACTTTTATATTAGATTTAAAAGGAATTAAAGGATCATTTTTTACAGGTTTTATTTTTATTATTGGTGTGACTTATTTAGCAACTACTAGCATAATCCATGTTATATTGCAAGTAAGATTTCATGTTATTTTTAATGCAAAAAAACATAAAAATAAAAATCATTTATAGACAATCTTTAATTCTTCATTTCAAGTAATTGTCAAGGCATCCAATACTATAAATGTTTAATTAAAACAAAAAAAGAAAAGAAAAAGAAGCATTGCCTAAGCTAGAACATCTTCAAAGTGTGCTTAGATCCTTTTATATACACATCTTCAACCTAAACCTTATTTACTTTAAGACATCATTTCTCTTTAGAGAAAAAAGAAAAAGAAAAAAAATGGGTTCAAGAACTAAGGCATGAATCTTGTTGAAAGAGCTTGCATGCATATAAGCAAAACACAATGCTAGAAAAAAAAGAAATAGATCATGTTCAATTGGTGTGCTTCTAAATATTTTGGATAAATTAAACTTTTCATACATGGTTTCTTATTTTAAATTAAATAAAGGAAATAAAATGAATACATGGTAAATGCAACCTTTGTTTAAATCTAACACACACACACATATATACATACATAAACAAATACACACACACACACACATATACATACATAAACAGATATACATACATACATACATTAGGTAATGATGAAAAAATTGATCCAAAATAATTTATTGTAAATGTTTGGTTAAAAAATAGAAAAAACTCAGTACAACTGAGAAGTTCCATAAAATTTCTAAAGTATATAAAGAAATTAAGCAAATAAAATACAAATATTGAGGATTTGATACTTGTAGTAAAAGAGAGGGGCAAGTATCAAATCACTTATATTGAAAGTGTTTTTGAAAGAATAATTTGGGAATAAAGTGAGAGGGAAAGGGGGACAACAACAAACAAGGAAGAAAAGGTGGAAATCCATGGCTTGTTAGCACTCAGAACCTAGATTACTCCTTGGTAAGCTGTTCCAACATCCATTTAACAAGTTCTTGCAATATTTGCTAAGTTTCCATTTATTTATTTTTATCAAATTGAGATTAGATTTCATGAAGAATTTAGGGGAAAATTATAAATTGAATTACATTAAGAAATAGAT
>CM055444.1:8269797-8298210 GCA_029228465.1 Salix viminalis | reverse complement strand
GTGTTGACATATAATGTCATACTTGTATGCTTTATATATTTTGATGATAACAATAAAAAAGAAAATGGACTAATAATATGCTTGGATGAGATTAAGTTATAAACAGGTATTATACAAAGAATACATCAACAAGCATAATGGAGTACACGAAGAAATCATTCCAGAAAGTCCAAGATGCAAGCAAGTGAAGACTTAGAATAAGTTTTCATTTTAGTGCTTTATGTAAATCTCAATTTCTACTTGATAGCACAAATTAAAATGAACTCACACACTTCACATTGCATGCATTAAAAGGGTTTGATGATTATAGGTTTAAGTCATAATCAATCGGTTCAAGAAATTCAGAAAAGATAATTTGTCAAAATAGAGTTTTACGCATGAACCCGGTCGACCAGCTTGAGTTATCCGTTGTAAACCGGTCGACCGCTTGAAGTGTCTGCATGAACCGGTCGACCGCTTGGGTCACCAAGTGAACCGGTCGACCGCTTGGAAGACAAATTGCCTTTCGAGCTGAACCGGTCGACCGCTTGGGTTATCCGTTGTGAACCGGTCGACCGTTTGAGATGACAGTTGCACCAAAACGGCTAGTTTCTCTTTGAAACTTATAAATAGGCCTCTAAATTGCAAAATGAAGGTTAGACATTTTTATATCTGATAGTGAGGCAATTAATAGTGCAAAAACACCTTCAAATCATCAATCCTCATTAATACTCATATTTGTGTTCAAATCTTCATATCCTAACACAAAGAGTATTTCTCATTCTCACTACACTTAAACACCTTCAAATATTCTAAGTGCTATTAAGTGAGAAAGAGATCATAGATCTTCATTTGTAATATCCACACTATTAAGAGTGTATTGTTGTTTTACAAAAACAACCATTGTGAAACTCTTGAGAGTTGAGTATAAAACTCTTGGTATTGGTGAGGGAACATCACCAAGGAAAAATCTTGAAGAGGGGACATCTTCAAGTGGAAAAGGAAAATCTTGAAGAGGGCATATCTTCAAGTGGTGTAAAAGTCTTGGTGTGGATTCATCAAGCGGAAATTGTAATCTTGTTACTTGGGCTAGTAAAAGAGTACAATACTCAAGTACGGGTTGGTACTTGAGTCGTGGATGTAGGCTTGCCGAACCACGTTAAAAACCGAGTTAGCAATCTCTCTCTCTTATCTCTTTACTTTAAAGTAATTAATTTTAAGATTGTATTATTTATTGTATTTACACCTAATCCCCCCCCTTAGGTGAATAGTTGCCTTAATCCGTGAACAACAGATGGGTCTGTCACAGACCAATCCCAACACTTAGTTTCTTCAAATATTACGTCTATGCTTATTACAATCTTCCTGGATTGTGGATCATATAAACGATAGGCTTTAGACTCATCACTCATACCTAGCAGCACACACGGGAAGCTCTTGTCATCAAGCTTCTGTCTTAATTTGTCTGACACATGAACATGTCTAATGCATCCAAAGACCCGAAAATAGTTGACATTAGGTTTAACACCACTCCAAGCCTCTTCGGGTGTCATGTCCTTCACTGCCAATGTAGGACTTCTATTAAGAACATGTGTTGTCCAGTTCACGGCTTCTGGCCAAAATTTCTTTGGAACCTGTTTCTCCGATAGCATGCTTCTGACCATATTCATAATTGTTCTGTTCTTGCGCTCTGCCACCCCATTTTGTTGGGGAGTGTAAGCTGCAGTGAGTTGCCTGCTGATGCCATGATTTGTGCAAAAATTATTGAACTCAATAGAAGTGAACTCGCCACCTCATGCGTGCGTAGGCGACGCAGATGAAAGTTCCTGCTTCATTTTCAACCAGGTTCTTATAATTTTTGAATACAGTAAATGCTTGAGATTTTTCAGCAAGTAAATATATCCATATTTTGCGACTATAGTCATCAATAAAGCTTATGAAATACCTCTTCTTACTGTTTGAAACAGGTGTGATAGGACCACAAATATCAGCATGGACTAATTGGAGTCTTCGAGATGCTCTCCAGTAGCTTCTCTTTGGAATTGCCTCCCTGTGTTGCTTTCCCACCAAGCAATCGGTGCAAACTTTGGATGAATCTTTCAGCTGTGGTAAGCCTCTGACAATTTGTTTATTCTGTAGTATTCTTAGTCCATTAAAACTAAGATGACCATATCTGCAATGCCAAAGCTGAGTATTGTCTTCAATGATTGCTTGAAAACAATTCTCAGTTTTTGGTTCTACCTTTGCATGCACCTTAAACATCCTATTTGCAGACATTGTTGTCTGTAGAATAAGCCCTCTTGAAGGATGATAAATTTTGCAAACCCCATGCTGAATTAGAATAGCCACTCCTTTTTCTTGCATTTGTCCAATGCTTAATAAATTATTTCTTAACTCAGGTATGTAGAAAACATATGTGATTACCTGAGTAAATCCAGCAAGCTGCATTCGTATTGTCCCCTTTCCTAGCACCATCATTCTGGAATCATTTCCCAGTTTTACAGACTGTTGAAAGTCCTCATCAAGGTCTGAAAACCACTGTTTGTGTGCACACATGTGATTGCTGCACCCTGAGTCAAGAAACCAGGTATCTTCTTGACTGAATTGATTAAGCTCCACATATGACATTAGCAATAATTCTTCTTTCTCCTCAAGCTCAGCATAATTTGCTTCTTTCTCCCACTTTGGACACTCATACTGAAAGTGCCCTAATTGATGACATTTATAGCATTCTATAAATGATTTGTTGAATCCTGGATTAGTTCTTCCCCTGCCTCTTCCCCGAAATGCTCCACGCCCTTGACTGCCTCGTCTGCCACCACCATATCTGTTATCATGGCCACCACCATATCTGTTATCATTACCATAGGTTACCTTTAGAGCCTGTTCATCTCTTACATGCCCATTCATCCTCTGCTCATGCACCAGTAGGCTGCTTTGTAGCTCATCAATTGTTAGAGTGTCCAAGTTGTTGGATTCCTCAACCGAACACACTACATAATCAAACCTTGTAGTCATTGATCGCAATATTTTCTTAATAATCATGACTTGTTTGATATTTTCACCATGAATATTCATCTTATTGGCGATGATGAGTGTTCGAGCAAAATATGCATCAACACTCTCCCCTTCTTTCATCTGTAAAATTTCAAACTCTTTGCGAAGAGCTTGAAGTTGTGCTCGCTTAACTTTTGTAGATCCCTGATACTTCTGCTTCATGGAATCCCAGATGTGTTTTGATGTTTCTCTGTTAAGAATTGTTTCCATAATAGTTCGATCTATAGCCTGAAACAAATAATTCTTAACTTTCAGGTCTTTCATCTTCTGGTCTGCAATGGATTGACGTTGTGCTTCAGTGATCTCGGTTCCTTCTGCTGCAACAGAGATGCCCTTCTCCACCAAGCTCCAGTATTCTTTTGAACGCAGAAAATTTTCCATAAGCATGGACCAATGATCGTAATGACCATCAAACCTGGGAATTGCAGGTTGAACAAAGCTATTCTCGGCTGCCATCTGATTGCTTTCAGTGATGTGTTGAACTCTCTGTGTTTGGCTGTAAACTCTCTGTGTTTGAACTCTCTAAAACTCTCTGTGTTTGATTGTAACTCTCTGTAAACTCTATGTGTTTAAACTCTCTAGAACTCTCGTGTTTAAACTCTTTGAGAAACTGCAGTTTCTCTTCTCTCACTCTTTCACTCTCTTACAAGCAGAATCTATTACCTGCTCTGATACCACATGTAAGCATAAATCAGTCTTGCAATAGTAATCTGATAATGAATTGTCTTATTCAATTCAAAGGCAACAGGTGGCTTATATAAGCCTTACAAAGAGATAAAATGAAATCATAACAACCCACAATTTACGTGGTAACAAATAGGGAATTAGTTAAGGACTTAGTCTAGTGTCCTGGAAAATAGGACTTATTAATAATGCAATTTGACAGTGTCAACACTTGACATATTCAACAGTCACATGGTTTAAAGGATTGACTTTAATAAGCTTTATAAGATTCTACTACTATTTCAATTCTTACATAAAATTAAGACCTTGTTTATTATTGTGTTTCAAAAGTTTATTTGAAAAAATTGAAATTTTTTTATTTTTATTTTTTTACTTTAAATTAATTCTTTTAGTGTCTTTAGATTATTTTCTTGTGCTGATGTCAAAAATATCTTTTTTAAAACACTCTCAAACATACACTAAACTTAAATCACATCCCTTTTAACATTTTAGGTATTTTATAGACTCAATTTAAATTTTCTTGTTCTCATTAAATAAACAGTTGATAAAATTTATTTCGCTTCTATGCAGGAGAAACATTTTTAGAGAGTTTTGAGTTTCTTCAAAACATGTAAGCTAAAAATGATTTGAATTTAACTTCTTATTCATCTATACACTGGACAATGTTTTATTGCAAGGCCTTGAAGAGAGAGGTTTTGCAGATCAGGAATAGAGATTAGATCGGGAAAACCTTCGAGCCTCAAATATTCAAGAGAATTGAAGATCTGCACACATGGAATTGGAGGAGAGATGAACTTTTGACAACCTTCATTATGGAGTCTTTTAAGAGATCCGAGGCACTCAGCAGAAGGAATGGACTCCAGGTTTGGACACATTTTATTGTTAAATCTTCAAGAGCTGTGCTAGCACTACAATCCATGGATAAAGATTTCAATTCATCACAGAAGCAGATTTCCAGTTGAGCAAGTGATGGAGCATTTTTCAGTGAAATAGATGCCAATAGAGGACAGGACATGATGGACAACTCTTCAAGGAAAGGAAACACAGCTGAATGGCCTTCACTTACTACTGGCACCATCCATTCAACTAGATTGACCATGCGACAGAGAGACAGTTTCTTTAATGCTGGAAAAACTGCCATTGTCTCACTGAATCCAGTTCTTACCTTATCCAGCCCATCTATCTCAAGACTTTCAAGACGAGGAAGATGTCCAAGCATTGGCAAATCGCACCTCTTGCAGTCTATCAATTTCAGATTCACCAAACAATTGACTAGAGAGGAACCACCATGAGTAGGACTTTTCATCAATAGCCACGATGGCAGCTTTTCACCCCCATAGTGCTCAATCTTCAAGGTCTCTAAGTTAGAAGGAGGCTGAAGGGCCTCCAGTACTTCCTCGTCATTCTTGAAGCATTTTCTTCCTGATCTCCATACAAATTCCAATTTGTAAATCTTTGTTTTTCCTCGCAAGTTTGCTTTCTCAGCTTCTGTTTTGTTTTTCACCTCCTGAAGATTGTATATCGACAGTTGTCCTCTTAGCCCATTTAAGGATTCCAGTTCTTGAATTGTACTGTCACTGTCTTTCCCCACAACAAAGAATGACAGTGTTTGAAGAGAAGTCAACCACCCCACCTTAACTGGCATCTGGTGATGATAAGTGAAATAAATATGCCTGAGGCTACGTAAACCTCGCATATCTCTAGGAAGTGATTCAAGAGATGCGCACTCAATGAGTCTTAAAGTTTGCATATTGTGGAGATGGGTGATGGATTCGGGTAATGCTTTGATGCAAGTCCGTGAGAGATCGAGGAATCTCAAACATTTCAATTTACCAATTGAATCAATCAACTCTTTGATATCAGCACCATCTAGGTTTAGAGTTCGCATTTTTGAGAAGTTCAATGACCAGTGAAGGACATTAGCAGCATGTGTGAACAAGGAAACCAGACTGCTACCCTCAATAATTGGCATTACCCGTGCAAGCTCCACATAACAAATGAGATTTGCATGATGGATAAGAGGGTATACACCATCTATATCGGAACAAGTCTCCAAATTCAATGTACGAAATTTTGAAACATGCAACGCAAGATCATGCATAAGCCTATTCATCTTACAGCTTCTAATATTCCCACGTCCATCCCATTCCACAACTTCAACAAAAGAACTATCAACAAACTTATTGAAATTCACTTCACCTGTATCTTCCATCCTCTGATCATGAGATTGCACAAGAAACCCTTCAACCATCCAAAGCTGAATCAATTGTTCCTTTTCAACAGTAAAATCCTGAGATAAGATTGAGCAATACGCAAAACACAGTTTCAAAGCTGGCGAAGGCAGATGATAGAAACTTTTTAGTAGTGTCGGGATAATTATATCTTCATATCCAGGAATGTCCCAAAGGCAACTGTTTTTAACTGACAACCATTATCTCCTCTCCTTTCCAGAACACATCTCACCTAAAAAATGTGCAACTAAGGGCACACCTCCATATTTGCTTGCTATTTTTTTTCCAATAACCTCCCAATCCCGAGGCAATGGCTCTCCAGAGACTTTTTTCCTGAAAATGGACCAACATTCAGCATCGGATAGCGGTTTCAAATCATGCCTGCTCCCAGGAAAAGTCTCAATTATGGATGTCGCCTGCTCGCTACGAGTTGTAACAAGAACAACACTCCCATTACTTCCACCAACTTCTAACAAGCATTTCTTTAAACCATCCCACTTGTCGACATCCTCATTCCAGACATCATCAAGAACAAGAAGAAATTGTTTCCCTTGCAACTCTTTAGAAAGGTGTTCAAGCGTCTCTCCTATGCTGTCTGCCCCTCCAGCCATGGGTACACCAAGATCTCTCAGCATCTCTCTTAACACGGTCAATTCTTCAAAATTATGAGAAACATAGATCCGCACTGTCTTATCAAAAAGCTATTCCTCTGACACTTTCTCACACACCGATCTAGCCAAGGTTGTCTTTCCAAGACCTGCCATGCCAACTATAGGGAAGACATGGAGAAGTTGGTGATTGGTCGATGATCCCTTCAGAATTTCGACAATTTTGAAGACATCGTCTACCCTTCCCACAATTTTTAAGACATCGTCTACCCTTCCCACAATTTTCACACCATCAGATGTGACGCCAAGACAAGATTCAAGTTGTTGTCTGTATCTGATTATTTCCAACGATGCAGAGATTTGTTTGAGAACCACAGACACATTTTCTAAGTCATTATGTATAATGATATGCATCCGGTCAAAGAATCTTATGTCGTCAGCTGTAGACAAGTCATGGTTAGCAAGCATGTCTACGATATATTCAATGGATCCAACACGTTTTTGAAGATCCGAGAAATCACCTGAAAACCGACTCGCCATTACCCTCTCCTCGGTATCTTGTATCAAAGCTTGAACGCTCGGCAAAACCTCTTTCAAATCTTTCACTGATCTATCCAATCTGTAACGATGATCAGTCAGTTCAAAAATGAATGAGTCCACTGTCACGTGCCTGAGGAGTGGGAGCTGACAGGTGGCGCCATGTGGCCGAGACAGCTGGGATGTATCGTCCCATCAGACAGTGAGCCAGGCGGCTCACGTCTCATCGAAGGGAAGGGCAGCTGACAGGCGGCAAGGGCACATGGAAGGCTTCGGCAAGGACACGTGGAAGGCTTCTAGAAGGCTAGTTGGGTATTTTAGTTAAGAGTCCAGTTTGATTAAATAAGGTTACTCGGTCTAGTTAGCCGGGTTAGTCAGTCCGAGTCAAGGAATAATTCTTCAGTTAATTAGAGTCCAATTAATAAGTCATTGTTTTAATTAGGATTCTCTTAGCCAGTATCTTGGTGAGGAGATTGAGTCAATAAACCAGATTAGCTGTTATTTAGGATTGCATGGGGATAAGCCTTGTAATTCGTTAAGTTGTTATGTAAGTCTATATTAAGCTGAGTTCCAGTTTAATTAGGCATTGAATCATTTTATGAATTAAAGTTTGGAGGTTTTGGATTCCTCGAAAATCCATTATTCTTGTTCTTAAAACACTTGAAACGTGACATTGGTATCAGAGCCGGTCTTCCATGGCGGACGGAACTCGTATTTCTCAATTAGCAGACTCACTCGCATCTGTCAAAACAAATCAGGATCAGTCACAAAAACATTTGAATGCTCTATAAGAAATTGTGCAAGGGTTAGCGCAAAAGTTAGATGTGGTTGCCTCACACGTGGAGGCCTTAGTGCAGGTGAAGGCAGGCTAGAATTTGGGTGAACCGGGGTCTTCAACCCAACAGATCACAAATCCTCTGTTCGAGGAAAATGCTGGCATTCAGACTCGGTCAGTAAGACTAGACTTTCCCAGGTTTAGTGGAGACGACCCTAATGGGTGGGTGTACCGAGCCAACCAATTCTTTAATTACCATCAAACTAATCCCCATCACCGAATTTTGTTGGCCTCATTTCACATGGAAGGGAAGGCCCTGGTATGGTTCCAGGACCTTGAGGCAGCTGGGGGGCTTAGCAGTTGGGAAGGATTTGTTCGAGCCCTTCAAACTAGGTTCGGGTCATCTCCATATGATGATCCCATGGAGGCACTTATTCGGCTCAAACAGACCACGACTGTAGAAGAATATAAGACACAGTTTGAGGCAATCTCAAACCAATTAAGGGGGCTAGCTGAGTCATATAAACTCAGTTGCTTCTTGAGTGGGCTAAGGGAGGACATAAGGTGTATGGTGAGGATGCTAAACCCACCGAATTTACACTTGGCATTCGGATTGGCCAAAATACAAGAGGAGAACGTGTCAGCATTAAGGAGGTCAGCGAGAGTGGGGTCTTTTCCCCAAAGGGTGACAAATACTCCTATCAATCCTACTGAAAAGAGGGCAATTGTGACCCATACAAAGGTTGAATCCGGCCCAAATGAGGGAACGTAGGTAGAAAGGGCTTTGTTATAATTGTGATGATAAATGGGGGCCCGGACATAAATGTAAGTCGGCCCGGTTATTTCTAATGGAAGGGGAAGATTTTGAAGGTGAGCAGGCCTCATAACGGGCCCAGACAACGACCTAGAGGAAGGATTATGCATGGAAGGGCCTGAGCCGGAGATACCAATCCATGCCTTATGTGGCAGCCCAAATCCGAAGACAATGTGAATTGTTGGACGCATTGGCAAAAAAATTGTGGTAATTCTGGTGGATACAAGATCCACCCACAATTTTTTGGACCCGGCAATTGTTAAGGGAGCCTAGTTGGCCTATGATGATAAAGAAAGACTCAGAGTTAAGGTTGCTAATGGCCAGTCGGTGAACTGTGAAGGAAAGATTGCAACGGTGCCACTACACATGCAGGGTAAGGCATATATAATTGATTTTTTTGTGTTGACACTAGGTGGGTGTGACGCTGTCCTAGGAGTCCAGTGGCTAAGGGACATTGGGCCCAATACTGTGGGACTTCACAATTCTGAGCATGGAATTTTCAATCATGGGCATACCCAGGAGACTACAAGGTATGGCAAATACTGGCAATTCAATAATAGGGGAAAAGGAATTGGATAAAATTACTAGGCATAACAAAAGAGGATTAGTAATACAGTTAATTGAATTTGAAGATCCCAAGTTATGGTCCATTAGTCATCCCACTGAAAACAAAATTGACACCCTATTACAGCAATATTCTAAGATATTTGAGGAACCAAAACAGTTACCCCCAACCCGATCACAGGATCACCACATCATACTACAAGGGGAGTCTAAGCCAGTTTGTGTAGGTCCATACCGATATCCTTACTTTCAGAAAACTGAAATAGAGAAAATAGTTAAGGAGATGCTACTGGCTGGAATTGTTAGGCCCAGTCAGAGTCCTTTTTCATCTCCTGTTTTATTGGTAAGGAAACAGGATGGGAGTTGGAGGTTTTGTGTGGATTATAGGGCCTTAAACAAGGAGACCATTAAGGTCAAATTTCCTATACCAATCGTCGATGAACTATTGGATGAACTACATGGGGCCACTATTTTTAGTAAACTGGATTTAAGGTCTGGGTATCACCAAATTAGGGTACATCCTGAGGATATTCCCAAAACAGCCTTTTGCACCCATGAAGGCCATTATGAGTTTTTGGTCATGCCCTTTGGCCTTACAAATGCCCCAGCCACTTTTCAGAGCCTTATGAATGACATCTTTAAACCTTATTTGAGGAAATTTATATTGGTTTTCTTTGATGATATTCTTGTTTACAGCAGGAATGTGGAAGACCACATCCAACATTTGGAGACTGTTTTAAGTGTTCTAGCTAAGCACTAATTGTTCGCAAAAAGGTCAAAGTGTAGTTTTGGGTGCCAAGAAATTGATTACTTGGGACATCTAATTTCCAAAGAGGGGGTGAGAGCAAACCCTAGAAAGATTGAGGCAATGTTGGATTGGCCATTACCTACCAACCTTAAGTCCCTTAGAGGATTCCTAGGATTGACGGGTTATTATCGAAAGTTCATTAAAGGGTATGGGTTAATAGCTGCTCCTCTAACAGCCCTACTTAAAAAGAACTCATTTCATTGGTCTGATACTGCTAGAAATGCCTTCCAAAATTTAAAAATTGCTGTTACTAATCCTCCTATTTTAGCTTTACCGGATTTCTCTATTCCCTTTATTATTCAATGTGATGCATCCGGGGTTGGTGTGGGGGTTGTTCTTATGCAACAGGGAAGGCCAATTGCTTATATGAGTCAAGCAATACAAGGTAAAGCCTTGCAACTGTCTACCTATGAAAAGGAGCTAATGGCTCTAGTTCTAGCGGTGAAGAAATGGAGACCCTATCTGTTGGGTCACCAATTCAAGGTACAAACAGATCATCACAGTTTGATGTACTTGTTAGAGCAGAAGATTGGCACACCATTACAGCAAAGATGGGTTACCAAGTTGTTGGGTTATGAATTCACAGTGGAGTACAAGCAAGGGAAGGACAATAAAGTGGCGGATGCACTCTCAAGGAACAGAGAGGCTTCGGGTATTGGAGAATTGTTGGTTGTAACAACTCCAGAACATGGATGGGTGGACAAACTAAGAGCTGCATATGATACAGACCCTAAAATACAGCAGCTGTTATAGGATCTAAGTCAAGGGGATAAGCTTGGATCGCATTATAAGGAGAGGGATGGTTTATTGTTCTACAAGGACAGATTGATGGTCCCTTCATCAGCAGAATTAAGGGAACAGGTCCTAAGAATAATACACAGCAGCACACAAGGTGGGCACTCGGGGTTTCACAAAACCCTACAATGAGCCAGGGCTAAGTTCTACTGGGCAGGAATGAAAGGCGATTCAGGAATTTTATACGGGAGTGTGAAGTATGCCAACAGTGCAAGGTGGAGAACATTAATCCTCCAGGGTTGCTCCAACCCCTACCTATTCCTACAAGGGTGTGGACTGATATTTCACTTGATTTTATTGAAGGGTTGCCTAGGTCAGAGAGCTATAGTGTGATCATGGTGGTAGTAGACCGATTAACGAAATATGCACATTTTATCCCTATATCACATCCATATTCAGCAGCTAAGATTGCTCAAGTCTTCATGCATAACATATTCAGATTACATGGATTGCCTAAGTCCATTGTTACTGACAGGGATCCCACATTCACAAGCTGTTTTTGGAAGGAATTATTTAAACTACAGGGTACTGAGTTGAAATTCTCATCAGCCTACCACCCGCAGACGGATGGACAGACAGAGATAGTGAATAAAATGGTGGAGCAGTATTTAAGGTGTTTTTCAAGGGACAAGCCGAAAGCTTGGTCCCAATTTTTACCACTAGCAGAGTGGTGGTACAACACAACAACACACTCATCCACAAAACTATCCCCATTTGAAGCAGTTTATGGCTACCCTCCCCCCAAATTAATTACATACACAGCAGGTGCTACTAAGTTGCAGGAGGTGGAGAATACCTTAAAAAGCCGAGAAGAAATTCTTCGCATCCTTCACTACAACTTGCAACAGGCACAGGATCGCATGAAAAAGTGGGCAGATCGGAAAAGGACAGACAGGAGCTTCAACACCGGTGACTGGGTATACCTTCGTTTATAGCCGTACCGACAACAAACGTTGGCCCAAAGAACAAACATGAAATTAGCTCCTAGATTTTATGGTCCTTTCAAAATTACTGAAAAAATTGGAGAGGTTGCTTACCGTCTGGATTTGCCGTTGGAATCCAAGATACATCCCGTCTTTCATGTCTCTTGTTTGAAAGAGAAGCTAGGGAATCGTCACCAGTTGGTGGTGACACTACCACCTACGGACAAAGATGGTGTGGTTCGACCAGAGCCGGAGAAGATACTGAGTCGAAGGATGAAGAAGAAAAAGGGGATGGCCGTGACGGAAGTTTTGGTAAAGTGGAGAGGATTGGGAGATGAAGAGGTGACGTGGGTGGAATACACGGGGTTAACAAATGAGTACCCTGACCTTGTGGGCAAGGTCATCTGAAGGAGGGAGCATTGTCACGTGCCTGAGGAGTGGGAGCTGACAGGTGGCGCCATGTGGCCGAGACAGCTGGGATGTATCGTCCCATCAGACAGTGAGCCAGGCGGCTCACGTCTCATCGAAGGGAAGGGCAGCTGACAGGCGGCAAGGGCACATGGAAGGCTTCGGCAAGGACACGTGGAAGGCTTCTAGAAGGCTAGTTGGGTATTTTAGTTAAGAGTCCAGTTTGATTAAATAAGGTTACTCGGTCTAGTTAGCCGGGTCAGTCAGTCCGAGTCAAGGAATAATTCTTCAGTTAATTAGAGTCCAATTAATAAGTCATTGTTTTAATTAGGATTCTCTTAGCCAGTATCTTGGTGAGGAGATTGAGTCAATAAACCAGATTAGCTGTTATTTAGGATTGCATGGGGATAAGCCTTGTAATTTGTTAAGTTGTTATGTAAGTCTATATTAAGCTGAGTTCCAGTTTAATTAGGCATTGAATCATTTTATGAATTAAAGTTTGGAGGTTTTGGATTCCTCGAAAATCCATTATTCTTATTCTTAAAATACTGGAAACGTGACATCCACCTTCATCAGCTCCAGATCCAAGGCATGGTTGATCAATAGAAACCCGACCATTTCTTTCTTTTTTTTAGCAGAGGAGAAGAGTGTAAGAGAAGTGAAATAAACGCCTTGCTCTTACAGAACCCTAAACATAGTTGCCTAATCACCGTCGGTCAACAATACTTTATGTTTGGATAATTAGTACACATATTTTACAATTTATTTTAATCGAGTCTGTATAATTTAATTTTCATATTATATACCCTGTTGTTTTATAATGCTTCCAATAAAGTATTTCCATACACCTTTTCAACTATTTTTTTGGAATAACCAACTATTTATTTTTCTTATTTGAGTCCATATACTTTAACTATGCTAACTAAATACTTTCATTAACTTTTTATTTTCTAATTTAAGGTTTTTCTAGTACAGATATCCTTTAAATATTATCACATAATATTTAAATTAAAATAAGTTGTTTTAAGGGGTGTTTCTCACTGCGTTTCAAAAATATTTTTGAAAAAAATTGAATTTATTTTATTTTTTACTTTAAATTAATTTTTTGATATTTTAGATCATTTTCATATGTTGATATCAAAAATATTTTTTTTTAAAAAAAAACATCATTTTAATGCATTTCTAAACGAAAAGTGATTTAAAAAACAATGTCATCCACACTTCTAAACAGTCTCTTAGAGTTAAATTGTTTTGAGTAATGATAAGTTAACTAAGTTTCATACCAAGATATAAAACTTTTTCGTGATTAATCAAAACTAATAATAAATTATTCACATGTTTAAATATTTATTTTTTTAACAAAATAAATGAAATTCATGTGATTCAAAATAAGTAGAAACAATTAATAGATTTCCAAAGAAGTGTTCGATTGAAATATATCAAAAAGTTAGTATACAAAAAAGAAAAAAGTAAATTGCATGTACTTGATTGAGAGAAATCGAAAGTTTGTGCACCAACACAATGATATTTCTTCAGCAAGGGTACAGGATACACAAGTATAGGAACAAGATGGTTAAGGAAGCTGTATAGAAGTAATTGATTGTATTCAAAAACTCAACATGTTAATAGTGGGGAGATAAGTAAATATTGTTTTTAAAAATTTTAATTTTAAAGTATATTAATATAATATATTTTTTATTTTAAAACATTTATTTTTAACATATTACATTAAAAATATTTTAAAAAAATAATATAATTTTTTTGGTATAATAAAAAAGATATATGAACATGTATGGTATTAGACAAAGAATCAATGAGTACAAACTTGTCTAATATATAAACTGTAATAAATTTGATGAAGACTAGCTCAATACAACTTCTAAACATGTCATTAACCTATAAGATGTGCCAAATGAGCCTATTAGAAGGCCTAGGACAGAATGACTAAAAAATGCATTAAATTGGGTGTTTCGGTACATATAATGCAAAATGGATCAACAAGGGTACCTAAAATATCATAATAGACAACCTCAAATTTATCTAATCCAAGTCCAATAAGGGTTTAATTTAAGCTTTATAAAAGGCTAATGTGTTCGGATCTAAATCAACCTTGACTTGTTTTCCATGTAACAAATAGTCCAAGTCAGTATGTTACTTTTCTAAAAAAGCAAGGAATTTCAACTAGATCTATTCTTTAAGTTAGAAAATATAAATTAAGTCAAATTAATTAATTTTCCTAGTTAAGGAAGGAAATCTACAAGTCAACAACAAAAAGAAGAAATTCACATTGTTATTTATTGAAGTCTTACAAGGAAATCCAAGCTAAACAAGGGATCATAGGGTCAACAAGACCAAATCAAATTAGGTTTTTTTAGTTAACAATGGACATGTAAGGGAAACAAACACTCTTACACGCATAAGAAAGTTTGTTTCAGCTTTAACGACTTCTAAATTAGTGAAATCCTACTATTTTATATGATTTTTCATTGTCTTTTTAAGGCAGCCATAAGCCTATTAATTTCATTTCAGTTTTATGTTTTGGGCTTAAACACTTAAGTTTTGGGTTTAATTTTAATTAGGCCTCATATAAGTGTGAAAAAAGGTTTATTATGGTTTATTTTAGATTAAGTCAATATATAAACACTTATGTTCATACATAATTCAGTTTTGGAATATTGAAAAAATTGCTTTATTTTGTCGCAACTTGTGTGTGTGTCTGAATGAGATATTATTCTTCCTTAATTATCTAAAAGATTAAAAATGACTAATCGAAGTACAATTAACTTCATTGCATCAAATTCAATATACTTTTCATTCTTGAATTGATATTCATTAGGTGGGGGTTCGAATTCACTAGTGTCAGTGCCTAGGTGGAAGTTATATTTGTGTTATATTTATACTCCTATCAAACCTAATTTTCTTGATTTTTCAGTAGTTGAATTATTTATGTGTGGGTTACTTGACTGCATGATCAAGAGATCTATGTCATCTAGTATAAAAGTTTGGATCCATTAATCAAGTTATATCCTTTTATTATTTTCATTTCATTTTGATTATGCAACAAAATTCCTTGTGTTAAAAAATTCTCTTCTATTCTAAGATTTTTGTTGCATATTAGAAACCAAAAAAGGTTTTATTTCATTTCGATATTGACCAAAATATACCAGTAGTGTAAACAATGGGAAAAACAATTTAAGAATATGTTTTGTTGATTCTACCGCAGAATACTAAACAAGGAAGAATTAGAACAAATCTAGTTGGATTTGGCTCAAACCTGATATTATGATTACTTGATATGAAATTTATGGTGAATTGGACATCATTTTTTTTAGGTTTCAATTTTAGGTATTAACTTTAGAGTTGGCATATCAAACCTTATCATAAATTACTCGAATTTAATGTTCTATTTATTTAGGTTTAAATTTCACTATATATCAAATTCCAACTCAATTAAACATCATTTATCTTAGATTTCAAATTTGGATTCAAACTTATTATAACAGGTCTATTTGTTTAACTTTTGAATCTTATTTTTTTCATTTCTTGAAATACTTTTTCATCATGTATATTGTAGTTGAGTGTTTTTCACATTGTTTTCTCATATTTATTTCTAATTCAAAATTATATATATTCAAATTGTTTCTCTTGTTTGATTATAAACTCGTATTATTTTCATATTATTTCCATATTTAATAGGAAATTATGAAGAGTTAGAAAAAAAAAGAGCTTATCAAACTTATTCATGGGCTAGAAAAAATAATTCTCAATGAACCATAACTCAAAAATAAGTTGACAAAAAAAAACTTTTGCCTAGGCCTAGACCCTAGCTGCGTGCATGCATAGGTTTAACATTAAGACCTTGTTTGGTATTACGTTTCAAAAGTTCAATTGAAAATTTTGAAAGTTTTTATTTTTATTTTATACTTTAAATTAATTTTTTTGGTGTTTTTAAATCATTTTCATGTGCTGATGTCAAAAATATTTTTTTTTAAAATAAAACAAAACATCATTTTGATGCATTTCTGAATGAAAAACACTTTAAAAAACAATCTCAACCACACTATCAAACAGACACTAAACTTAAATCACATCCCTTTTAAAATTTTAGGTGTTTTTTAGACTCAATCTAATTATTTTCTTGTTCTCATTGTATAAACAACTAAGAAAATTTATTTCGCTTCTATGTAGGAACAACAATTTTAGAGAGTTTTGAGTTTCTTCAAAACATGTAAACTAAAAATTATTTGAATTTAACTTATTAATCTATAATTTATTTAAATCATATTAATGTTTTCACATTAAAGAGTTTATATTAAAGATTAAATTTCACCATAGTTTTAACCCCAAAAATAAATGTTCTTTATCTAATTTGATATAAAATATGTATATTAAAATGATTTTAAATTATGGAGTCCTAAAGACTTATCTAATGGTATCCCTCTTTATGTGTTTAATGACTAATGTATTTATATACTTAGAAATTGAACTTATTTCATTTACAAAAACATATTATTAGTGGAGAAATTAACCATCACCCATAATCCATTAAAGGAAAACTGGTGCTTTTATAAGTTCTACCTAGTGGGTTTATTTATTTATTAAAAAAAAGTTATTGTCAAGTCTTGGAACTATTGAACAAATGGACCTATTTTCCTTGTAAAGGTATTTCGTGCATGCTGCATTGTGTTTTTAAAATATTTTAAAAAAATTAAAAAAATATTATTTTGTATTTTAATTAAATATTTTTTTGTATTTTTTTGTATGCTAATATTAAAATGATTTTATAAAAAAAAAAAAATATCATTTAATGCATTTTTAAATAAAAAATATTTTCAAAAGTAACCTCAACCATACTTCTAGACAGAAAATTCATTTGAAAATAGTTAAATTTTCAATATAGTATTTTCAATAGTAAATTTAATTTTTTTCATGTTTATTTTAATAATTCATTTTAAATTTTGGGGGAAATTTTAAAGAGAGAAAAGGTGAATTTTTCTCTATTTTATTGCTTTCCTATATATATATATATATAAAAAAAAAACAACTCTTTGTTTTGAGAGGAAAAAAACATTTAGCATCTTATAAAACTATTATATTGTAGACCCATAATTAATAAATAAATAAAATTCATTTTGTCCGTTCATTTTTTTATTGTCCATGTAGCTCTTTGCTGACGATGTTACAATAAACATGAATATACACTGTGATTTATTTATTTATTTATTATCTTGTATATTTTTTTTTGGATAATTGATGCTTTAAAATAATTTTTTGTTGTGATTGTATTTGGATTATTTATATTTAATTATGAATGAATTGTGGTAAAATTCAATTTTTTTAATACTTTTTTTTTTCACTTCGTATTAACTATTAAATAATAATTGTAAAAAATGCTCATCGTGTCCCAAATCCGACAAGGAAGGTATAACCTCATTGTCATCGTTGCCAAGAAATGAAAGAAAAGGGACTGTACTGCCTAGTGTTGTAGTATAGGGACTTATCGGAAAGGATTACATAAATTAAGGGACCGTACTTGCAATTTAGCAGATGCGGTTTTCATTTTCCCATGGAAACAAATTAAATACAAAAAAAATAAAGAAGGCAGAAGGGAAGGAAGAAAAGACAAGAAATCAAGGGAGATCAACTGGTCGAGTTTAAATCCAAGGTTAGCACTTTCAAGTCTCTCTCTCTTTTGGTTGCTTAAATCCAATGATTGTCACTCATTAACTACAATTGTCACTTTTTATGGCTTTCTGTTTGAGACAGTTTGATGTGTGTGTGTGTGGATAATGAATGGAATTATGTGGATCGGTGTGGGTGTGCGTGGATAATGAATGGAATTGTGTGGATCGGTGTGGGTGTGCGTGGATAATGAATGGAATTGTGTGGATCGGTGTGGGTGTGTGTGGATAATGAATGGAATTGTGTGGATCGGTGTGGGTGTGTGTGGATAATGAATGGAATTGTGTGGATCGGTGTGGGTTTGTGTGGATAATGAATGGAATTGTGTGGATCGGTGTGGGTGTGCGTGGATAATGAATGGAATTGTGTGGATTTAACCAAGTAATGATATGATAAGAAAGAACTCCAAGAATATACATGCATGCTGGATTCGTAGGACCTACATATGGGTTTTGCTTCCAACGTTACCATTACAAACATGGTTAAATTAGGAAATGAACAAAATCTTCTGTTCTTGTTCACCTTGCAGTGTGTAAATCTACTTTGAATGCAAGTGAATCGCGAATTTAGAATGAAAATGTAGTGAATTGGATTCTGGGATAATCTAGTGTATATCAGACAATCTACTTCTTTCCAAGGTATTATCAACTCGTTATTGATTGATTCTATTGTCATAATGTGATTCTGGCAATAGGGTAATGGCCAATTATTGATGACCTTAATTTGTGTTCAGTGATCAAAACTAGCTTGAAATTAGCCGTGCTTATGCATGTATATGGATCTTGCAAATGCTCTCTCTCTATGTATATCTCTCCCCTCCTGTGATAAGAAATGTATTAGTAATAGCAGGATCATTATGCCTCTCTGTACAATTCAGTTGCATATTCATCAGAAAAAGAAAAGAAAATATAATTTAGTTGCATTTTCTTTGCAAATTATAAATGCTAGAAGTCAAACTAGTAGATGTGGTATTAGTGCTTCCCATAGGTTTTTCATTTTTGTACATCCAACAAGTCATACATGAGACCGTTTTCATATACCTAACAAAAAGCTTTCCAAATTGAGACCCAAAAATTTGACGGATATTTTGAGACTATTTGTATGTTTATGGTTATCAAATTTGACTGGAACTTGATAATTTTGATTGGAGTTGTGTAGCATGCAAATAAAAATCGATGGATGTATTGCAAATTTCAGTAAATGAGGCAATGCCTTGTAGCGCAACTAAGATATGAGTTCACCCTATTAATTTATTTTCGGGAGCATTGAAAATAAATGATGATGATGATGAAAAATTATTAGAAGTTTGAGATATAAAACAAAAGGGGGGGAAAACCATGATAAATTTGAGCACTTTCATCTGCAACAAAATTCCTTGCAAGTTAATTATTTAATTTATTAATCATCATTGTGATTAAATATATATGTTTTAATTATATGGAATCACTTATATTTAAGACAACATAGAGAATAGTTAACAATGGTTATTCAAATTTCTTTCTCTAAAATAATATTCATCAATTTTACAATCACTAGTTTTTTTATTATTAATTTATATCCTTTATTTATATTCTCCATACAATTTTCGAAAGCTTTGACCCATTGGGGTTTGATGTAAGGATAACATAAAAACACTTCTACAGGGGCCAATTTCATATGCACCATCGTGTTTAGTGGAAGAGAAGGTGATGAGGAAGACGCGGCCATTAAAGTGATCTGTAGAAAGAAAAGAAAAGGCAAAAAAAAACTTAAACCTACTCTAATACCATAACAATGTTTAAGAATGATTGTAATTCCTCAATGATCTTGAGGTGATTGATTGTCAATATAGTGTATATACAGTTGGCAAATCCTATATAATAAGAAGTAGATAAATGTAATGTAAATAAACGTAATGTATATCTTACAAGATAATAATAAATCAGCTAAAATTAAGGGATATGATCTGATTTTTTATCAAAAATAATTAGAAGTACACCAATTGAACATGATCTATTTCTTAATGTAATTCAATTTATAATTTTCCCCTAAATTCTTCATGAAATCTAATCTCAATTTGATAAAAATAAATAAATGGAAACTTAGCAAATATTGCAAGAACTTGTTAAATGGATGTTGGAACAGCTTACCAAGGAGTAATCTAGGTTCTGAGTGCTAACAAGCCATGGATTTCCACCTTTTCTTCCTTGTTTGTTGTTGTCCCCCTTTCCCTCTCACTTTATTCCCAAATTATTCTTTCAAAAACACTTTCAATATAAGTGATTTGATACTTGCCCCTCTCTTTTACTACAAGTATCAAATCCTCAATATTTGTATTTTAGTCTCAAAAGGATTCGGAGAGGAAAGTGTTGCAAGAGTGGAAAGAGCAAGGAGTGGAAAAGATTATCCATGACAGCTCGGAAATGCTGAATTTTCAGGCAAGTTACGACACTCTTGAGAAACTTGAGTTGAGACTCTGTTTTCTCTTTTTCTCTGTTTTCCCAGAGAATGCTGAAATAAAAAAGAGACCACTGATCTATTGGTGGATCGGTGAGGGATTGATTCCGGCGACTG
The DNA here is from genome assembly GCA_029228465.1 of Salix viminalis. Taxonomy (NCBI): domain Eukaryota; kingdom Viridiplantae; phylum Streptophyta; class Magnoliopsida; order Malpighiales; family Salicaceae; genus Salix; species Salix viminalis. The sequence continues at coordinate 8,277,792 of CM055444.1, read as the reverse complement.
ATGACAAGACAGCTGAGGAGGAAGGAGAAAGTATCTTTCAGGAATTAATGGATCTCCATTTCATAGAGCCATACCACGAAATACCAGATAAACCAAGCCCAGATGTCAATGCGTGCAAAATGCATCCTTGGCTTCGTCACTTGGCAATATCTTTGGCCCAAGAGGCTAAACTCTTTGAATTCGATTCCTCAGGAACACCAGCTGATCTGGCTCGTTCCTCTGGATGTCGACGTGAATGCTTGGTTTTGGGAGGTAACAATTCTTTGGCTCGATCCATCTCGAAACGTGGAGAATTTGTTGACGGTGTTCAATGTACGCGAGCAATATCTTGATTTGAATCCCGATTGGCTTTCAAAGTTGAAGAAGGTCGAGGTGCTTCAGCTCGGGGCATGGCATTGCTCACCTAGACATCACATTGAAGTTGAAAAGGAAGAAGTCTTGAGAGGCTTGAGGGCTCTAAAGCACTTGAAATATCTTAGCCTCCGAGGAATATCTCTAATAACCTCAATTCCTGCATCCATTGGCGACCTCCTTTCCCTTGAAATTCTTGATCTCAGAGCGTGCCACAATTTAGAGGAATTGCCTTCTGAAATCGAGTCTTTGACGAGGCTTACTCATCTTGATGTGTCTGATTGTCCCTTCATAGAAGGCATGCCAAAGGAGCTTCAGAATCTCACTCGTCTTCAGGTGCTCAAGGGTTTTGTGATTGGAAACTCAAAAACTTCCTGCAAGATAGATGATCTTGTTAATTTGAAGGAACTGAGGCGGCTTGGTATAGTTATAGGAAACGAGGTAGTAGCCCGAGAAGGGGAGTTCACAAAACTGAAGGACGTTGAAAAACTTCACAGCCTAACAATTTGGTGGGGAGTAAAAAAATCCAGGGAATCACCAAGAGGAAAGCCTCAGGAATTATCTAAAGCAAATTCTCTGAAACTAGCTGCCATGGATAACTTGACATTCCCCCCAAGCTTAGAGAAATTGGATCTGAGAGGCACTCCTCATGCAAATCCACCAAAAGAACTGAAGCCCAGTACACTAAAGAAGTTGAAAAAACTCTACATAAAGGGAGGAAAACTCACGAGGTTGGATGATGGAGGAACAGATCAACGGTGGAATGTAGAAATTTTGCGTCTCAAGTATCTCAATGATTTCAAGTTGAACAGGCAACAACTCCTGCTAACATTCCCTCTGCTTGGTTTTTTTTGGACGTCAAATGTGACGAGGGTGTGGAATATAAACAAGATATCGTGTTAAAAAAGCAGATCTGAAATAGAAAAATTACTGCAAGGAGAAAGTAGTTGAGAAGAATGCCATGCCAGCAGAGAATCATAATTCCGAGGAACGCAAATCTTTGAAAAAAGATAAAGGGAAGGAAGTAGAAGCTGAGATCGAACAAGAAGCCAGTACCAGCTAGGATGTTTAGGATAATTAATTTTCCTTGTGTTTCTAATAAAACAGGAATAATCCTAGTCGTAAGGTGTTGTTGCAGTATGTTTAGGATAATTAATTTTCCTTGTGTTTCTAATTTATAAGAGATCTGTCAAGTGTGCTGCCTATAAAAAGGCTTGTAGTAGTTGCAGTAAAATCATCCATCAATAAAGAGTGTTTTCTTTCCTTTTTTGTTTGTCTTTCTGAATACTGAATCTCAACAAAATCTTCCCTCTAGTTGAACATCCATACTTTTATTTATTTTCCTTGATGAAATTTCATTTCTTAAATCAGTTGTTTCTGTTTTGTTCTGTCAAATGCATACAGATGTGATCATGAATTGGGCACATATAATTTTGATGTGCGATCCGAGATGCATGAACAGATTATAAGGGTTTCAAAAAACTAGAAACTTTCAAAAATCTAGTGATGAAAATAATTCAGACAGGAAGTGGGGCTTTTCATGGCTAAGTCCTGGGTTGAGTTCACTACAAAAAAAGGGTGCCGTTAGCGTTGCAAAATTCCGTTGCTAAATTTGCATCCGGAAATTGTTTAGCAACGGATATTCCGTTGCTAAACCAATTCCAGAAAAACATTGTTTGCAACGGATTAACCGTTGCAAATTTAATTTGCAACGGACAAGTTTGCAACGGATTTTGCAACGGATTATCCGTTGCAACATTGTCCGTTGCAAATTACATTTGCAACGGCTAATCCGTTGCAAATGAAAATTCCAGAAAAAAAAACATGGTTTGCAACGGATTAGCCGTTGCACATTTAATTTGCAACGAAAAATGTTGCAACGGATTATCCGTTGCAAAATTGTCCATTGCAAATTAAATTTGCAACGGCGAATCCGTTGCAAAGAATAAAACTATTATTATTATTATTATTATTATTATTATTATTATTATTATTGCATCAATAATGAAAAAAAATTAAATCAAAGAATAAAAAAGCCTAAAAACTATAACAAAATAGCAAACAAAATCAATGAAAAAAAATATTAGCTGGAAAAAAATTATTTGACTTGAAAATAATAAAAAAAAACTAAAAGAAAGAACAAACTAAAATCTAAGAACAAAAATTTTTTCAAAAAGTTACCACCTTAACAAATAAAAAAAATAATAAAAATTAAAAAATCAAAACTAAGAGCACACATATATAAATATAGACAAAAAATAAGGTGTAGCGTCAGGGTCGAATATTGTCGTGAGGGGTGTCGGGATCGTTACATAGTATTCGCAGAAAAGAATAATAAAAAAATGATAAATTAACATAGCACCCCTACATTCAACTCTTCAATTTTGTCTTATCATGGGTAAAAGAGTTATTTTACCGTGCAATAGTATGTGAAATCACTATGACACCTCATCACGTTAACTCTTAGTTTTTTATCTTATATCGAGGGATAGAATAGTTATTTTACTATAAAAAATATAAAAAAAATCTCAAAAAAAAATATATATTTTAATATAAAACATCAAAAAAATTACTAAAACAATTGCAAGAAACAATTTTTGAAGCATAAAATCAAATAATTCATCATCACGTAGCATGCACGTTTACGTGCTCTGTCGAGTTCTAAGCAATATATCTAACTTAAATCTCACGAGGATCAACCACAAAAACATGTTTTTCATTTTCATTTCAAAACCTTTAATTATGGATAATCCGACCCAATACTGAACTCTCTAACCCAACTTCACCTCCTTCAACTACTCAGAATCTGGCTCAACCTCTTTGTAAGAGCACGTTCAATGGCAAGATCCGTTTTGAAGATTCAAATCTTGAAAATGGCTCTTTGAATAATGTATATTTGATTTTTTTTTATTGATATGTACTCCAATGGTAAAAAAAATATTTTTGAAGAGCTATTTTTTTATATTATTTCAAATACCATGCAATTATTTTGAATTTAGTTTAATTATGCAATTAATAGGAGTAAATTATATAATTAAATAATTGCTTTTGAAAAAACCTTCCAACAATAAAATTATTTTTTTTAATCATGTTTAAATTAAAAAAAATAAATTTAAATATAATTAAAAGATCCATAATATTTGAAATTTGAAATTTAAGCTACTTATTGTATGTTTTTAAAGTAATTTGTATGTTTTTTTTTATGGTTGTTTTATTTGAAGTTAATTAATGTTACTTATTGTCTTTGAGTGCTAGAAAAACTTAAGAAAATAAAATGAACACATTAATAAATAACCAATAAGTTCAAACATAATTAATTAAAATACATTCCATTACATTCCTACATTCTCGATAATATAAATTAATAAATAAAATTATTATTTTTTTATTTATATTTAAATTAAAAAAAATGAATTTAATTATTATTAAAAAAATGAATTTTATTATAATTAATAATAATAATTGATATAAACTCAACAACATTAACAAAAGAGTAAGCACGAAGAAAAGTCTAAAATTATTATTAATATTATTGTTAGTATTAGTTAATAATGAGAAAAAAAAATTAAATCAAAGACTAAAAAAAATCTTAAAACTTTAACAAAAGAACAAACAAAAAAAATAATAAAATAAAAATTATTAGCTAAAAAAAAATTATTTAACTTGAAATTAAATTTTTTTTGTTAATAACTGTTAAAAAAAAATATGGTAAATAATTCACCGATTAATACTTATGTATTAATAATTGTTTCTTGTCCATTGATAAAATTCCCCGTCTAGAAAAGAAAAGAAAGCTCCCCGCTCTAGACATGGGATGGGCGGGCTAAATGAAAAATTAAGGTTGGATTTTTTCAAGTCTTGCAAGCTGAACATCCGTTGCAAACGAAATGCCGTTGCAAATGTGAAACGTACCGTTTTATTGAAAACAATTGAATATCCATCTGTCTTCCTCTTTCCCGGTCACATTTACTCCCATTTACAGCAAAACCGGACCTTTCCCTTCTTCTCTCTTCTTCCCGGCCTCGGCACTTTCCCTTTGAAAAAGCGGTGACCTTCACTCTTTAAAACCGACTCTTTCCCTTCGAATTCTTCTCTTTTTTTTCTCTTCTTTTTTTAGGTTCGGTGACCTTCACTCTCTAAAACCAGAAGACCTTCTCTCTCTCTCTCTCTCTCTCTCTCTCTCTCCCCTCTCGGTTCAGCAAAATCAGCCATTAACTCCAGAGCACCACCTCGTCGGGATCCTCCCCTCTGCACTGAAACCCAGTACTAGCATGCCACGTGGAACAACGAAGGTACGGTCACCATTTCAAAATTCAAATTTCTGCTCAGGTTTTTTGTTTATTTTCTTAGTTTCTAAATTAGTTTAGGGTTTATTATCTCTTGCCTTCTGTTTGGTTGGTGGGATTGAAAGAAAGTGAACAGATTTTTTTTTAATTTTGAATCGAAATTATTTTTTTTTAATATTTCTTAATGTTAGGAAACGGAAATATGAAAATAGAGAAATCAGAACATTGAACTTTTTGCATTTTGCCTAATTTTAGCTGTAGTTTGCCTGCATCTTCAATTTGTTAAAGATACTCATTTTTTTTAATGATGCTTGTTAACCTAGTACAAGAACTGAGAAATTGAAAAAAAATAAAATATACAGATACTGGGTTCACAAACTATGTGATACACCATTCCAAGCTGAAAGACTCATGTAGTGTTTAAGAAGAAAAAAACAAATAGCTACCAGTACTTTGCTCAAAGGCCAACTTTCCACAGCTGAATCCTCGTACATGATTTTATTGGGTAAACTGTTATGGACTTGAGGCTGCTGATAGTGCAAATACATAAAACTAGATCTTAAATGATCAAATCCATATAAAACTAAGAATCTAACTAAGCAAATTGAATTGATAAGAGTTAGGTTTCATTGATATGCAATCAAGGATAGATGTTAATAGAATAAGTACATACTTTAGATTGATTCTAGAAGTCAACCTTTTTTGAATCTAACTGGCAGTTCATGTCAGTAATATAACTCAATTTCTACTAGACATTCCAGGGGAGCTAAGGTTATTTCTTAGTTGATTTTAATTTATCTTTTGTCGAGTAATATAACTCAATTTCTGAAAGTACTAACAACATCTCTCTACTGAGGGGTTTTTAAAGGAACATCAACCAATATCTTTTGACTTCAAATTGTATTAAATTCAGCTTGAAAGGTTAGTGTAATTTGTTGATTGTGTCATTTGAGTATGAATATCGATTTAATGCATATTGTTGTGTATGGTGTTGCTGTAGTGTTGCTCCTATGTGTTTTTGGTGTTGTGTGTTTGATGTTTTGTTAAGTATTTGTTGGTTTTTTTTGTTTTTTTTTGTCTTGGCCATGAATAATCCATAAACTAGAGATATCGATTGAACTCAAGTGATACATAGTTGTCCACTTTATGGGCTCATTTGCATTATAATAGACTTTAAGAGCCCAAAGATGATGAACTCTTTGATTTAGGATATGGAAGGTAAATGACTGCAATCGGATATATTGTCTGGAACAAAATCCCTTGCAATGGTTGGGCATTTCATTCCCTTGTATAAGGTTCGGATAGCCAAAGTAAACTTAGTATTGCATGAGGGAAGTCAAGCGTCTTTGTTCCTTACTCACGGGATCCCCGCATCCCCGGCAAGGTGTTTTGTCTGTGGCTTGCATTCCTTACTCCCGCATCTTGCATCCTATTAGTTTACCCTTGTATAATCTATCTCACATTGAAAAAAATAGGAGGAAAGAACTACTGCTATTTCACTAGAGGGCAAGATGGTTGAATCATTAAAGTTTCTACCGCCCTGGTGGCATTCTATTTCCTGTAATTATTGGTGTTGTTGTAACAGGGGGGGTTTCACGTACAATTCCGGTACCTTTCGATTCTGTTTTGGTATTAATTCTTAGGCTCGAATCTATGAAGGAAATGAATCATTTCAGTTCTTTTCAATCTTCCGAGCTTCATTGATAAAGCCGATGAAACCTCAATAAAGAATTTATAGTGACATTAGTTTTTAACTTTTTTTTCCAACTTTCAACCAAATCAGCTAATTGTAAACTTAATCGGGGAGGTCATAGCTCGGATACAAGAATTACATTGAATAGAATGAACTCCCGGAGGACACATACAAGGAAGAAGGCATTGCATTATTCAGGGGTAATATGCAAGCTCTACAAGTTGAACCAAGTATGTCATGCCTTTATCATTGTTGCTACTGACTTGTTGTCCAGTGTACTATTGAATGTCTTGATATTTTTAATCTTTACTTCTATTTTTTCCTCGACTCTTGATTGCCCTTTTTTTTCATCCCTAGCCAATTTATGGTTACGGGACAGATATCCATAATCTTTTGTTCTTTGCTTTTTGAGTTGTGGAAGTACATTTCCTGAATTGAGCAAATGGAGAAGAAGATACCAACAACTAATCGAAGGATTGAGCAAATGGAACTGGCCATGAAGACCAAAGAGGATCGGTGTATTTTTTTAAACACTTCAAAATATGTATTTTTTTATTCCATGTTGATTTACTTCTACATGTAAATGTAACCGAATCTCTGTTGTATTATAAATTTTAATTTATGAAATTTTTATCTCAACAATATTTAGTTCTCAATATTAATAATATATCAATAATATTTATGAAAATCAATTCCAAGAATCAATATTTGCATCAGCCGAGTTAGCTTCCCTCGCCGTTGTAATTGCACGACTCTCCGCTGTAATTGCAACGGGCGGACTGCCATTGCAACAGAGCTCCGCTTCAACGGTCTCCATTGCAATTGCACGCCGCTGCAATTGCAACGGAACGGTGGAACGGCGGTTGCAATTGCAACGGAACGGCGGTTGCAATTGCAACGGCCGGTCCGCTGTAATTGCACAAAACGCCGCTGCAATTGCAATACAAAGTCCTTTGCAAATTTCAGCTAACGTACGACGAATCAACCGCATAGCAAGTGCAACGAGCAGCTGCTGCAATGGCAATTGTAACAACATATCCGCTGCAAACTTTGTATTTGAAACGGGAGAAATTGCAACGGATTATCCGGCTCAGGGTGAGGATGAGTTCACCAATTTATTTGAGTCACCGCCTCCGGCTTCCTCACCAGATGAGCCATCTGCGAGTGGCTGGTCTCATAGAATAGAGAGTCGTCTCACGCACATTGAGACAGATGTGCGATCCATAAGAGATTCTCAGACAAAGATGCAGGCTGATATACAGGAGATAAAGGAGATGATGTCTTCATTTCTCTCACGATTTCCACCTCCTTAGAGACTTTGTATCATGCATCACATTTTATTGTGTTTATGCTTTTCATTTTGGATATATGTATCTAAAATGTTAATTTTCTTTTTGTTGATGCCAAAGGGGGAGAGAATATGAGAATATGAAAAATATCAAATGCATCAATAATGGAGGAGAAAAATATGAGAATATGAAAAATTTATATGCATATATTTAGGGGGAGAAAAATGAATTTTTCTTGAAATTGCATATGATATTTTTACTTAGATTTAATTGCTAAAAATGTTCAATGCCTCTTATATATTGCATTACAAAATATAGGGGGAGACTCAAATTTTTTATCTAAGTTTTTTTTTTTGTTTATTGTCATCATCAAAAA